>CM055117.1:785552295-786139795 GCA_029206835.1 Rana muscosa
AGCGACTTGGGATCCGACTTGTGTCACACGACATGAGAAATTCCATTGAAGTGAATGAGAGCTGTCTTAATATACACTACTGAAGTCGCTCCGACTTGAGAAAAGGTTCCTGTACTACTTCAAGGCGACTTCTAGGCGACTTGTACCCAAAGATTTCAATGGAAGTCGCCTCCAAGTCGGATCCCCGTCTATAGTGAAGCGACTTTACAGGAAGCAGAAAATAATTTACCCAGGTACTCCCCACTAAACAGGCAGCCCCCTCCTTCCCACACACGACTACTTCCTGTATGCCGTTGTCTCTGTATACTTGTATGCACAAGGACCTGTATGCATAATGTCTGCCAGAGCCAACAGGGAAGTGCATCCAAGAGAGCCTGTAGACAATGAGTCTCTGATAAGGTGTGTGAGGCAGAGACCATGTCTTTATGACAAGACAGATCCCAACTACAAGGATCAATTAAAGAGGGGCATCTGTCGCCTGAGTGTCGAGGATTGGGATATATTGTCGCCGAACGAACGCACTGACAAATGTAAGTTTAACCTTTATTTTATTTATGTCTGTTATCCTTGACTAGGCATGATGGTTGTAGTTCCAGACAGGGCTTTTTTTTCTCAGAGAATAGGTGCAGGAACTCCGCCTTTCCAAGTCACCCCTTGTCTCCAACCCTACCCACCTCTGAGCACCATTCCTTGGTTCCACCCCCTACCCACCTCCCAAGAACACCCCTTTTGGAGATTTGTGGTACTAACTTTTTGTATAGAACTTGTTAACAAGAAAAGCAGTATAATAGATCCCCTGCAGCCAGCAACAATAGATCACCTGCCAGCAACTATAGACCAACCCAGCAACAATAGATCCACTGCCAGCAACAGTAGACCACCCCAGCAACAATAGATCCCCTGCCAGCAGCAGTAGACCACCCCAGCAACAATAGATCCCCTGCCAGCAACATTAGACCACCCCAGCAACATAAGATCCCTGTCAGCAACAATAGACCACCCCAGCAACAATAGGTCACCCTGCCAGCAACAGTAGACCACCCCAGCAACAATAGATCCCCCTGCCAGCAACAATAGACCACCCCAGCCACAATAGAACCCCCTGCCAGCAACAGTAGACCACCCCAGCAACAATACATCCCCTGCCAGCAACAATAGACCACCCCAGCAACAATAGATCCCCTGCCAGCAACAATAGACCACCCCATACACTTTTTTTCTCAGACAATAGGTGCAGGAACTCCCCCTTTCCAAGTCGCCCATTGTCTCCAGCCCTAACCACCTCTGAGCACCATTCCTTGGTTCCACCCCCTACCCACCTCCCAAAAACACCACTTTTGTAGATTTGTGGTACTAACTTTTTGTATAGAACTTGTTAACAAGAAAAGCAGTATAATAGATCCCCTGCAGCCAGCAACAATAGATCCCCTGCCAGCAACAATAGACCAACCCAGCAACAATAGATCCCCTTCCAGCAACAATAGACCACCCCAGCAACAATAGATCCCCTGCCAGCAACAGTAGACCGCCCCAGCAACAATAGACCCCCTGCCAGCAACATTAGACCACCCCAGCAAGAATAGATCCCCTGCCAGCAACAATAGACCAACCCAGCAACAATAGATCCCCTTCCAGCAACAATAGACCACCCCAGCAACAATAGATCCCCTGCCAGCAACAGTAGACTGCCCCAGCAACAATAGACCCCCTGCCAGCAACATTAGACCACCCCAGCAAGAATAGATCCCCTGCCAGCAACAATAGACCACCCCAGCAACAAAAAATCCCCTGCCAGCAACAATAGACCACCCCATACACTTTTTTTCTCAGACAATAGGTGCAGGAACTCCCCCTTTCCAAGTCACCCCTTGTCTCCAGCCCTAACCACCTCTGAGCACCATTCCTTGGTTCCACCCCCTACCCACCTCCCAAGAACACCCCTTTTGGAGATTTGTGGTACTAACTTTTTGTATAGAACTTGTTAACAAGAAAAGCAGTATAATAGATCCCCTGCCGCCAGCAACAATAGATCACCTGCCAGCAACAATAGACCAAACCAGCAACAATAGATCCCCTGTCAGCAATAGTAGACCACACCAGCAACAATAGATCCCCTGCCAGCAACAATAGACTACCCCAGCAACAATAGATCCCCTGCCAGCAACAATAGACCACCCCAGCAACAATAGATCCCCTGCCAGCAACAATAGACCACCCCATACACTCAGTCCTAGAGGTGCCGGAACTGTGTTCCCCCACGTTCCTGCAGAAAAGCACTGGTTCCAGAACAACTTAAGGGCAAGAGTATGGAGAACCCTGGTGAAGTCTATCACTGATGTCTAGTTCAATTGTAATTATGTGTAGATAATGATTGATCAATAAAACCACAGCTAAAATAATGATCACAAAATGTTACCAAAAAAATGTATTAAAAAAATTAACGACAGTATAACATAGCATGAAAAAATTAGAAACTCAATATCTGCAGGCTTTAGAAAACTTTACGGAAAAAGCAACAGAAGCAAAATATATATTTAAAGAAGTTAGCAATGCAGTTAGGAAATGGCGTCCAATTGCCATTCTAGTTCACCAGCCGGTGAAAGGAAGTACAAAGCAAATTGCTCGCGAACAGTGGCACCGTCGCAGTATCCCCTCGTAGCACTGATGTGTGCACTTTCCATGGCATGCATAAGGAAATCCTCGAAACAGTACCCGTCACGTAGCCGGACATAATTGTGCAGCACGCATGCTGCTTTGACAGCAGTAATTGCATTTTCAATGTTTAATGCAATAGGCGTATGTAAGAAACGCCATTTATTGGCAAGAATTCCAAAACTGCACTCAACCACCCTTCTTGCCCTTGTTAGACGATAGTTAAAAACCTTCTTATGAGTAGTCAAGTTCCTGTTAGAGTAAGGCCTCATTAGGTGTTCCCCCAACGCAAAAGCCTCATCCGCGATGAAAACATAGGGTAGCGGGGGTTCAGTTGTGCCAGGAAGAGGACAGTTCTCAGGAATATCTAGCCGATTATCTTGTAGCCTTTGACCAAAGGAGGAATTTGAAATAATATGTGCATCGCAGCTACTCCCATAGGATCCTATATCTATATAGGTGAAACAGTAGTTTGCATCGGCCACGACAAGCAGTACAAAGGAGCAATATTTTTTGTAATTGAAGAACATACTTCCGCTACCAACAGGCTTAATGACACGCACGTGCTTCCCATCTATAGCTCCAATGCAACTGGGGAAAATGCACCGACTCCAAAATAGTTTTGCAATATCCTGCCAATTCTCTTGTGTAGGCCTCTTCATAACTATGGTGTTAAGCACGTCCCATAAAATTTGGCAGGTTTCACGGATGATGTAGCTTATTGTCGACCTGCCCACCATGAACTCATAATGTACTTACTAGAGAATGACTGGTTGCCAGGTATCTGAAAGACAAAATACATAATTGATTATGTTCCTGTTTATGTTTTGCAATGGCAATTTTACAAAATAGGTGGAAGGGATTGAGGGACTGCTACAAGCAGGCATGCTCAAAAAATTCCGCAGGAGCGGAAAAATAATGGTAAAAAGGCAGTGATGGACCTCCTGGATGCTAGCATGCAGAATCAACCAGCATTCCCCCTCACCAATTTTTGGCCCACCACCCCCATCGGGCCCCTAATATAATTACCCAAACCCTCCCCAACCCAGAACCCACCCTTACTACACCCCTCGCTTCCATCCATACACGGATGAGTATGGCAATGCCATAAATCCAGCCAATCCACCGATCCCCTACCCATCGCCGTCCCCTATTCCGTCAATAATTGGCGCACCAGAGAACCAAAGATTGTATCGGGAATCTTTTCATTTCCCACCGACACCATCCCCAAGGCCTTCCACCAGCTCTGCTAACTCACGTCATGAGTATCAGCCAACGTATTAACAGTTGTGAATTTTGTAAATACATTTTTGGTTATTGTTGATGTTTTTCTGTTGTAAATAATAAAACGTTTTGTCATACTGTTATACTGTTATAAATATTAAAAAGTTGTGTTATACTGTTTTATAAATATTAAAAAAATTTGTTAGACTGTTATAAATATCAAAAAGTTTTTTTTCTTCAAAATTTTTGGTATGTTTGTGTGCTAAATTTTGAAATATTTATTCCACTATATGTTTTTTTTGTTGATAAAAATACTTACCTAGGTGGATGCAGCATCGCACCGATGTTACATCTGTCCACTGCAGCTTCTTCACACAGAACTGAGTCAACAAACATCGTCCATGGCTCACTTCTCCCCTCCACGAGCTGAGAACTGCTGACTGTCAGTCAGCAGCTCTCCTGCTCTGCTCCTCCTCGCTCATTGGAACGCTGAGCTGTGAAGTGGCAGAGAGCGGCTTGCTGAGAGGCTGGGACTGACATCGGTAAAGGCAGCTGCACTCATTTGACCCGTTGGAGAAGACCAGACAAATTAACTCAGACTTGACTTTACTATAATGTGGAAAATATGCATGCAAGTTCAACCATCACCCCAGTAACATTGAGTAGAGTGGATGGTCGGCATAGGTGGATAACAACCAATTCTGCTAAATAGCAACATTCGCCATTTTATTCTCTAGAGTCAATGCTACAAAATATATATCTAATATTTGGGGCTCATAAAGACTTTGTCTAGCAAAATATCCATAGTAAAAAACAAATACATGAAAAATAGGCTAGTTCATATGTGTATATCCACATATAGCATATGTACTTGCCTTGCGATCGACATCTGGGTATAGTTGAAAAACTTGTCCTCAAAACCATGCAAATTCTCATACATGGCCCAGAACTGGCCTCTGTTAGGTCTATTGGCAATGATTGGATGAATCCAGTAGCGACGTCTTCTTCTCATTCTCATCCTTCGCTTCCTTTCTTCCTCTTCCATCAATACTGCCAAACCAGCTGTTATGACAGCTGACATTAAATAATGCAAAGAGAGCATTGTGGACACAGAACAACAGGGAACGAGGAAGAACAGGAACGAGAATGATGTCAGAAAAGCTGCCTGTCCTGGAGGCGACTTGAAGTCGCGTTGTAAGTCGCGCTGAAGTCGCACTGAATTTGTCTCCAAGTCGCCTCGCAAAGTCGCGCTGTAAGTCGTGTTGCCCCTGTGTGAACCGGCACTTAAGGATTATATGGAATTTAGTTATTGGATTTACATATACTTTAATTAGGTAGCTATTAACTTAGAGAATGTATTAGAACTTGGGTGGTATGTGAGTGCATTGTGTTATCCACAATAGAAGTGAAACATGGAGAAAACATGGGGAAAATTCTATAATTTTTGAATGAGATGGGATGATTAAAGTGGTTGTGTACATACCACTTTTACCTACAGGTAAGCCTATAATAAGGCTTACCTGAAGGTACTGGAAATATCTCCTAAACCGTGTAGGTTTAGGAGATAATTACAATATACGCTTGCGCTGACCTCATCGACACATGTGCACTGAAGAAAGGGCGCGATCGTGCTGTTTCTACAAGGCCCATGAAGTGATCGTCAGCTCACGCGCACATGCGCAGGAGTGACGTCACGCAACTCCGGCCAGTCACAGAGCCAGGGTCCGCGGCCCCGGAAGAAAGAGGGGTGAAGATGGATGCTTCCACCGGCAGAGACATCAGGGACATTGCAGGCTTTGTTTGCAGGTAAGTGGCACATAATGGGCTAGTATGCGATGCATACTAGCCCATTATGCTTTTACTTTGCAGAGAACAAAAGAGGAAGTAAAACCCATCAGGAACATAGCAAAAGTTTGGATCCAAACTCGAAACCCCATTAACCACTTCAGACCCGGACCATTTGAAAGCCCAAAGACCAATTTTGAAAAAAAATTATATTTTCTACTTTTTGTTATAAGAAAAATCCAATAAACTCAATTTTAGTCATACATTTAGGCCAAAATGTATTCAGCCACATGTCTTTGGTAAAAAAAATGTCAATAAGCGTATATTTATTGGTTTGCGCAAAAGTTATCGCGTCTACAAACTAGGGTATATTTTCTGGAATTTATACAGGTTTTAGTTTATGAAAAAAAAAAAGTTGTCACTAAATTATATATTGCTCACACATGCCATGGTTATATGTGTAATTTCACCCCAAAATACATTCTGCTGCTTCTTCTGAGTACGGGCATACCACATGTGTGAGACTTTTTGGGAGCCTAGCCACGTACGGGCCCCAAAATCCGATCACCACCATCAGGATTTCTAAGGGAGTAAATTTTTGATTTTACTCCTCACTACCTATCAATGTTTCGAAGGCCATAAAATGCCAAAATAGCACAAAACCCCCCCAAATGACCCAATTTTGGAAAGTAGACACCCCAAGGAAATTGCTGAGAGGCATGTTGAGCCCATTGAATATTTTTGTCCCAAGTGATTGAAAAATGACAAAAAAAAATGTGTGAGACTTTTGGGAGCCTAGCCACGTACGGGACCCCGAAAACCAAGCACTGCCTTCAGGATTTCTATGGGCGTAAATTTTTGATTTAACTCCTCACTACCTATCACTACCTAGCACAGTTTTGAAGGCCATAAAATGCCCAGATAGCACGAACCCCCCCAAATGACCCCATTTTGGAAAGTAGACACCCCAAGCTATTTGCTGAGAGGCATGTTGCGTCCATGGAATATTTTATATTTTGCCACAAGTTGTGGGAAAATTACAAACTTTTTTTTTTTTTTTGCACAAAGTTGTCACTAAATGATATATTGCTCAAACATGCCATGGGCATATGTGGAATTACACCCTAAAATACATTTTGCTGCTTCTCTTGTTTACGGGGATACCATATGTGTGGGACTTTTTGGGAGCCTAGCCGTACGGGGCCCCAAAAACCAAGCACCGCCTTCAGGCTTTCTAAGGGCGTAAATCTTTGATTTCACTCCTCACTATATTCCATGGACTCGACATGCCTCTCAGCAAATAGCTTGGGGTGTCTACTTTCCAAAATGGGGTCATTTGGGGGGGTTTTAAACTGTCCTGGCATTTTATGCACAACATTTAGAAGCTTATGTCACACATCACCCACTCTTCTAACCACGTGAAGACAAAGCCCTGTCTGACACTTTTTGTTCACATGAAAAAAATATTTGTTTTTGCAAGAAAATTACTTTGAACACCCAAACATTTTTTAAAGCAAAGGCCCTACAGATTTTTCAAACGCATTTTTATTGGAAAAAACACACTTTTTTTATTTTAATGCACTAAAACACACTATATTGTCCAAATGTTTGATGAAATAAAAAAGATGATCTTAGGCCGAGTACATTGATTCCAAACACAACATGCTTTAAAATTGCACACAAACGTGCAGCGGCGTCAAACTACATACATTTTTAAAAGCCGGAGGAGGTCTACTGCTAAAATTACTGACCTCGATCTGACCTTTGCAGTGATACCTCACATGCATGGTACAATTGCTGTTTACATATGACGCCAGACCGACGCTTGCGTTTGCCTTTGCGTGAGAGCAGGGGGGGACAGGGGTGCTTTTTTTTTTATTATTTATTTTGCTTTTTTATTTTATTTTTAAACTGTTCCTTTCATTTTTATTTTTATTTTATCATTTTTATTGTTATGTCAGGGAATGTAAATATCCCCTATAATAGCAATAGGTAGTGACAGGTACTCTTTTTTGAAAAAAATTGGGGTCTATTAAACCCTAGATCTCGCCTCTGCCCTCAAAGAATCTGACCACACCAAGATTGGTGTGATAAAATGCTTTTCCAATTTCCCAATCTAAGTCATGAAATGCTCGTAGCTTCCGGTTTCTTAAGCCATAGAGATGATTGGAGCCGTTCTGGTCTCTGATCATCTCTATGGTCAGCTGGTGGAACCACCGGCTGCATTCTCAGGTTCCCTGTTGGGTGGGTATGCCCACCATTAGAATACCTCCCTTCATCCATCCACTTCTAATGATGGGCATACATGCACCATTTATATATGCCGAAGCATGGGGGCATCCTCCAGCAAAAGTTAGGAGCAAATCGCTCTTCCACCCCTGCTGCCCCTATGCTTCGGCATATATGCTCTTTTTATTTAACTGTGGTGGTGAAATCACCTCCTACAGCGTTGGAGTCACGGCTTTATGTATCATGGGAGCAAACGCTGTTGCTGTCAAGATAAATAAATCCGCGCTGCAACTGAATGGCGTACCTGCTAAGCAAATGATGGTTAACAATAAAACAAAGTAACATTACAGTATAACAGTAAGACATACCATACCTGCAAAGCAAATACAAAAAAAAAAAATATATATATATTTTTTAACGCAACCTGTGCCTAAAATATATATATGCCAAAGCATGGGGGCATCCTCCTGCAAAAGTTAGGAGCAAATGGCTTCTCCGCCCCTGCTGCCCCCATGCTTCGGCATATATGCTCTTTTTTTAACTGTGGTGATGAAATCACCTCCTACAGTGTTGGAGTCACGGCTTTATGTATCGTGGGAGCAAACGCTGTTGCTGTCAAGATAAATAAATCCGCACTGCAACTGAATGGCGTACCTGCTAAGCAAATGATGGTTAACAATAAAACAAAGTAACATTACAGTATAACATTAAGACATACCATACCTGCAAAGCAAATACAAAAAAAAAACATAATTAAATTTTTTTTTTTTTGTAATGCAACCTGTGCCTAAAATATATATATATGCCAAAGCACGGGGGCATCCTCCTGCAAAAAATAGGAGCAAATGGCTTCTCCACCCCTGCTGCCCCCATGCTTCGGCATATATGCTCTTTTTTTTAACTGTGGTGATGAAATCACCTCCTACAGTGTTGGAGTTACGGCTTTATGTATCGTGAGAGCAAACGCTGTGGCTGTCAAGATAAATAAATCCGCACTGCAACTGAATGGCGTACCTGCTAAGCAAATGATAGTTAACAATAAAACAAAGTAACATTACAGTATAACATTAAGTCATACCATACCTGCAAAGCAAATACAAAAAAAACATAGTAAAAAATAAAACATTTTTTAACGCAACGTGTGCCTAAAATATATATATATGCCGAAGCATGGGGGCATCCTCCCGCAAAAGTTAGGAGCAAATCGCTTCTCCGCCCCTGCTGTCCCTATGCTTCAGCATATATGCTCTTTTTTTTTTTTAACTGTGGTGGTGAAATCACCTCTGACAGCACTGGAGTCACGGCTTTATGTATCGTGGGAGCAAACGCTGTTGCTGTCAAGATAAATAAACCCCTGCTGCCTCTGAATGGCGTACCTGCTAAGCAAATGATGGTTAACAATAAAACAAACATTACAGTATAACATACCATACCTGCAAAGCAAATACAATAAAACATAGTAAAAATAGAGAGAACGATAGGTATAGAATAATAGTCAGCGAACAGAAGAGCGGACAGTAGAGAGCGAACATAAGAGAGAGAACAATAGAGAGAGAGGAGAAAAATACAACCACAACTATTTTTGGTTTTTTTATTTTATATTTTTTTGGTGTTTTTATGTGTGTGTGTTTTTTTTTTTTTCACTTTTTTACTTTTATAAAAACTGTAAAAAAAACTGTAAATTGAACGTTGCAGATTAGGGTGTCTCAAAATGTGATGGCCATCACATCTTTTGAGACTCCGAGACCCTGTGTTAGTGTGCCCAGGACTGTGTGCTGTACCCTACGCTAGAACTCAACTAGTATGTGGTAGCGTTGGAAACATTCACCAATGCAGAGACCAGGTTGGTCAGGACTAGGGATGAGCTCGGTGTTCGAGTCGAACATGGGTTCGACTCGAACATCGGCTGTTTGCGCGTTCGGCGAACAACGAACGATTTGGGCCGTTCGCGCCAAATTCGAGCGACGCGAACGGCCCACAATACACTGCGCCATCGCAGTGTAATCCCGGCGCTGTGATTGGCCAAGCATGCACTGTGACCCTGCATGCTTGGCCAATCACAGCGCCGGCAGCGAGGAGAGCAATGATTGGCCACAGGCAGGATGCCTGTGGCCAATTATAGCTGAGGGGGTTTAGTACACGCCCCACACTATAAAAGGCCGTCAGCGCAGCGGCCTCATGTAGTGTGTTCCGGAGCAGGGAAAGTGTCAAATCTTGTCAAATCTATTCTTTGCTAAACCTTGTGTGTAGGGACAGAGAAGGATAGGCAGAGAGAGTGTCAGTGTCATATTCTTTGCTAAACCTTGTGTGTAGGGAGAGTGAAGGATAGGCAGGGAGAGTGTCAGTGTCATATACTTTGATAAACCTTGTGTGCAGGGAGAGAGAAGGATAGGCAGGGGACAGTGTCAGTGTCATATACTTTGATAAACCTTGTGTGCAGGGAGAGAGAAGGATAGGCAGGGGACAGTGTCAGTGTCATTGTTGCTAAGCCTCCTGCACATTATACACCTGAAGTTAGCCCGTATTGCTGCTTTTTCCTGGTGTGTTACACCAACAGGATTTTGCGGCACTTACAGCGGGCGGAGTGTGCCTCCTGACCATATTACACCTTAACTTAGCCTGTATTGCTGCTTTTTCCTGGTGTGTTACACCAACAGGATTTTGCGGCACTTACAGCGGGCGGAGTGTGCCTCCTGACCATATTACACCTTAACTTAGCCTGTATTGCTGCTTTTTCCTGGTGTGTTACACCAACAGGATTTTGCGGCACTTACAGCGGGCGGAGTGTGCCTCCTGACGATATTACACCTGAACTTAGCCTGTATTGCTGCTTTTTCCTGGTGTGTTACACCAACAGGATTTTGCGGCACTTACAGCAGGCGGAGTGTGCCTCCTGACCATATTACACCTTAACTTAGCCTGTATTGCTGATTTTTCCTGGTGTGTTACACCAACAGGATTTTGCGGCACTTACAGCGGGCGGAGTGTGCCTCCTGACCATATTACACCTGAACTTAGCCTGTATTGCTGCTTTTCCCATTTCCCTGCAGGCCATTAGAATGTCTGGAAGGCAAACAAGGAGAGGCAGACAGTCAGGAGCCAATAAAAGAGGGCAAGCAGGCTCTGTGTCTAGAGACAACAGTGCTGGTCGTGGACGCGGTGCATCGCCATCAGCACGTGGCCATGGGACACGCTTGTCCTTCTTTTCGGCAGCTGGACGTGTTGAGCCGCATCATGCCGAAGACTTGGTAGAGTGGATGACCAAGCCCTCCTCATCCTCCTCATCCTCTCTCACCCAGGCTCAGGGTACTGGCAAAGCAGCTGCCAAAGCGTCCTCTTCCCTGGTATCAATGTCATCATCAGTCACTCCTTCCCTAGACCAACCATGTCCTCCTGAGGAGTCCCCCGAACTGTTTGAGCACAGTGTTGGGTACATGCTCCAGGAGGATGCCCAGCGTTTCGAAGGGTCTGATGATGATACCCAGCTAGAGGAAGGCAGTAGCGCGAGAGCAGAGAGAGGGGATGCTCAAGAAGGACACCAATCTGGCAGTCATGTTCCAGCAGCTGCAGCATACTGCCAGATTGGCTCCAGTGATGAGGAGGGAGGGGATGATGAGGTCACTGACTCCACGTGGGTGCCTAATAGGAGAGAGGAGGAGGAGGAGGATGAGGAGGAGGCACATCTCCAACGAGGCAGGATACCCTCGGGGGGCCAGCGTAAGGGCAGCACACCGACGGAATCACACCGCAGAGCTCCGCCTGTGCAGGGCGCTGCCTCTGCCCGTTATTCAAAAAGTTCTTTGGTGTGGTCCTTTTTTGAGTGAAGTGCATCAGATCGCACAGCTGCTGTTTGCAACATATGTCTCAAGCGTATATCGCGTGGCCAAAACATCACCCGCTTGGGCACCACATGCTTGACCAGACATATGTTGACCTGCCATGCAGCTCGTTGGCAAGCCTACCTTAAAGACCCACACCAAAGAACAAAGCGGACCTCTCCTTGCACCGCATCAGCTGGGATCTCCAACCCCACTATACCTTCAGTCCTCTCTGAAACCTGCACTGAGAGGAATGAAGGTGTAGAATTAGGTGTGTCACAGCCAAGTGCTTGCGGGCACTCTGCTAGCAGTACACCGACATCCGATTCTAGCAGGCAAATTTCTCTGCCCCAGCTGCTGGACCGTCAAAAGAAGTTCACTCCCAGCCATCCACATGCCCAGCGGTTGAATGCTAGCTTGGCTAAATTGCTAGCGCTTCAACTGCTGCCTTTTCAGTTGGTAGACTCGGCCCACTTCCGTGAGTTTGTGCAATGTGCGGTTCCTCAGTGGCAGGTTCCCAAACGCCACTTTTTCTCACGGAAGGCGATTCCGGCTCTCTACCGGCATGTGGAAGGCAATGTCTTGGCCTCGCTGGACAGGGCGGTCAGCGGTAAGGTGCATATTACCTCTGACTCATGGTCCAGCAGGCATGGACAGGGACGTTACCTTTCTTTCACGGCCCATTGGGTCACTCTTTTGGCAGCTGGGAAGGATGCAGGACAAGGTGCAGTAGTGTTGGAGGTTGTTCCACCGCCACGCCTCCAAAATGCTACTACTGGTTGTGACACACCTCTGTCCTCCACCCCCTCCTCTTCTTCTTCCTCCGTGGCCTCTTCCTGTGCTTTGTCCTCGGAACCAGCGGTGCTCCGTAGGCGTTCAAGGGGCTACGCAAGTACGCAGGCAAAAAGATGCCATGCCGTGCTTGCGCTGATGTGTTTGGGGGACAGGAGCTACACTGGGGCAGAGGTTCTGTCTGCTCTGCAGGGGCAGGCCGAGAGGTGGTTGACGCCACGCCAGCTTAAGCCAGGAATGGTAGTTTGCGACAATGGCACCAACCTCCTCTCCGCTCTCCGACAGGGACAACTGACCCATGTGCCCTGTGTGGCTCACGTCCTTAACCTGGTGGTGCAGCGGTTCTTGGGCAGGTACCCGGGCTTACAGGATGTCCTGAGGCAGGCCAGGAAAGTCTGTGTGCATTTCCGCAGATCTTATAATGCCAGTGCTCGCCTGGCTGAGCTGCAAAAGGAGTTGAACCTGCCCAAGAACCGCCTTATATGTGACATGCCCACCAGGTGGAACTCAACGTTGGCCATGCTGCAGCGGCTGCACATGCAGCAGAGGGCCATCAATGAGTACCTGTGCGACTACGGCACCAGGACAGGGTCAGGGGAGCTCGGTTTTTTTTAACCACGCCAGTGGGGCATGATCAGGGATGCATGCACTGTCCTGGCACCATTTGAGGAGGCCACGAGGATGGTGAGCAGTGACAGTGCATGCATCAGTGACACTGTACCTCTTGTCCACCTGTTGGAACATACGCTGCGTTGAATAATGGACAGGGCACTTGAGGCAGAACAGAGGAAGGAAGAGGAGGACTTCCTTGCCTCTCAAGGCCCCCTTTACCCAGACAGTGTTCCTTCTGTCCCACCCATCGCACAGGAAGAAGAGGAGGAGGAGGAGGATTGTGTCAGCATGGAGGTGGAGCCTGGCACTCAGCATCATCAGCAGCAGTCTTTTAGGGATGATTTACAGTCCCAAGAAACCAGTGGACTTGTACGTGGCTGGGAGGAGGTGGCTGCGGATCATGTCGTCCTTAGTGACCCAGAGGACTCCGGACCGAATGCCTCAGCTAACCTACGCTGAATGGCCTCCCTGATCCTGCAAAGTCTGCGGAAGGATCCTCGTATTCTTCGGATCAAGGAGAGGGACCATTACTGGCTGGCCACTCTCCTTGATCCACGGTACAAGGGTAAGGTTGCGGACCTTATCTTACCATCGCAGAGGGAGCAGAGGATGAGACAACTCCGGGAGGCCTTGCAGAAAGGTCTGTGCAACGCGTTCCCAGAGACTGGGAGGTTACAAACTCCTGGTCCTGGACAACGAGTTGCTGAGGCTTCGGTCATTCAAAGAAGGAGCGGTGGGGAAGGTGGCCGTCTGACCGATGCGTTCAGACAATTCTTTAGTCCGCAGCCCCAAGGTATGATCGGTTCCAGCAACCATCGCCAGCGTCTGATATACATGGTGCAGGAATACCTAGGGGCAAGGTCAGACTTGGACACCTTCCCCACCGAAAATCCTCTGGCTTACTGGGTCTTGAGGATGGATCACTGGCCAGAGCTTGCACAGTATGCAATTGAGCTACTGGCCTGTCCTGCATCCAGCGTTCTTTCAGAACGCACATTCAGTGCTGCTGGAGGATTTGTCACGGATCACAGGGTGCGCCTGTCCACCGACTCTGTTGATCGACTGACCTTCATAAAGATGAACCAGTCTTGGATCACCACCAGCTACCAAACACCTGAAGCTGATATAACAGACTAATTTATTTTCAAATGTCACATCCCTTCAAGACTGATGCTGATGCTGAGAGACTGTCCTGTTATGTTGACTGACTATCCTCCTCCTCCTCAATGATCCGATTGATGATGATAGCTTGGAAGAACATTTTTGTTTCTGGGTGCCGCCACCAGTGGCTAAGGCCCAATTTTTCAGCCCCTGTTTAACAGGGGCGTGTTATTACAATTTTTTATGCAATGCTTTGCAGCAGGGCTCATTCCTGCACTCCAACTAGAGTATCTGAGAGTGGTTGCAGTGTCGTGGCACCAGCACCAGCGGCTAAGGCCCAATTTTTCAGCCCCTGTTTAACAGGGGCGTGTAATTATAATTTTTGATGCAATACTTTGCAACAGGGCTCATTGCTGTGCTCCAAGTACAGTATCTGTGAGGGGTTGCAGTGTTGTGGCACCAGTGCCTAAGGCCCAATTTTTATGTCCCTGTTTAACAGGGGCATGTAATTACAATTTTTGATGCAATGCTTTGCAGCAGGGCTCATTCCTGCACTCCAACTAGAGTATCTGGGAGAGGTTGCAGTGTCGTGGCACCAGCACCAGTGGCTAAGGCCCAATTTTTCAGCCCCTGTTTAACAGGGGCGTGTAATTATAATTGTTGATGCAATACTTTGCAACAGGGCTCATTGCTGTGCTCCAAGTACAGTATCTGTAAGGGGTTGCAGTGTTGTGGCACCAGTGCCTAAGGCCCAATTTTTCTGCACCTGTTTAACAGGGGCATGTAATTACAATTCTTGATCTAATAATTCACAGCAGGGCCCATTCCTGCGCCCACCAAGACTAACTGTGAGGCCTTACAGTGTTGTGTTAACACCACCACCACCACCACCACCTAAGGCCCAATTTTTCAGCCCCTGTTCAACAGGGGCATGCAATTACAATTCTTGATCTAATAATTCACAGCAGGGCCCATTCATGCGCCCACCAAGAGTAACTGTGAGGGCTCACAGTGTTGTGGCAACACCAACATGTAAGGGGCAAATTTCAGCTGAGTATATACGGCAGGCCCCTACTTTCAAACATCCAACTTACAAATGACTCCTCCTTGCAAACGGAAGGATACAACAGGAAGTGAGAGGAAATCTACCCCTAGGAAGGCAAATTCTCTCCTGTAAGAGTTAATATGGGAAAAAAAGTGTCTCCTCTCCACTGATGCTTTATCACCAATTCTTGTTTCAATAAAAACCCCAAATTTTCAAAAAACATTTGTCATTAGGACGGAAAGTGAGGTGAACTGTTCTGAACAGGTGCACACTGCACAGACAGCAAAACAAATGTTACAGGGGTGATAACCCTTCCCTATGTTTTCCAAAAAGCTTAAAAATAGATTTTTTGCCTGGAGCTACACTTAAACAATGTACCTGTTCAAAATTACAAACAGATTCTACATAAGAACAAACCTACAGTCCCTGCCTTGTATGCACCGCCTGTATACGGCTGTTCAGAGTATATAGGGCCTTTTTTATTTTGTGTGCAGGGTTCCCCTTAATATCCATACAAGACCCAAAGGGGCTGGTAATGGGCTGGGGTGGGGGGGGGGGGGTGTGTAATGGGGTAGCTATGCCATTTTTCTTAAAGATTTTCATCCATATTACCGGGACCAGACATTACATTAAAGACGCAAGCAGTTTTGAATGGCCTTTTTTCCTTTAGAAATTTAATTTTGTGCAGGGACACTTCTAAACACGGGAAACATGTGGCACTTCACAGGCATACTTTAGACACCCCCCAGGTACGATATTTAAAGGAATATTTGACTTTTTTTTTTCACTTTATGCATCATTAAAATGACTGCTCCAGAAAAACGGCCGTTTTTAAAACTTCTTTTTGCATTGATACATGTCCCCTGCTGCAGAACCCGGGTTCCCAAACCCTTTTTAGGACAATAACATGCATAATAGTCGTTATAATTAGCACTTTAGATTTCGAACGTTCACATCCATTGTATTTAATAGGGTTCTAAAGTTCTTGCGAACTTTCGGTCCGTTCGCGGGTTCTGGTGCGAACCGAACCCGGGGGTTCACTAGTCAGGACAGGAAGGACAAAAAAAGCGGGTGTCACGCCTAAATCCACGTTTGCTGCAGACGCAACATCTTTTTTGGGGGTTTCTTTGGGTAGGGGTACCAGGGAGGACAAAAGGAAAATGCCTCTCATGCAGCTGGTTAACTGCATTTGGATTGGGAAGTTGGGCAAGAGCACCGTCTGGAAACAGAAGGGCTCTGACGATCTCTTCCTGGAATTTAAGGAAGGATCTAGTCCGTCCTGAAGCTCTGTATAGCACATGAACGTTCAGCAAAGTCAATTGAAATAAGTGTACAGACACTTTTTTGTAGCAGCGTCTGGCCTTACGAGCAATTAGGTATGGCGCCAACAACTGGTCGTTAAGGTCCACCCCTCCCATGTTAAGGTTGTATTCATGGACACAGAGGGGTTTCTCCACAAAACCAGTCGCTGTAGGAATTTGGACTGCCATGTCTGCGTGAAGCGAGGACAGAGCGAAAACATTCCGTGAATCCCTCCACTTCACTGCTAACAAATTATTACACCTCAAGCAGGCTCTCTCCCCCGCCTAAGACCAGTAGTGTATTTAGGTTTTGTGCTGCCCTAGGCCTGACTAAACTTGTGCACCACCTAATTTGAAAATTAGAAGCAGCGCGCCCCCCACAGTTGCGGAATGCCGGCAGCCTGCATACCGGAAGCAGCACTGCCACTTTATGGGGGCCCTAGACTAATTTGCCTCTCAGCCCAGTCCTCCCCATAAGACTGGCGCTACACTAACAGTGTAGCGCAAGCCGGCGGGGACTCTTTCCGTGCTGCCCCCCTGCAAAGTGCTGCCCTAGGCCTGGGCCTTGTTGGCCTAGGCCAGGATACAGCGCTGCCTATGACGGGAATCTACAAGCGGTTGGGAGAAGCCCCGGTGATTAGATCACACGGTGCCACATGCGCCAATTCCACAATCAAAAAGGTGACTAAAAAGTGGCACGCTCGTGTAATAATTGTCCACATATAAGTGGTACCCCTTTCCGAATAAGGGTGACGCCAAGTCTCTGGCTCTCTGTAACTATCTTTTCCCTCGTAAATCATAAAACTATATGTATAGCCTGTTGCCCTGTCAAAGAGCTTATACATCTTGACCCCGTATCTGGCACGCTTGCTGGGAAGATACTGTTTGATAGACAAGCGGCCAGAAAACTTAATCAGGGACTCATCAACGCAGACAACTTGATTGGGAGTAAACAAGGATGCAAAACGTTGGTTGAAGTGGTTTACGAGGGGCCGAATTTTGTAGAGCCGATCAAATCCAGGGTCTCCCCGAGGACGACAGAGTTCATTGTCACTGAAGTACATGAACTGAAAGATCTGCTCATATCGTGTCCTGGTCATGGAGGCAGAGAACATGGGCATATGGTGAATTGGGTCAGTGGACCAATATGACCGCAACTCACTCTTTTTGGTTATGCCCATGAGGAGGGATAGGCCCAGAAAGGTCTTAAATTCAGAGAACGTGATAGGTCTCCAATCTCTGGCAAGGGTCAGCTGGGGATTAGCTGTGATGTATTGACCAGCATACAAATTGCTTTGGTCCACAATAGATCTATAGAGATCTTCAGTGAAATACAGCGAATAAAAATCAAATGACGTAAAATCAACTGTTTCCACCTGAATTCCGGGTTAGCCAGTGAATGGGGGAAGTATGGGTGCTTCAGAAGTGGTGGGTTCCCAATTAGGATTGGCGAATGCAGCAGGAAGGGCACTATGGGCTCGACGGGCCTGTCTTTGTCTTCTTCTTGGTGGCAGCAGGACACTACTCATGCTTGCCACCTCGCCAGCTTGAACTGCACTTATGGGACTCGCCACGTCACCAAGTGTTACTGCAGTGCTTGCCAGTTCACCAGAAGGAATAGCGGCGCTAGTACTGGCTCTCCGCTCCATACGAGGGACTTGGACCTCAACGACAGCAGAAGAAGATCGGGGTCTGGTACGCCTGACCCTGGCAGGGACCACAACTCCTTCGTCAGAGCTATCTGTCAGGGAGCCACTGTCGTCTACAGGATCGTATTCTGAGCCTGAATCTGACAGATGAGTGACTTCCTCTTCACTATCTGTCATGCTCAGAAACGTGTAGGCCTCTTCACTACTGTACCTTCGATTTGCCATTTTTGGCTCTAAATTTACTGGTACAGTAGTGAGACTCACAGGTAAAAAAGCACCTGACTGTCAGCGACTGCTTCAAACGCTGCAAAAATAAACTGTTAACGGTTGCAGGGATGAGGCCTGACTCTGCGAACGCTGCAGTTATGTGTTTTGTGTTTTGTAAGTGACAGTGATCGATTGATACTGCACTTGGGTGGGCTGGGCTGGGCTGGGCGGAGGGGCTAAACGCAGGTGCTAGCAGGTATCTAGGCTGATCCCGCCAATACTGCATTTTTGGGAACCCTAAACTGCAGGGGACTCTAGTATACTGTAGATCTGATCAGATCAGATATCGATCCGTTCAGACACTATACTACTAAGGGAGGCGTATGGTGCGTGCGTGGGTGTTAGTGCTACTGGCACTAACCTGATGCTGCCTGGGGCGACACAGACCCTATCTGACGCTAAAACCTAACTTTGATCACCCGCCGGGTGATCAGGGGGTTAAACCTTTATTGGGAAAAATACGGTGGATGCCCTGACGCTACAGGTGACAGGGGGTAATTGAGGGGTAAACCTTTATTGGGGGGTAGGGGGGTCCCTAGACCTATCTGGGCCTAAGACTAATTACCCTAACACTGATTTTTGTCACTAATGACACTAGTACCAAGTATAAAAAAAAAAATCTGATTGCTGTACTGGGTGACACAGTGACAGGTGGTGAAGGGGTTAACTGGGGTGCTGATTGGGGGGGGGGTCAGGGGTGAATTGTGTGCCTACGTGACCTGGTGTCAGTGTAGTGTTGTGCAACTCACCTTAAGATGTTCACTCCTCTCGGTCTGGAATGAAAAGACCGACACGAGGGAGATGACATCACTTCCCCTGTCAGTGTTTACAGTTACACAGACAGGGGAAGGATCTCATTCGTCAGCAGCGATCACCAGGTCCAGGCCAGATTTCATTGGCCTGGTCCTGGGGATTGATCAGTTCCTGATCGAATCCGATCGTCAGGGACAGCGGGGGGTTGCGCACGTGCGCCCCCAGCCAGCCGCGCACATCACGTATAGTAACGTGATTTCGCGCAGCCGGGCCAACCTGCAGCGGCTGGTCCGGAACCGGTTAAAGTCTATGAGACCCGAACTTGAAAAATCAAAAGTCCCCATTTTAAAGGCTTATATACAAGTTATTGGCCATAAAAAGGGTATGGGGGCCTGGGTACTACTCTGAGGGACATTTACTGATGCAAAACAACTTTTAAAAAAGATAATTTTTTAAAGGAGCAGTGATTTTAATGATGCTTAAAGTGAAACAATAAAAATGAAAAATTCCTTTAAATATAGTGTCTCCTTAGTGTGCCAGTAAAATGGTGTATCTGTACCATGTATAGAACCTACTGCAGCAAAACTGTAATTTCTAAGGAAAATAAATGACATTTAAATTTCCAGCAATACAATACAATTGCCGGCAATAAAAAAATGCGATTAAAACCCCACCAAAATCCATACCAGACACTTATCCGAGCATGCATCCCGGCGGGTCACAAAAAGGGGCACGAGCAAGTGCCCCCCTTCTGAACCATAATAGGCCACATGCTCTTAACATAGAGGGAGTGTTTTGGGATGGGGGGAGCTCTGCCACCCCACCGCAAAGCACCTTGTCCCTATGTTGATGGGGACAAGAGCCTCTTCCTGACAGCCTCGTGTTTCTTCTACTGTGCATGCGTGTACTTTCAGTTTGATTCAGACCGAGATAACGTACAACACATGCACGGGACCATACGGCGCCACTAAGCAGCGCTGCATGGTTGTATTGGGATGATCTGATGTTAGATCTTGCCTCCCCTCTACAGCTGACACTAATAATGATTAACCTGCTATTCTGGCACCAAAACAAGCCTTTAGCCCTGGTTCGCACTGGTGCGTTTTGACATGCGATTTGGCATGCCAAATCGCATGTCAAAACGCCGGTATTTGCCGCAAATCGGTGCAACGTCGCATCTGCGGTGCTGCACCAATTTCAAAAAGTAGTTTCTGTACTACTTTTTGCGATTTCGGCCCGCGATTTACATTGACATCTGTGCAGAAACCTGCACAGATGTCCCTGTAATCGCGTCCGAAATCGGGACTGACAGGCAGGAGTAAAATCGTGCGAGTTCAGCTGAACTCGCACGGCTTCACTCCCGCAGCCCCAGTGTGAACCTGGGCTTATAAACAATAGTGTGGGGAGTTGAACAACAAGGGACGCTGCTGTGTTATCTGGTAGGAGTTGATAGAGGTGAGTGCTGTTTCAGTTTCAGAAATGGACCCTCTGATCGTGGTCTATGAAGCCTTGATTGTAACTTACTAGTTGCACTTATATGTATATGTATATTCTTATAGACCTTCAGGCTGAGTAATTAGGATTTGGAGGTGAAGAGGGATGTCTGCCATGCAATCTGTTTAAAGCTAGATAGATCCTTGGACATCAGTTTTTTTGGTAAGTGTGTAGCATGCTATCATAAATGAAATTGTTTTTTCATCGGAATTTGCATGATTGCTGAGTAATCAAAATGATCATATTATATGCCATTTTTTACACTCTACTTGAATATTTTGTCAAGGGGTCATCAAGTCTCTCAATCCATTACCATCACTGACCACTGTCCTAATACTATTGAGGTATATTTATCTGCCTTATTTTGTTTGGTGAAAAGTTTAGGAATATGGACTGAGTATTTGGAATACTGAGTATGCATTGTATTCTAGATTCCCTTGAGGTCATGCTGAGAAACCATTCATTTAATGTATTAAAAATTGGTGGCTGACTCTCCTCCCTTTGTTCTTATGTGATCTAGTGCCCAGCATGGGCATCCGCTGAAATGTTTTGGGGGGGGGGCGATACACAGTCGCATTTTTCGACCGCTAGCGGGGGTTAAAAGCGACCCCCCACATTAAAATGTAAAAACACCCCACTATGCACCCTGCATCTTTAAATATCTCTGTCACTACTGTGTACCCCCTCTCCACAACTGCACCTCTTCACCCCTTTACATTACACAGCACCCAACAGCTCTGGACCCCTTTACATTATACAGCACCCCACAGCTCTGGACCCCTTTACATTACACAGCCCCCCCCACCTCTGGACCCCTTTACATTACACAGCACCCCACAGCTCTGGACCCCTTTACATTACAAAGCACCCTGCATCACTGGACCCCTTTACATTACACAGCACCCTGCATCACTGACCCCCTTTACATTACACAGTTACACAGCACCCTGCATCACTGGACCCCTTTACATTACACAGCACCCTGCATCACTGGACCCCTTTACATTACACAGCACCATGCATCACTGGACCCCTTTACATTACACAGCACCCTGCACCCCTTTACCCCTTTACATTACACAGCAGCACCCTGCACCTCTGGACACTACACACACTACACTCTGACCACTACACTACACACTGACTACTAACCACTACACTGCACACTGACCACACTGACCATATG
Source organism: Rana muscosa (assembly GCA_029206835.1). NCBI lineage: Eukaryota > Metazoa > Chordata > Amphibia > Anura > Ranidae > Rana > Rana muscosa. The sequence goes on from CM055117.1 coordinate 785,574,204, forward strand.
TATGACGTGTCCTATGATGTCATGTCTCTGCAGTCACACACACACGTGTTGTAGGACATCTCCTCCTCCCTCCATACCGCACACACAGCCTGGCTCTCCTTCCTTCTCACCTTCAGAAGGTCCAGCGGGGCTGGAAGTGGGTATAAGGGCGGCGGAGGGTGTAGAACGCTGCCAATTTGGCCAACACCTTCTCGATTCCAGGGGGGGTAAACGACCCCCCTTGCCCTATGGAGCCCAGTACCCAGTATGTACCATATTGTTTCAGCTACCTTGTTAAGCTAGTGCCATCTGCATTCTCCATGGCGGCCTAACAATCTTCATGCTTATCTTTCAGAAAAAGACCATTTGGTAAATTGTGTCTCTTTTATCTGTTGACTCATCTTGAGAGAACACTGTTTGTTGCACTGCCCTTGGATGACACCTGGCACGTCACTCTTGTGAGGGCTCCTTTTTGTATGTAAGTGGCTCTCGATGCACATTCTATCTCTATATATATTTATATGGGGATTATATTGGTAAAACGTTATGCTGTATTTTATATCTGATAAAAATGTGATATCTCCCTCTTCTTCTCTAAACAGGGTCTCAGTCTATAGGCAAGGAAATAAGATCCTGAGGAAGCATAAAAGTCAAACGCGTCGGCCTCTTGACCTAATAGTACCAGAGATCAATCTAAAATCAACTAAGTGGTCAAATTGATCAGAACCTTATTTTTCTAACATTTTTAAACTTTTGTAATAAAGATATTTAGTAAAATTATGTAGTGATTGTCCTCTGGTACCAGTAAAGTCCGCTCAATCTGTTCAAATTCTAAACAAATTCTATATGGATGAGGTACCCCCATAGCCAATACAATTTTATATATATATATATATATATATATACTCCTATAGTAAATTACATATTTTTATGTCAAAAGTAAATTTTGTTGAGTACAACATATTATTGTTTTATTTTCCATGCTGATTATGGAATGTTTTTAAGTTTTCCTCATGGTGGAGCTCCTTGCACGCATGCATAAATACCATATACGTGTCTTCATTGAAGGTCATTTTTTGAATATAGTTTTATTATTTCCTGTTGTTTTTTCAATGAATAGGGGGTTTAAAAATAATCTTATAATTGGACCTAAGAGAATACTTTCAGGGTTTATTTTTATATTGTGCTCTTTTACCATGACAAATGCAATCTTTTTAATAAAGCTTGCAACTTCAATACAATATTATGATATTGTGTATGTCAGTAAATGCATTTCTAATTGTGACTGTGGCAGAATGAGTCCTGACATAATTGCTAAAATAGTTGGAGGATGTAATTTATATAACAACAAAGAGCTTTTGGTAAAAAAAAAAAATACATGAGTGGATTGTTTAATATTAGCAGTGCTGGAAACTGAATAATTTAAGGTTTCAGTTATTGACATTACAGAGGATGAAGCCTTTTTGTTAAATGACGTAGAATAGTACTGTTTCTCTGGCCTTTTTGTGTTTCTGAAGAAGTTGGTACGGTATGTAGTGATGAGCCGAACACCCCCGGGTTCGGTTCGCACCAGAACCCGCGAACGGACCGAAAGTTCGCACGAACATTAGAACCCTATTAAATACAATGGATGCGAACGTTCGGATTCTAAAGTGCTAATTATAACGACTATTATCCATGTTATTGTCCTAAACAAAGTTTGGGAACCCGGGTTCTGCACCAGGGGACATGTATCAATGCAAAAAGAAGTTTTAAAAACGGACGTTTTTCGGGAGCAGTCATTTTAATGATGCATAAAGTGAAAAAAAAAAAGTCAAATATTCCTTTAAATATCGTACCTGGGGGGTATCTAAAGTATGCCTGCGAAGTGCCACGTGTTTCCCGTGTTTAGAACTGTCCCTGCACAAAATGACATTTCTAAAGGAAAAAAAAGCCATTTAAAACTGCTTGCGGCTTTAATGTAATGTCTGCTCCCGGTAATATGGATGAAAATCTTTAAGAAAAATGGCATAGCTACCCCATCACCCCCCCCCCCACCCCCCACCCCAGCCCATTACCAGCCCCTTTGGGTCTTCTTTGGATATTAAGGGGAACCCCGCAACACAAAATAAAAAAGGCCCTATATACTCTGAACAGCAGTATACAGGCGGTGTAAACAAGACCGGTGTAAACAAGACAGGGACTGTAGGTTTGTTCTTAAGTAGAATCTGTTTGTAATTTTGAACACGTACATTGTTTAAGTGTAGCTCCAGCCAAAAAATCTATTTTTAAGCTTTTTGGAAAACATAGGGAAGGGTTATCACCCCTGTAACATTTGTTTTGCTGTCTGTGCCCCTGTTCAGAACATTTCACCTCACTTTGCGTCCCAATGACAACTGTTTTTGAAATGTGGTGTTTTTATTGAAACAAGGATTGGTGATAAAGCATCAGTAGAGAGGAGACACCTTTCTCCCATATTAATTCTTACAGGAGAGAATTTTCCTTCCTAGGGGTAGATTTCCTCTCACTTCCTGTTGTCTTCTTCCGTTTGCAAGTAGGAGTCGTTTGTAAGTTGGATGTTTGAAAGTAGGGACCTGCCGTATATACTCTGCAGAAATTGGCCCCTTAGGTGTTGGTGTTGGCACAACACTGTAAGCACTCACAGTTACTCTTGGTGGGTGCTGGAACGCCCTGCTGTCAACTATTATATCAGGAATTGTAATAACATATAATTGTTGAACAGTGGTAGTAAAAATTGGGCCTTTGATGGTGGTGCTGGTGCCACAACACTGTAAGGCCTGACAGTTACTCTTGATGGGCGCAGCAATGGGCCCTGATGTGAATTATTAGATCAATAATTATAATTGCATGCCCCTGTTGAACAGGGGCTGAAAAATTGGGCCTTTGGTGGTGGTGGTGGTGGTGGTGGTGTTGACACAACACTGTAAGGCCTGACAGCTACTCTTGGTGGGCGCAGCATTTAGCCCTGCTGTGAATTATTAGATCAATAATTATAATTGCATGCCCCTGTTGAACAGGGGCTGAAAAATTGGGCCTTAGGCACTGGTGGCACAACACTGCAACCCCTCCCAGATACTGTACTTGGAGCACAGCAATGAGCCCTGTTGCAAAGTATTGCATCAAAAACTGTAATTACACGCCCCTGTTAAACAGGGGCTGAAAAATTGGGCCTTAGCCACTGGTGGCACAACACTGCAACCCCTCACAGATACTGTACTTGGAGCACAGCAATGAGCCCTGTTGCAAAGTATTGCATCAAAAATTGTAATTACACGCCCCTGTTAAACAGGGGCTGAAAAATTGGGCCTTAGCCACTGGTGGCACAACACTGCAACCCCTCACAGATACTGTACTTGGAGCACAGCAATGAGCCCTGTTGCAAAGTATTGCATCAAAAATTGTAATTACACGCCCCTGTTAAACAGGGGCTGAAAAATTGGGCCTTAGCCACTGGTGGCACAACACTGCAACCCCTCACAGATACTGTACTTGGAGCACAGCAATGAGCCCTGTTGCAAAGTATTGCATCAAAAATTTTAATTACACGCCGCTGTTAAACAGGGGCTGAAAAATTGGGCCTTAGCCACTGGTGGCGGCACACATAAACCAAAATGATCTTCCAAGCTATCATCATTAATCGGATCATTGAGGAGGAGGAGGAGGATAGCCAGTCAACATAACAGCACAGGCACTCAGCATCAGCATCAGTCTTGAAGGGATGTGACATTTTAAAATCAATTAGTCTGTTATATCAGCATCAGGTGTGTGGTAGCTGGTGGTGATCCAAGACTGGTTCATCTTGATGAAAGTCAGTCGATCAACCGAGTCGGTGGGCAGGCGCACCCTGTGATCCATGACAAATCCTCCAGCAGCACTGAATGTGCGTTCTGAAAGAACGCTGGATGCAGGACAGGCCAGTAGCTCAATTGCATACTGTGCAAGCTCTGGCCAGTGATCCATCCTCAAGACCCAGTAAGCCAGAGGATTTTCGGTGGGGAAGGTGTCCAAGTCTGACCTTGCCCCTAGGTCTTCCTGCACCATGTATATCAGACGCTGGCGATGGTTGCTGGAACCGATCATACTTTGGGGCTGCGGACTAAAGAATTGTCTGAACGCATTGGTCAGACGGCCACCTTCCCCACCGCTCCTTCTTTGACTGCCCGAAGCCTCAGCAACTCGTTGTCCAGGACCAGGAGTTTGTAACCTCCCAGTCTCTGGGAACGCGTTGCACAGACCTTTCTGCAAGGCCTCCCGGAGTTGTCCCATCCTCTGCTCCCTCTGCGACGGTAACATAAGGTCCGCAACCTTACCCTTGTACCGTGGATCAAGGAGAGTGGCCAGCCAGTAATGGTCCCTCTCCTTGATCCGAAGAATACGAGGATCCTTCCGCAGACTTTGCAGGATCAGGGAGGCCATGCAGCATAGGTTAGCTGAGGCATTCAGTCCGGTGTCCTCTGGGTCACTAAGGATGACATGATCCGCAGCCACCTCCTCCCAGCCACGTACAAGTCCACTGGTTTCTTGGGACTGTAAATCATCCCTAAAAGACTGCTGCTGATGATGCTGAGTGCCAGCCTCCACCTCCATGCTGACACAACCCTCCTCCTCCTCCTCCTCCTCTTCCTGTGCGATGGGTGGGACAGAAGGAACACTGTCTGGGTAAAGGGGGCCTTGAGAGGCAAGGAAGTCCTCCTCTTCCTGCCTCTGTTCTGCCTCAAGTGCCCTGTCCACTATTCCACGCAGCGTGTGCTCCAACAGGTGGACAAGAGGTACAGTGTCACTGATGCATGCACTGTCACTGCTCACCATCCTCGTGGCCTCCTCAAATGGTGCCAGGACAGTGCATGCATCCCTGATCATGCCCCACTGGCGTGGTGAAAAAAACCTGAGCTCCCCTGACCCTGTCCTGGTGCCGTAGTCGCACAGGTACTCATTGATGGCCCTCTGCTGCATGTGCAGCCGCTGCAGCATGGCCAACGTTGAGTTCCACCTGGTGGGCATGTCACATATAAGGCGGTTCTTGGGCAGGTTCAACTCCTTTTGCAGCTCAGCCAGGCGAGCACTGGCATTATAAGATCTGCGGAAATGCCCGGGTACCTGCCCAAGAACCGCTGCACCACCAGATTAAGGACGTGAGCCATACAGGGCACATGGGTCAGTTGTCCCTGTCGGAGGGCGGAGAGGAGGTTGGTGTCATTGTCGCAAACCACCATTCCTGGCTTAAGCTGGCGTGGCGTCAACCACCTCTCGGCCTGCCCCTGCAGAGCAGACAGGACCTCTGCCCCAGTGTGGCTCCTGTCCCCCAAACACACCAGCGCAAGCACGGCATGGCATCTTTTTGCCTGCGTACTTGCGTAGCCCCTTGAACGCCTACGGAGCACCGCTGGTTCCGAGGACAAACCACAGGAAGAGGCCACGGAGGAAGAAGAAGAGGAGGGGGTGGAGGAGAGAGGTGTGTCACAACCAGTAGTAGCATTTTGGAGGCGTGGCGGTGGAACAACCTCCAACACTACTGCACCTTGTCCTGCATCCTTCCCAGCTGCCAAAAGAGTGACCCAATGGGCCGTGAAAGAAAGGTAACGTCCCTGTCCATGCCTGCTGGACCATGAGTCAGCGGTAATATGCACCTTACCACTGACCGCCCTGTCCAGCGAGGCCAAGACATTGCCTTCCACATGCCTGTAGAGAGCCGGAATCGCCTTCCGTGAGAAAAAGTGGCGTTTGGGAACCTGCCACTGAGGAACCGCACATTGCACAAACTCACGGAAGTGGGCCGAGTCTACCAACTGAAAAGGCAGCAGTTGAAGCGCTAGCAATTTAGCCAAGCTAGCATTCAACTGCTGGGCATGTGGATGGCTGGGAGTGAACTTCTTTTGACGGTCCAGCAGCTGGGGCAGGGAAATTTGCCTGCTAGAATCGGACGTCGGTGTACTGCTAGCAGAGTGGCCGCAAGTACTTGGCTGTGACACACCTAATTCTACACCTTCATTCCTCTCAGTGCAGGTTTCAGAGAGGACTGAAGGTATAGTGGGGTTGGAGATCCCAGCTGATGCGGTGCAAGGAGAGGTCCGCTTTGTTCTTTGGTGTGGGTCTTTAAGGTAGGCTTGCCAACGAGCTGCATGGCAGGTCAACATATGTCTGATCAAGCATGTGGTGCCCAAGCGGCTGATGTTTTGGCCACGCGATATACGCTTGAGACATATGTTGCAAACAGCAGCTGTGCGATCTGATGCACTCGCCTCAAAAAAGGCCCACACCAAAGAACTTTTTGAATGACGGGCAGAGGCAGCGCCCTGCACAGGCGGAGCTCTGCGGTGTGATTCCGTCGGTGTGCTGCCCATACGCTGGCCACCCAAGGGCATCCTGCCTCGTTGGAGATGTGCCTCCTCCTCATCCTCCTCCTCCTCCTCTCTCCTATTAGGCACCCACGTGGAGTCAGTGACCTCATCATCCCCTCCCTCCTCATCACTGGAGCCAATCTGGCAGTATGCTGCAGCTGCTGGAGCATGACTGCCAGATTGGTGTCCTTCTTGAGCATCCCCTCTCTCTGCTCTCACGCTACTGCCTTCCTCTAGCTGGGTATCATCATCAGATCCTTCGAAACACTGGGCATCCTCCTGGAGCATGTACCCAACACTGTGCTCAAACAGTTCGGGGGACTCCTCAGGAGGAGGACATGGTGGGTCTAGGGAAGGAGTGACTAATGATGACATTGATACCAGAGAAGAGGACGCTTTGGCAGCTGCTTTGCCAGTACCCTGAGCCTGGGTGAGAGAGGATGAGGAGGATGAGGTGGGCTTGGTCATCCACTCTACCAAGTCTTCGGCATGATGTGGCTCAACATGTCCAGCTGCCGAAAAGAAGGACAAGCGTGCCCCATGGCCATGTGCTGATGACAATGCACCGCATCCACGACCAGCACTGTTGCCCCCAGACACAGAGCCTGCTTGCCCTCTTTTTTTGCCTTCTGACTGTCTGCCTCTCCTTGTTTGCCTTCCAGACATTTTAATGGATGGCCTGCAGGGAGATGGGAAAAACAGCAATAAGGGCTACCTTCAGGTGTATACTGTGCAGGAGGCTTAGCAACAATGACACTGACACTGTCCCCTGCCTATCCTTCTCTGTCCCTAAACACAAGGATTTGCAATATGCTTCAGCAAGATTGGTTTAGCACAGAATAGCACACTGACAGTTTCCCTCACTGTCCTTCTCTGTCCCTAAACTCAAGGATTTCAAATATGGTTCAGCAAGATTGGTTTAGCACAGAATAGCATGCTGACAGTTTCCCCGAGTGTCCTTCTCTGTCCCTAAACTCAAGGATTTCAAATATGGTTCAGCAAGATTGGTTTAGCACAGAATAGCACACTGATAGTTTCCCTCACTGTCCTTCTCTGTCCCTACAAACAAGATTTAGCACAGAATAGCACACTGATAGTTTCCACGAGTGTCCTTCTCTGTCCCTAAACTCAAGGATTTCAAATACGGTTCAGCAAGATTGGTTTAGAACAGAATAGCACACTGACAGTTTCCCTCACTGTCCTTCTCTGTCCCTACAAACAAGATTTAGCACAGAATAGCACACTGATAGTTTCCACGAGTGTCCTTCTCTGTCCCTAAACTCAAGGATTTCAAATATGGTTCAGCAAGATTGGTTTAGCACAGAATAGCACACTGATAGTTTCCCTCACTGTCCTTCTCTGTCCCTACAAACAAGATTTAGCACAGAATAGCACACTGATAGTTTCCCCGAGTGTCCTTCTCTGTCCCTAAACTCAAGGATTTCAAATATGGTTCAGCAAGATTGGTTTAGCACAGAATAGCACACTGATAGTTTCCCTCACTGTCCTTCTCTGTCCCTACAAACAAGATTTAGCACAGAATAGCACACTGATAGTTTCCCCGAGTGTCCTTCTCTGTCCCTAAACTCAAGGATTTCAAATATGGTTCAGCAAGATTGGTTTAGCACAGAATAGCACACTGATAGTTTCCCTCACTGTCCTTCTCTGTCCCTACAAACAAGATTTAGCACAGAATAGCACACTGATAGTTTCCACGAGTGTCCTTCTCTGTCCCTAAACTCAAGGATTTCAAATACGGTTCAGCAAGATTGGTTTAGAACAGAATAGCACACTGACAGTTTCCCTCACTGTCCTTCTCTGTCCCTACAAACAAGGTTTAGCACAGAATAGCACACTGACACTTTCCCTCACTGTCCTTCTCTGTCCCTACAAACAAGATTTAGCACAGAATAGCACACTGACACTTTCCCTCACTGTCCTTCTCTGTCTCTACAAACAAGGTTTAGCACAGAATGACACACTGACACTCTCCCTACCTATCCTTCTCTGTCCCTAAACACAAGGAATCCAGGATTAGTAAAGGAAAAAAATGACACTGTCCCTGCCTATGCTTCTCTTTCCCTGCTCCTGAACACACTACACAAGGCCGCCGTGCTGGCGGCCTTTTATAGTGTGGGGCGTGTACTAAACCCCCTCAGCAATAATTGGCCACAGGCATCCTGCCTGTGGCCAATCATTGCTCTCCTCGCTGCCGGCGCTGTGATTGGCCAAGCATGCGGGGTCACAGTGCATGCTTGGCCAATCACAGCGCCTGGATGACACTGCGATGGCGTAGTGCATTGTGGGCCGTTCGCGTCACTCGAATTTGGCGCGAACGGCCCAAATCGTTCGATCTTCGTCGAACGATCGAACAGCCGATGTTCGAGTCGAACATATGTTCGACTCGAACACGAAGCTCATCCCTAACGGTATGTATATTTCTGTACAGGTAGAGAAAAGAGCAATCTCTCCAAGTTGCAGGTAAAATATAGCTACAAATAAAATTGCAACTAACTTGGACTTTAGCATCCCTGGTGTATAAAGCTCAATAGAATCAATAATAAATAAAAATCAGAAGCACAACAATTCTATAATGTGATAATTCGGAGCCTCTTGCATGCATATCCTGTGTTACTGAACCTCTGGACCTTCATCCTCAAGAAGACTGTGACTGGATTTAAGCCATAGGTATTCGCAGTCCTAGTGGATTCACTGTTTCAATAAGAGAGACTGGTGTGTGGCAAATGCAAACCAACCACACATTGTTAATCACACATACCAATTACAAAAAGCTATAAGGCTACCAGGTTTGTTCTCATTTGTAGATTTCTGAGTAAAATTAGAGTAAAAGTGAGCATTTGTTTTATACCAGATGGTAGCAGGCTGTTGTTCCTGTATGATTCCCTTTGCCTAGAAGAAGATAATACTTGCATGCAAAGGACATCAGCATTTGCACCGGTTTGGTAGACAAAATTAGAAAATAAATGTAGGTAACACAACACTGGACAACATTTTTGTTTAAAAGTTATGCTTTCTGAAAAACATTTGGTGATTATGATAGACCCCTGTAAACTGAACACAATAAAATTTCACAATGACTGTATCACGTAGGAATCTTCAGAATATGAAATAAACATTGAAAGGTTTAAATGCTTTTAATGACATAAAGTTTCTGATGCTGCATCAGTTCAACAGGGCTAAAAGTGTTTTGCTGCTAATATTCATTTGTACTTCCTGCATTGTCCAACAACAGTCAGCCAACATTGATGGATTACAGTTTCTCTGATACCATCTTTCTATTGTGACTTGGTGTCCTGGTGAAACTTTTCACCATGTTCATCACTGACTACACCTAGATTTTCAGGAAAGCCTACTTGTGAAGGTTGAAAATAAATGTGACATGTTGCACTTCCCAAACTTGTTTATTGTAAGTTGTTAAGAAAATTCTCAATGGCATCCTTGAATGCTTTTGATCTTCAAACTGTTTGTCATTGATGACATATATGATCTGTGGACCAATAAAATTGTCTTCCTCGTGTAGCGGAACCTCACTCTCCCTCTTGGTTATTGTGAATGGCTTGTGTCTAGGGGTACCTGGAAGAGGAGAGTGCAGGAACACTACGCCAAGCTCTCCCCTCATGTGTATAAGAGGGTTGAGCAAAGTCAGTTGATTTACCTCCCGGGTCTGTCCACTGCATACGAAGCCTTGTTGTTCCCTGGAAGCGTGTCTGCCAATAATAGAGCCCCACACCAATCGAAAGTCCAACACTCCTTTATTTCTGGTAACACAATCAGTTGAACTTCCATTAACAATGAACATGGGGGTGTGGGAACGAGTAGGCCCAGGCACAACTGTACTCTCCTATTCTTTTTTAGCGAATAGGCCTGGCGCACGGTCTCTGCCACCGACCGTGAGTTTTGGTCGCTGCCACCGACCGGATGAACTGTTGAGGCCCCTGCCACAGGCCTAATTGCAGGCCTCTGCCACTGACCTGAGTGAATTAGCTAGACCGCTGCCACCGGTCATTGAACATGGACTGAACTTCCTCTTTGAACTTGGCCCCTGTTCGGGAAAGATATCCCTCCGGGCGGTTCACCCGTCACTGGCAATCTGCTGCACCAGGTCTTCGGGTGAGTCCCTCCTCCAGTCCCTTACGCCTCTGGATTCGGGTGCCCCACTCCCGGGGCCCCCTAGGACAATCCCTCCCTCGCGGGACCCAGCGGAAGGTACTGGGCCCCAGGCCTCCGGCTGAGTACCTCACCCCAGACTGAAGGTGTCTGGGATGGAACACGAACTCCAAGTGTCCAGGCCTAGACCGCCTGGACACCAACCGCAACCACAGCCCTCAAGCTGAAGGTGCCCAGGGCTCGCACCTCGTGGCGAAGAAGTCCGCCACCTTTATACCCTCTCCCAGGATGCACGGCGGGTTCCCGGCCCCGCCGTACAACTGCTGCGAGAGGTCACAAAGGGTACGGCACTGCAGCGATGGTTCAACCCCGGCCCAAAGTGACAGCGCCACCTGCTGGGCCGCAGGGAACTATGCATCACTGGTGTCCTCACCAGTTTAAAAAGTACATACCCGCTACACTTAAAAACTTTAGCCCCTGCAGGTTTACCCTCTTCATGACCAGGCCATTTTTTGCAACATGGCACTGCGTTACTTTAAATGACCATTGTGCGGTTGTGCTATGCTGCACCAAAATAAAATTGGGGTTATTTTTTTTCCACAACTAGAGCTTTCTTTTGGTGTATTTAATCACCTTTGTGGTTTTTATTTTTTGTGCTATAAACAAAAAAAGACCGACAATTTTGAAAAAAAATTTATTTTTTACTTTCTGCTATAAAACATATACAATAAATAAAATGTAACAAAATCTAATTTATTCATCAGTTTAGGCCAATATTTACTCTGCTACATGTCTTTGGTAAAAAAGTTATAGCGTCTACAAATTACGGGATATAAAATGAAAGATACTAAATAATGGCCCCCCTTCTTAGTATCACTCTGCGCTACTGACAAAACCACAAAGATGAAAGCAATAAATAATTAAGATGTCAAAATTAGCAGCCGCTTAAAATCAAACGTGAATGGAATAAAAGAGTGATCAAAAAAAAAACGTATTTAAAAGTTCAAAAATAAAACTGTAGCAGCGCTACGAACAAATGTTCAGTTGTGCGTCTTCTATATAATTTTCAATCATACAGGTAGTGTAGATAGTGGATGGTGGATCTGGTAATGATGGATTCAAATCTTAATTCCAGTGCTCCTTTCACCAAGTGTGTCACCAAGTGGGGGGATTGAAGGTCCCCTAATGGGGATGCACTCACCAGATGTTGAATTAATATGGGCATAAATAAGACATCCTCCTTTAATGTGTCCTGTCTTCTTATCCACAATACTAGATTAATGGTGCCGCTGACATATATGAGGAAAAAGGACAATCTACATAGGGTAGTACTGTTTAACAATTTATTGTAATAGTAATCCCCAGATATCCCCTTGGTTACATATATGCGTACCACAAAATGAAAATAAGCAGGTAATGATAAAAATTGAGCGCTTCAGCGCTAGGAACTTGCCCCTGATGAGCGCCGCTGTGTATTTCTTTGGCACTTCCTGGTTCGGCAGGTCCTGGAGCGCATAAGCGTCACTTCCGGTTTGCTTGGTTAGCTGGTCACGCCCTGACGTTTCGTCACTTCCTGACTTCTTCTGAGGGCGTGACCAGTCTTCCCAGCAACCGGATTTTATATACACAATGCTCCCGCCCACCTGTTGACGTAAGGGCGCTCTGAATGCGCCTGCGTCCGCACGCATGCGCACTACAGCGTCCACGTCCGTGCCCTATTGAGGGCGGAAGTTAAACGTATCTCGGCAGTTCCGACATGCACCTTCCTGATTGGTGCATGTGTCCGGTCTGCAGCCTGATAGGTCGATGTGTATCACCATAATAAACAAGGAACATAATTAAGCAGTAATTTCATTGAAGCCACATAATGAATAATGGGCAAAACATACTGCATAATTAGCACTAAAAGCATTGTTGGTCCTGCCCGCGGACCTGAGCAATTGAATATACATCTCCCAATGAATCTGGTGCAGCAGTCCTAGAAGAACTACTAGTCACTATAATTAATACAGGATCTAATCTATGATGCCCTGTATATAAAGATAAACTCAATCTGTTATGTAATAGACCGAACTGCATTCAGATTGTATCACTGAGAAGTGTATATAAAGTACTTCTGACACAAAATGTTAATATGTTGGCCACCTGTGGACCTTTAAGTGTACAAGTGTACAACCATATATATACATATGCAACAATATATAAATAAATAAATATAATATGAATGGACAGTGCCGTTTCTGGATCTGCCTGTATGCCAGATACTGTTTAAAATATGCAAAGTAATATAATGTAAAATCCCGTAAAATGTTACGCATTAAGTAAAATATAAAAAAAAAAAATTAAAAAATATTTTAGATAAACAATTTTAAATAAAAGTTTAAATAAAAATTACATAAAATATTGCATAAAATTGGCATATAATGACCCCGTAAAATATCAAGACACCGTAAAATAGCATATAATATCATGAAAAAACCCTGTAATCCCCTAGATCAATCTAATATAATAAAATATATCGTTTAAAAAATGTATATATGTATTAAACATACATATATCTCGAATTAATGATTGCTCCCCAGAGTGTATAGATACCGATTTCTGCGTAATACTCTATTCTGTTGCTAATGTTGGAGCTGTTGGGGGTTCTTATATTTAACTTATTACGAGTTGCTTATAAAGCAGTTGATGTCCAGTTCTACGTTGAGTCCTTTAGGTACTAGAACATCTGTTAAAAAAATCCACTTAGTTTCTTTCTTGGATAACTCCCTTACTTTATGTGAACCCCTCCAATTGTTCTCCAGACATTCTATGCCCCAGAATTGGAGACCTGAGGCATCCTGATTGTGCTTGAGTTTAAAATGTAGCGACATATTGTGGTCTTTATACCCGATCTGAATATTGTGAATGTGTTCTGCTATTCTTATTCTTAAGAGCCTTTTAGTGCGTCCTATGTATAGGAGACCGCAAGGACATTTCAGAGCATATACAACAAAGCTGGTGTTACATGTAATGAACTGTTCGATATTGAATTGTTGATGATTGGAAGGAGACACAAAACTCTCTAGACCTCTTATTGGTTGTGACACTTCCCTGCACGCTTTGCACCTCCTACAGGAAAAAAAGCCATTTTGATTCCAGAATGTTGGGGGTTTGCTTGGAGGGTCTAGGATTTTCTTCACTACTCGATTTCCATAACTCAGAGCTTTTCGATATACAAACTGTGGTTTCAAGGGTAGGACTGGGCCCAATTTCTTGTCCAATAGTAGTATGTGCCAGTGTTCATTAAAAATAGCCTCTACTTCCTTGTACTGAGTGTGGAATTGTGAAATAAACCCCCATTCCTTTGAGTTGGCTCTGCTCTTTTCTGGTTTGGGTTTTGTTTCCAAGCATGTTTCTCTTGGTATTAATGCCACTTCTTCCACAATTTTTTGTAGGGCTTTGGGGGCATATCCTTTTGCCGCAAACCTGTCAGTCAGAATTCTTGCTTGTGCGAGGAAGTTGTCTTTTTCTGAACAATTCAGTTTTACTCGCATTATTTGGCCTTTTGGTATGTTTCTTAGCCATTGTGGGTGATGTCCGCTCGTGGTTGGGAGATAGCTGTTCCTATCCGTTTGTTTAAAGAAAACCTTAGTTCCGAACTTCGAGTTTTGGCGATACACCGTGACATCCAGGAAATTTATATTATATGCTATTTTACGGTGTCTTGATATTTTACGGGGTCATTATATGCCAATTTTATGCAATATTTTATGTAATTTTTATTTAAACTTTTATTTAAAATTGTTTATCTAAAATATTTTTTAAAATATTTTTTTTAATATTTTACTTAATGCGTAACATTTTACGGGATTTTACATTATATTACTTTGCATATTTTAAACAGTATCTGGCATACAGGCAGATCCAGAAACGGCACTGTCCATTCATATTATATTTATTTATTTATATATTGTTGCATCTGTATATATATGGTTGTACACTTGTACACTTAAAGGTCCACAGGTGGCCAACATATTAACATTTTGTGTCAGAAGTACTTTATATACACTTCTCAGTGATACAATCTGAATGCAGTTCGGTCTATTACATAACAGATTGAGTTTATCTTTATATACAGGGCATCATAGATTAGATCCTGTATTAATTATAGTGACTAGTAGTTCTTCTAGGACCGCTGCACCAGATTCATTGGGAGATGTATATTCAATTGCTCAGGTCCGCGGGCAGGACCAACAATGCTTTTAGTGCTAATTATGCAGTATGTTTTGCCCATTATTCATTATGTGGCTTCAATGAAAGTACTGCTTAATTATGTTCCTTGTTTATTATGGTGATACACATCGACCTATCAGGCTGCAGACCGGACACATGCACCAATCAGGAAGGTGCATGTCGGAACTGCCGAGATACGTTTAACTTCCGCCCTCAATAGGGCACGGACGTGGACGCTGTAGTGTGCATGCGTGCGGACGCAGGCGCATTCAGAGCGCCCTTACGTCAACAGGTGGGCGGGAGCATTGTGTATATAAAATCCGGTTGCTGGGGAGACTGGTCACGCCCTCAGAAGAAGTCAGGAAGTGACGAAACGTCAGGGCGTGACCAGCTAACCAAGCAAACCGGAAGTGACGCTTATGCGCTCCAGGACCTGCCGAACCAGGAAGTGCCGAGGAAATACACAGCGGCGCTCATCAGGGGCAAGTTCCTAGCGCTGAAGCGCTCAATTTTTATCATTACCTGCTTATTTTCATTTTGTGGTACGCATATATGTAACCAAGGGGATATCTGGAGATTACTATTACAATAAATTGTTAAACAGTACTACCCTATGTAGATTGTCCTTTTTCCTCATATATGTCAGCGGCACCATTGATCTAGTATTGTGGATAAGAAGACAGGACACATTAAAGGAGGATGTCTTATTTATGCCCATATTAATTCAACATCTGGTGATTGCATCCCCATTAGGGGACCTTCAATCCCCCCACTTGGTGACACACCTGGTGAAAGGAGCACTGGAATTAAGATTTGAATCCATCATTACCAGATCCACCATCCACTATCTACACTACCTGTATGATTGAAAATTATATAGAAGACGCACAACTGAACATTTGTTCGTAGCGCTGCTACAGTTTTATTTTTGAACTTTTAAATAAGTTTTTTTTTGATCACTGTTTTATTTCAAATTACGGGATATATTTATGAAATTTGTATTTATTTTTTACTAGTAATGGTGGCGATCAGTGTTTTTTTAGCATGAATGCAACATTACGGCAGACAAATCGGACACCTAACTGACACTTCCGACATTTTTTTGGGGACCACTGACACTAATACAGTGATCAGTGCTAAAAAAATGCACTGTCACTGTACTAATGATACTGGCAGGGAAGGGGTTAACATCAGGGGGGATATCTACCTTGTTTACATAGGCAGATCGCTGTTCTACCTCTCCTGGGAATTGATTTCCGGGTGTCGGCGAACATCGGGTCCACCGGACCCGCTGATTTGTGTCCAATCACAGCGGGAGCGGGTTGCTGGTGACCCAGACTGTCAGTACTAGGATCCCTTTAGGACCCAGCACAACTCACCTGACACAGCCTTTGCCTGGGAAACAAAAGTGATTGGCCAGCTCACCTTTAAATCACCTGTATCAGCATCTAATCAAGTGCTCGTGATAGAGTTGTTACCTTTGTGTGCTACTGCTTGAACCAGCTGATATCTGCTCTGTGTATTTCATGTATGACCCGGCTCGTTTGACCCTGCTTGCTCACATCTGATTCGGTACCGTTTGGACTCTGATCTACCTGTGTATGACCCAGCTTGCCTAGACTACGCTTTGCCTGATTCTACTGTAGTACCTTCATCTGCAGCAGTGATCTACAAGCACCAGCTAACATCCACCATCATCTGCAGCGGTGAACTACAAGCACCAGCTAACATCCACCATCATCTGCAGCGGTGAACTACAAGCACCAGCTGACATCCATCATCATCTGCAGCGGTGAACTACAAGGTCGGGCAAACATCTACCTACATCTGCAGCGGTGAACTACAAGTCCCATCTGACCTGCTCTGCTTAGACTTGCTCATAGTATGTGCTCTTGTTCTTTGAACTCTTTGCATAATCAGCACACCTGAACTATTACCTGTTATCTGCTCTTAGCCTGACACAGACCCAGTGCATGAAATCACATACAGGTATGTGATTTTGGGAAGAAGGGCTGTCCTGCCACAGTATATCTGTGTGGGGCAGTCCAGAAGAATCTTGCCATCAGTTATTCCTGGAAACATATCTCAAATAATGAAAACCTGTCCCCTTCCTTGTTCATTGCTGTAACAAAATGTTTCATCAGTCTGAGTTTATGTGAACCGGAGGCAAGAAAATTTTTGTAAGGTCAACAAGTAGTTCATGTGTCATGTTTCTCTGTCCTGGAACCATATTCATTTTTTAATAGACCTTTCTTTTTATGTAATGCGACTCTCATGACTGAACCATTCGCATACGTAACAACAGTACTTGGTATATCTGTATAATATGTGCCACCGGTGCAAAACAATATTTCTCAATATTTAAATGAAAATAATCAACATGTAAGAATGCTGCGGCTACAGTTTTCTACTATTTGTAGTGTGAAAAGTTGAAAATATATATAAGGTACGCCAACCCTAATCAAAAATACTACTTACATCAACGTACTTAATAAATAACCAATAGTGTCCATCAAAAATCAATCGATATATGCTTATAGATAACTACTTCAACCTTAATACAACAATTGTAGTGCTCACATCAGCGTGCTTAGAAATAACCAATATATTAATTAATACTCAATCTCCAACACTAATTAATGTGTATACAATTTGATTTAAATGCAAAAAGTCACAGTGATAGTCCTTTATGAAGTGATTCCAAGTGCCAGATATAGGTTTATGTAGTGTTAACGGTCCAAAACAATCGCAAAACATATCTGTGACTTCTCACATAAGCTGTACTAAACTTATAATGAGATGATCAAATAAGGAATCCTTCCCCACCTCAAATAGGGACTGATAAAGAACACATGAATTTGGGGGAGGAATGGTCAAAGTCAGCCTTGCCTTGCCACAGACACAGGCTAAGGTCATTAAAGATGATTGACTCTTAGATGACAAAAGGGGGTGAGAATTATTTATCACAAATGGACAAGTTAAAAAATTCTTAGATTATTTACCCTAGATATAGCAGAGTGTCAGTATAGCAGTGAGACCGTTTACATTGGTTGAGAGACAGTTGCATTACCCTAGATGGTTCTATTACACAAGCTGATTCAGTATATGGAGGCTAGGAATAAGTAGTCCATTTCTCCAGTGTAGCTCCGCAATTCCTGCCGACCCTCCCAAGTTACCCTTTTTGGATACCATTTGCCTTTTGTAATAATTTGTTTGATTGATCGTTTGGTTATTGAAGCAACCATGGGGGATCTTAGGGAAGTGCTCCATG
Organism: Rana muscosa; assembly: GCA_029206835.1. NCBI lineage: Eukaryota > Metazoa > Chordata > Amphibia > Anura > Ranidae > Rana > Rana muscosa. The sequence goes on from CM055117.1 coordinate 785,592,135, forward strand.
GCTCCATTTAGAAAAGGGCTATTCCCTGTACGTGTTTTAGCCAATAGATAGCCTTGCATGTATGTGTAACTGTAGTCTGGACTTTTTGTTTTTAATGTTGTGAATGGTGGAGGTGAAAATATATACTTTATATTTCATCTTTTGTATATATTTTTTTGTATTTAATAAGTGGTATAAATTAAATTGCCTAGTCAGTTATGTGTAAACACTTTCCTGTGGCTTCTCTTAGTCAATGTTTAATTGATTCTGACTTTTTGAATATAGCGCCCACACACATGACTGGTGAACCTATTTTGATATATGGAGGGATTTTTCTCCCCTCATTTATGATATGCATATTTTTTATTTAATTATTTATAAGTAAAAATTTGTTACATTTAACTTGACTTGGTAGTGTTGAAGACCTTTCACAGCTTAATAGAAAATAAATTGTAAATTAAGAAGAAGAGATTTTGTATGACTCGTACATAGACAGTGCCTTGACAGTGCCTTGAAAAAGTATTCATACCACTAGAAATTTTCCACATTTTGTCAAGTTACACCCAGAAATGTAATTTTCCACATTTTGTCAAGTTACACCCAAAAATGTAAATGTATTTTATTGGGATTTTATGTGATAAACCAACACAACGTGGCACATAATTGTGAATTTTATTACAAATAAATATCTGAAAAGTATGATGTGCGTTTGTATTCAGCCCCCTTTACTCTGATACCCCTAACTAAAATCTAGTGGAACCAATTGCTTTAAGAAGTCACCTAATTATTAAATAGACTACACCTGTGTGTAATTTAATCTCAGTATAAAAACAGCTGTTCTGTAAAGCACTCAGAGGTTTGTTAGAGAACCTTAGTAAAGGAACAGCATTATGAAGGCCAAGGAATACACCAGACAGGTCAGGGGTAACGTTGTGGAGAAGTTTGAGGCTAGGTTCACACTAGAGATCGCAGCGGCTCACAGCAGGAGTCCAGTGCGTCTCCATTAATTGTTTCAGGTCCGATTTCAGCCCGAATTTTGGGCTGAATTCGGACCTGAATCGGACCAAAAGACGCTCAGCGCTCCTGTGCAATTCGCACCGGTGCTGATGCGGAGATGTGTTACCGGCTCTCTATAGAGCCAGTTCACAATCTCCTGCTATGCGAATAGGATTAGATCAGAGCATATTTATGTGTTAGGCCACTTTCACACTGAGGTGCTTAACCACTTCTCTACTGTGCACGAAAACCCCTTTCCTGCCCAAGCCATTTTTCAGCTTTCAGCGCTGTCACACTTTGAATGACAATTGCGCTCCCAAACAAAATTTGTGTCCTTTTTTTCCCACAAATAGAGCTTTCTTTTGGTGGTATTTGATCACCTCTGCGGTTTTTATTTTTTGCGCTATAAACAAAAGAAGAGCGTCCAGTTTGGAAAAAAACACTATTTTTTACTTTTTGCTATAATAAATACCCATTTTTTTTTTAAATAAAATTTTCCTCAGTTTAGGCCGATACGTATTCTTCTACATATTTTTGGTAAAAAAAAAAAATCGCAATAAGCGCGTATTGATTGGTTTGCGCAAAAGTTATAGCGTGTACAAAATAGGGGATAGATTTATAGCATTTTTATTTTTTTATTTTTTTATTAGTAATGGCGGCGATCTGCGATTTTTTATTGTGACTGCGATATTGCGGCGGACACATCGGACACTTTTGACACATTTTTGGGACCATTCACGTTTATACAGCGATCCCTGCTATAAAAATGCATTGATTACTGTATAAATGTGATTGGCAGGGAAGGGGTTAACCACTAGGGGGCGGGAAGGGGTTAAATATGTTCCCTCAATGTGTTCTTACTGTGGGGGGAGGTGACTGACTGGGGGAGATGACCGATGGTTGTCCCTATGTACAAGGGACACACCATCGGTCCCCTCTCCCTCACAGGACGTGGATCTCTGTGTTTACACACAGAGACCCACTTTCCTGCTCGTTTCCCGGGCAATCGCGGGTGCCCGGCGGCAATCGCGGCCGCCGGGCACGCGCACCGGGGCCTTGTGAACGCTGGCGGCGAGCGCGCGCCTCCTAGCTCATTTTAAAGGGAGGACGTCATATGACGTCCTCCCAGAACGAGAGTATCCTCTGCCCGCCATCAATTGACAGTGGGCGGGGGACAAGTGGTTAACAGGCGCCTGCAAAGCACCTCTCCTGTCACTCCAGTGTGAAAGCCCGAGGGCATCTTTGAGGCGCTTTAGGAGCGGTGTATAAACTGCTCCTAAAGCACCCCTGCCCATTGAAATCAATGGGCAGCGCTGCAGAAGCGCCTGCAAAGGACCACAGCAGCAGCGCTTTGTTGGCGCTTTTAACCCTTTTTCGGCTGGTAGCGGGGGTTAAAAGCGCCCCACTAGCGGCCGAAATGTGTCGCTAAAATTATGGTAAAGCGCCACTAAAAATACCACCGACGCCCCCCAACGCCCCAAGTACCCTTAGAATGGCCCAATCAAAGTCCAGACCTAAAACCAATTGAGAATCTGTGGCAAGGCATGAAAATTGCTGTTCACAGATGCTCTCCATCCAATCTGACAGAGCTTGAGCTATTTTCGGAAATTAATGGGCAAAAATTTCGCTCTCTAGATGTGCAAAGCTGGTAGAGACATACCCAAAAAGACAGCAGCTGTAATTGTAGCGAACAGTGGTTCTACAAATTATTGACTCTTCAGATATTTATTTGTAAACTATTTTGAAAACCATTTATTATTTTCTTTTCACATCACAATTATGTGCCACTTTGTGTTGGTCTATCACATAAAATCCCAATAAAGTACATTTACATTTTTTACATTTTTGGTTGTAACATGACAAAATGTGGAAAATTTCAAGGGCACTGTATGGTCTTTTTTAATAGCTGTATAAGTTTTCCCAAGCTCATGCTTAAGCTTTAAGAATAATAGTATCATGGGAAGTACAACTGGAAAACATCACTGTTGATCCCTCTGTACAGTGTAGAGAAATATGCATATCAGACTTATACTGTCTTTGGTCTAAAGAGCAATATGTATTCAATTGTTTAGGACAGGGGTCTTAAATTAAAATTCAAGGAGGTCCGGTCACTAAAATTTTCTTTGGGCCGAGGTCCGAATCTCAAGTCCCCATTTGTCCCCATCACAGTGCTTCTTTACATCAGGTGTCCCCATCACAGCGCCCCTTTACATCAGGTGTCCCCATCACAGTGCCCCTTTACATCAGGTGTCCCCATCACAGCACTCCTTTACATCAGGTGTCCCCATCACAGCGCCCCTTTACATCAGGTGTCCCCATCACAGTGCCCCTTTACATCAGGTGTCCCCATCACAGCGCTCCTTTACATCAGGTGTCCCCATCACAGCGCTCCTTTACATGATAGGCACATTTTATGTTAAGGGGCACTCTGATGGGCACAACAAAATGTGTCCATCAGTGTGCCCCTTAACAAAATATGCCCATCAGTGTGCACATTAAAAATATACCCATCAGCGTGCCCCATAAAATAAAATAAAATTTGTCCATCAGAGTGCCCCTTAAAATAAAATTTGTCCATCAGAGTGCCCCTTAACATAAAAAAAGGTGCCCATCAGCGTGACCTTTAACAAAATATGCCCAGCAGTGTGCAAAATACATGGTTAACATGTTGCCCACATACCTTGAATGCAGGAGGGCACAAGTAAAACACCAAAGGGGCTGAAGCTGCGGGATATGGAGAACCAGGACCCGGGAACCGCGAGCAGAAGGGGGGCGGAGCGTGCATGTGACGTCACGCCCCTACTCGCAAGGAGAGCCAGGACCAAGTGTCCTGCCGAACACCGGGAACCGCGAGCAGCAGGGGGGCGGGGGCGCACACGTGACCTCGCGCGACCTCACGCCCCTACTCGCAAGGAGAGCCTGGACCCGGGAACTGCGAGCAGCAGAGGGCGGGGCGTGCACGTGACGTCACGCCCCTACTCGCGGCCCGCGAGTGTGAGTCTTCTGTCCGAGACCTGAAACCCACGGTCCCAGCAGACGCTTGCTAACATTACTGGCGGCCTGTCGGTCCAGGCAGAAGCGTCACTGGGGCCGGACTCAGACTGCGGGCCGCCATTTAGTGACGGCCGGATATCTAGTTATTATATCTGTAGTTGCAGTATGGATCACAGCAGTCACAGGTAAATGCCAGGAACCATATACTCTATACTGCCCAACACTTCATTTGTAGTCAGGCAATGAATTTCAACACATTTCATCACTTTAAACCAACAAGATGCCATTGCTTTTCATTGCACATTTTTCAGTGGAACATTTACTTGTCACCTTAGCTTGATGATTCAAATTATATTCAATGTAATTCCTAGGACGTGCTGACGATATTAAGATGCATGTAATAGTTCAAGTGAGTCTCATATTTTCAGTCACTGCCTACTTTTCAGTTGTTTGCATTATTTAACCTCTAAATTCATGCTCCAAGCAACAATCACAGTAAAATACTTTATTCTTTAATCCATTAAAGATTGAAGCATGTCATAAATCAAATTTCATAATGACTTGCCTTCTTTCAACTGACATGAGCTGCTTCCTAAGAAAAGCAAAGGAAGTCAATCTGAGTTTTCTAATTGCCATTTTCTACTTAGACTTTCGCTATTGTGATCTTCAACTGCACCCCTTTTAAAAAAGGTGTACTCTACTAGTAATTTTATCCTTTAATATTAGGAGCATACTGGATACAATTTGTACATGCTACACTGTTTTTTAATGAGGATACTGGTAATTTACTTAATGTAACTGTATTAATAACTGCATTCCTGGTTGCTCTTATTAATTAATGGCTTAAAATGACTGAAGGTACTTGGTGCTCAGTTAAAGAGAGCTATCTTACTTTGCCATTGGGCGTATTTGTGCAGCAGGTTCCAGAAAAAAATCTACAAACTCCTAATGCGATGGTATTGAGTACCTGTGGTTCTGCATAAGCAGTTGCCACAGATCTCTCCCACCTACTGGCACTGTCAGTGAGGTGTGGGTCCTTTATTTCACATTTTTTGTGATTGCCAGATTCTCTACAAATTTTGGCCAGAAGTACGTCAAATAATCCATCAAATCACAACAGTGGACCTGGGTAGTAACCCTATTTGGTATTTGTTGTAGGTCAACGCTGTGCCATTGAAGCATTAGAAATTTTTTGCTTTTAGCTCAACTCTTAGTAGCAACCCGAGTGTGTGTTCTAGCTCTGTGGGAGCCTACTCCACCTCTTTTGATGCAAATGTGGCTTAATAGAGTTAATTCATTTTTTAAGATAGAGTAGCTGACAATTTCCACAATATCTGGTCCAGCTAGACAACCTTTACCGATTCACCTTTTTATTAGTATACAATGTTGCAGGCCAGACAATAGGTTCTCTTTTTCCATTTGTATTACTGAGTAGTAATAACTGTCAATATAATAAGAGTAGCTATAATGGGGTAGATTTTTGACCCTTTGATTTCATTCTAAAAACAACAGCTTTGTCCCTTTGGTGATCTCTCTGCATTATTTAAACTCAATAGGGAAGAGAGGGGAGAGAAAAGGGTGAATAGGAAGTAGAAAAGGAGGGAATGAATTTCCACTCTCCTTCTGTTGTTCTTTATTGGTTTTGTTTTCTATTCTACATATACTGTAGGCTAAAGCCCCGTACACACGATCGGTTTGACTGATGAAAACCGTCCGATGGATTGTTTTCATCAGACCAACCGATCGTGTATGGTACCCATCGGTCTTTTTTCCATCGGTTGTAAAAAATAGAACTTGTTTTAAAATTTTCCGATGGATAAAAAACCGATGGGAATTTCCGATCGTCTATGGGCAAGTCCATCGGTTAAAAAACCCACGCATGCTCAGAATCAAGTCGACGCATGCTCAGAAGCATTAAACTTAATTTTTCTCAGCTCATCGGAGTGTTTTACGTCACCGCGTTTGGAACGGTCGGTTTTTTGACTGATGGTGTGTGGCCAAGACTGATGAAAAACAGTTTCATCGGATTTCCGATGGACAAATCCATCGGACGAAAATCCATAGGTTATCCGATCGTGTGTACGGGGCTTAAGAGTTTATTGGCCTAGCAACCATAATGAGATTGTTTGTATTTCTCTCCACACCTTCTTGTGTTTATATATATGGACATGACTGGCCAATTAAATAAATAATTATTTACAACAGAACAAAAAACAAAAAAATGCTCATGTGAATCATGATAGGATGAGCAGATATCGCCTTGCCTGTTGTTCTCTATTCTCACTGAGGTGCCTGTTTATGCCTACAGTAGCATTACATTGTATACAACTTTTGAAATACTAATAATGCTAATTTATTGGTACTAGAAGGAAGGAAAAAAAGATAAGAAAAGGTGAAGATTTTGTCCACGGCAATTGATTCGATAAAGCATCTACTCGTTTTCTTTCTTGTAATTATTTTTGTTCATGGACTTGCTGATAACATGCTTGAAAGTCTCCATATCTATTAACTGGTGCACACAAGGGGTTTGCATGCATCGTGGGCATCAGACAGGATAGTCAATATGAGCCCAGAGTCTAAAACTAAGCCTAAAACAATCAAAGAGGCCTTTACATGAGTCCTACCTAAAATTGCACTGGCTGCCTCCCCTCTGTAATGCTGTTCCCCCAGCTGGGAGCTATTGTCTGAAAACAAGCTCCCCCAAGGTCTTCTATCAAGAGATCACCATTAGGTCATCTTGGAGAAAATGTATGCTTTACTGTAGAAAGCCCTGCACTCTATATTATCACTAGGGATGAGCCGAACAACCCCCCGGTTCGGTTCGCATCCAGAACATGCGAACAGGCAAAAAATTAGTTCGAACACGCGAACACCGTTAAAGTCTATGGGACACGAACATGAAAAATCAAAAGTGCTAATTTTAAAGGTTAATATGCAAGTTATTATCATAAAAAGTGTTTGGGGATCCAGGTCCTGCCCCAGGGGACATGTATCAATGCAAAAAAAAGTTTTAAAAACGGCAGTTTTTTCGGGAGCAGTGATTTTAATAATGCTTAAAGTGAAACAATAAAAGTGAAATATTCCTTTAAATTTCGTACCTGGGGGTGTGTATAGTATGCCTGTAAAGTAGCGCATGTTTCCCCTGTTTAGAACTGTCCCTGCACAAAATGTAATTTCTGAAGGGAAAAAAAGTAATTTAAAACTACTCGCGGCTATTACTGAATTGTCGGGTCCCGGCAATACAGATCAAAGTCATTGAAAAAAACGGCAGGGGTTCCCCCCCAGTCCATTACCAGGCCCTTTGGGTCTGGTATGAATATTAAGGGAAACCCCAAACCAAAAAAAAAAAAAAAGCGTGGGGGTAACCCCAAATTCCATAATAGGCCCTTCAGGTCTGGTATGGATATTAAGGGGAACACCGCGCCATTTTATTAAAAAAAAAATGGCGTTGGGTTCCCCCCAAAAATCCATACCAGACCCTTCAGGTCTGGTATAGATTTTAAGGGTAACCCGCACCAAAATAATAAAAAAATGGCGTGGGGTTCCCCTCAAAAATCCATACCAGACCCTTATCTGAGCACGCAACCTGGCAGGCCGCAGGAAAAGAGGGGGGAAGGGAGAGCGCCCCCCTCCTGAACCGTACCAGGCCACATGCCCTCAACATGGGGAGGATGTCCCCATGTTGATGGGGACAAGGGCCTCATCCCCACAACCCTTGCCCGGTGGTTGTGGGGGTCTGCGGGCGGGGGGCTTATCGGAATCTGGAAGCCCCCTTTAACAAAGGGGACCCCCAGATTGCGCCCCCCCATTTAAATTGGTAATTGTAATACATTCTCGATGTCCAGCGATGATCACTTCTGACTCCGGCGATGCTCTCCAGCGATGAACGAAGCAGATCTTGCCAGCACCTGCTCTCCACTCCAGCGAGAAACGACAGCATGATCCTCCCTGCACCAAAGCCCCCCGGCGAATGACGCGCAAGCAGTTTGACAGTTCTTTTATAACCAATGCCGGGGCCACCTGTGACGTGACAGGTGACCCTGCCCCCTCTAACGCGTCACAGGAAACCCCCATGACATGTTAGAGGGGGCGGGGTCACCCCCGTGACGCGTTAGAGGGGGCGGAGTCAGCCCGCCCACGTCACGGGTGGCCACGCCATCAGTTTGAAAAGAACTGTCAAACAGCTTGCGCGTCATTACCCGGGGGGCTCCGGTGCAGGAAGGACCGTGCTGTCGTTTCTCACTGGAGTGGAGAGCCGGTGCTGGCAAGATCGTGCTTCGTTCATCGCTGGAGAGCATCGCTGGAGTCAGAATGGATCATCACTGGAATGTTTTTTTTTTCTTTTTTCTTTTTTTCTTTTTATTAAAGGACTTGTCCCAACTGTGTCAGTGTGATTTTTAAAAATGTTGTCACTTTCTTTTGTGAAATGGTAGGGGTACAATGTACCCTGTTACCAATTTACATAGGGGGGCGGAATCTGGGGGTTCCCTTTGTTAAAGGGGGCTTCAAGATTCCGATAAGCCCCCCACCCGCAGACCCCCACAACCACCGGGCAAGGGTTATGGGGATGAGGCCCTTGTCCCCATCAACATGGGGACATCCTCCCCATGTTGAGGGCATGTGGCCTGGTACGGTTCAGGAGGGGGGGCGCTCTCTCGTCTTCCCTCTTTTCCTGCGGCCTGCCAGGTTGCGTGCTCAGATCTGGTATGGATTTTTGGGGGGAACCCCACGCCATTTTCTTTTAATTTTGGTGTGGTGTTCCCCTGAAGGGTCTGGTATGGATTTTTGGGGGGAACCCCACGTCATTTTTTTTTTTTTAAATGGCACAGGGTTTTCCTTAATATCCATACGAGACCTGAAGGGCCTGATATGGAATTTGGGGCGAGTAGTTTTAAATTACGTTTTTTCCTTCAGAAATGACATTTTGTGCAGGGCCAGTTCTAAACACGGGAAACATGCACTACTTTACAGGCATACTATACACACACCCCAGGTATACGAAATTTAAAGGAATATTTCAATTTTATTGTTTCACTTTAAGCATTATTAAAATCACTGCTCCCGAAAAAACTGCAGTTTTTAAAACTTTTTTTTGCATTGATACATGTCCCCTGGGGCAGGACCCAGGTCCCCAAACACTTTTTATGACAATAACTTGCATATTAACCTTTAAAACTAACACTTTTGATTTCTCCAATAGACTTTTAAAGGGTGTTCCGTGGCTTTTCGAATTTGCCGCAAACGCCACAAATTGTTCGCTGTTCGCCGAACGGGCAAACAGCCAATGTTTGAGTCAAACTCATGTTCGACTCGAACCAGGGGCGGATCCAGGGGGGGGGGCAACAGGGAAATTGCCCCCCCCCCCGAGACCATCTGTCGCACTCACTTGCTTGCTCTGTTTTTTTTTTTTTGCGCCTGATCTCCTGGAATTTGGGGACCTGGTACCGGCCGACCATAGGTCCCCTGGACCCCAAACTTGGCACACATGTAGCCTCATGTCTTCTCTACAAGTGTTTAAAGTTTGGTGGCTGGGGAGAACCGATTTTTCAAATCCGGGCACTCCTTCCATAGACTCCCATGTTAAACAACAGTCTAGTCATGGGCACAGTGAAGCATGGGCACAGTGAGGCATGGGCACAGTGAGGCAAAGTGAGGCACAGTGAGGCATGCAGATGGACACCCTAGGCTTATACTCGAGTCAATAAGTTTTCCCATTTTTTTGGGGTAAAATTAGGTTCCTCTGCTTATATTCGGGTCGGCTTATACTCAAGTATATACAGTACTTGTTCTGCGGCTGCCGCTGCCTCTCTGAGTCTCTCTCTCAGTTTCTCACATCAGCCGATCAGCGGCAAAAGAGAGACTCGTCTAATGTAGTTACGCGGCGCACTGACACGATACCAGGAGCGGAGGAGGAGGTGGGTGGAGCCTCTTCCCTGCACTCGTTGCTAACGCCTGGGCCGTTTGGCGTCTAGCAACGAGTGACGTCAGTGAGTCACGTTGGGCCGCTCTGCAGGCGGGTGCGATAGCGTGCGGCTCCACAGACGGGTAAGAAAGTGGGCGGCTCCGCTTGCGGCGCGGTTTGTGGGCAGGCGGCGCGGTTCGTGGGCAGACCGTGCTGCTCAGTGTGTTGGCAGCGCAGGTGAGAGTGAGAGAGCAGGCTCATCTCTCACCCCCCGTGCCTGCCCTGCATTCCTGCAGTGACTTCCGCCCTCACTGTGCAGGCAGCAGAGAGATTACATTATCTCTCTGCTGCCTGACTCTGGGAGTCTGGGACACAGCAAGAGACAACCAAAACAACACCTTAGCAGGCAAGTTAGTGACAATCCGCAAATTGTGTCAGGTGACGTGGCAAATGACAATCTGCATCTGGTGGCAGGCAAGTGACAATCCGCAAGGTATGGCAGGTGAAATGCAAGTGACAATCCGCAAGGTGTGGCTAGTGACAATCCGCAAGGTGTGGCAGGTGATGTGGCAAGTGACAATCCACAAGGTGTGGCTAGTGAAAATCTGCAAGGTGTGGCAGGTGATGTGGCAAGTGACAATCCACAAGGTGTGGCAAGTGACAATCCGCAAGGTGTGGCAAGTGAGTGGCAAGTAACAATCCGCAAGGTGTGGCAGGTGATGTGGCAAGTGACAAACCACAAGGTGTGGCAAGTGACAATCCGCAATGTGTGGCAAGTGAGTGGCAAGTGACAATCCGCAAGGTGTGGCTAGTGACAATCTGCAAGGTGTGGCAGGTGATGTGGCAAGTGACAATCCACAAAGTGGGGCAAGTGACAATCCGCAACGTGTGGCAAGTGACACGCTCAGCTCTTCCACTAATTGCAGGTGATGGTGGCAAGTGACACACTCGGGGCTCCCACCGATTCTGCATTGAATTATTTAATTTTATATTACAATGTAATAATAGAAATAATGCGCTTCAATCATCCTGACACCATAACAACCATGGTGCCAGGATGATTGAAGCGCCGACACCAGCCATTTCCCCGATAAATTTCCCACAAAAAAAAAAAAATTTTTGGCAGTGCCCCTCCCGAGAAAAGACTCTGGATCCGCCCCTGACTCGAACATAAAGCTCATCCCTAATTATTACAAATAAAAGACCACCTCCCCAAGAAAATCTGAGAAATAGACCTACTTTGGAGGACAGATTGGAAGCAATACATTAAATTGTAGAAATACATAACCTGAAGTGAATGACTCTGCAGCATGAAAAACTTGTGACACTAAACAGCGTTAGGGCAGTTAGTGGTATTTAGTGGTAGGCCCAGGAAGGTTTAGGGTACCCCCCATATATGTCCCAATAAAGTTTTAACCCCTTGATTGCCCCCAGTTAACCCATTCACTCCCTGCCACAGTGTCACTAGTATAGTGTATAGATCTATTTTCTGATCACTGTATTTAGTGTCATGGGTGATGCTAGTTAGCTAGTTTACTAGTTAGTGGCAGTGTTAGACTTGTATAGCGTCAGGGTACACGCCATATATTTCCCAATAAATATTTAACCCCTTGATCGCCCCCAGTTAACCCTTTCACTCCCTGCCACAGTGTCACTAGTATAGTGTACAGATCTATTTTCTGATCACTGTATTTATAGGCACAGGTGTCGCTAGTTAGCTAGTTAGCAGCAGCATTAGTCTTGTATAGCGTCAGGGTACCTGCCATATATTTCCTAATAAAGGTTTAACCCCTTGATCGTCCCCCCAGTTAACCCTTTCACTTCCTGTCACTGTGTCATTAGTATAGTGTACAGATTTATTTTCTGATCATTGTATTGGTGTCACAGGTGACAGTGTCAATCCAAGACAGCATCAGATTTTAACCCTTTGATTGTCAGTAGCACTAACACACATGCACACACCATACACCTCCCTTACTAGTATAGTGTCTAAACGGATCGATACTTTTGATCTGATCAGATCTATACTAGCGTCCCCAGTAGTATAGTGTTCTCAAAAAGACGGCATTAGCAGTAGCAGCCCAGACACCTGCCAGCACATGCGTTTAGCCCCTCCGTCCAGCCCAGCCAACCCCACCCAAAGTGCAGGGTCAATAGATCACTGTCACACAGCGATAGCATAGTCACGCCTGATCCCTGATAGCACTAACAGTTAATTTTTTTTGTAGAGATTCAAGCAGTCTCTGACAACCAGGTGATTTTTTAACGGGTAGTTACACTAGCTGTACCTGTAAATTTAATGGCCAAAATGTTAAACGAAAGGTACACTGGTGAAGAGGCCTACAGAATACTGAGCATGACAGATGAGAGTGCAGGGAAAGCCTCACTGTCAGAATCACAATCTGATTCAGGCTCACTATACGAACCTGTGGAGAGCAGCGGCACCCTGACAGATAGCTCTAATGATGGAGTAGTGGTCCCTGCTAAGGTCGGGCGTACCCGACCCCGTTCATCCTTCATGATAGGCCCAGAAAGTTTTCTGGGCCTATCCCTCCTGATGGGCATTACTAAAAAGAGTGAGTTGCGGTCATATTGGCCCACTGACCCAATTCACCATATGCCAGTGTTCTCTGCTGCCATGGCCAGGAATCGGTATGAGCAAATCTTGCGGTTCGCGCACTTCAACGACAATGAATTCTGTCGTCGTCGGGGTGACCCTGAATATGATCGGCTCCACAAAATTCAGCCCCTCGTAAACCACTTAAACCAGGGGTCTTGAATTAAAATTCAAGGAGGTCCGTCACTAAAATGTTCTTTTGGCCGAGGTCCGAATCTCAAGTTCCCATTTGTCCCCATCACAGTGCTTCTTTACATCAGGTGTCCCCATCACAGCGCCCCTTTACATCAGGTGTCCCCATCACAGTGCCCCTTTACATCAGGTGTCCCCATCACAGTGCCCCTTTACATCAGGTGTCCCCATCACAGTGCCCCTTTACATCAGGTGTCCCCATTAGAGTTGAGCGGACACCTGGATGTTCGGGTTCGACGGGTTTGGCCGAACTTCAGAAAAAAAGGTCGAGTTCGGGACCGAACTTGACCCGAACTTGACCCCAAACCCGATTAAAGTCAATGGGGACCCGAACTTCTGAGGACTATTCGCGCTTCTTTCCCGTGCTTAGAACTGTCCCTGCACAAAGTGTCATTTCTGAAGGAAGAAAAGTCATGTAAAACTCACTCGCGACTATTAATGAATTGTCGGCTCCCGGCAATACATAGAAAAGTCATTGATAAAAAATAAAAAAAAGAGTGGGGGTTCAATTAATTCAATTACCAGGCCCTTCAGGTCTGGTATGGATATTAAGGGGAAGCCTGCCGCAAATTAAAAAAAAAAATGCGTGCGGTTCCCCCAAATATCCATACCAGGCCCTTCAGGTCTGGTATGGATTTTAAGGGGAACTCCACCCCAAATAAAAAAAAATGGCGTGGAGTACCCCCAAAAATCCAGACCAGACCCTTTATCCGAGCACGCAACCTGGCAGGCCGCAGGGAAAGAGGGAGGGACGAGAGAGCGCCCCCCTCCTGAACCGTACCAGGCCACATGCCCTCAACATGGGGAGGATGTCCCCATGTTGATAAGGACAAGGTCCTCATCCCCACAACCATTGCCCGGTGTTTGTGGGGGTTTGAGGGCGGGGGGCTTATCGGAATCTGGAAGACCCCTTTAACAAAGGGGGCCCCCACATCCCGGCCCCCCCCTATGTGAATTGGTAATGGGGTACATTGTGCCCCTACCATTTCACAAAGAAAGTGTAAAAAATAAAAGATAAATACACAGACACCATTGGGAAAGTCCTTTATTAAAAAAAAAAAAAACATTCCATCGATGAAATCCCTTGTCCCACGGCGATCCCGATGTCCAGCGCTGTCCAGACGAAATGTCATTGGCTGAGCCTGAGCGGACCTGATGGGGAACTTCCTCGGCAGTGTATTAAATGAGTAGACCCGCCCCTTCTAAAGTTTCCATCAGGTCCGCTCAGCCAATGACGTTGTGTAAGGCTGAGGACCTGATGCGGAATGTGAGAAGGGGCGGGTCTATTCATTTATTATACTGGAGGAAGTTCCCCATCAGGTCAGCTCATCCAATGACGTAGGCGGGGTCTGACATACGAGGGGGCGGACCTAATGGGGAACTTCCTCCACAGTGTAATACATGAATAGACCCGCCCCTTCTCACGTTCCGCATCAGGTCCTCAGCCTTACACCTATGTCATTGGCTGAGCGGACCTGATGGGGAACTTTAGGAGGGGCGGGTGTATTCATTTTTTTTTTTTTTTTTTTTATCAATGACTTTTCTATGTATTACCGGGAGCTATATATATAATATAATTTATTATAGCTGCAAGTGAGTTTTAAATTACTTTTTTCCTTCAGAAATGACACTTTGTGCAGGGACAGTTCTAAGCACGGGAAACAAGCGCGACTTTACATGCATATTGCTGAACACCGGACCCGACCCCAAACATACAGTCAATTGTTCGGGTTCGGGTCCGGGATCCAAAAACCCAAAAGTTCGGAACGGACCCGAACTTTACAGTTCGGGTCCGCTCAACCCTAGTCCCCATCACAGCGCTCCTTTACATCAGGTGTCCCCATCACAGCGCTCCTTTACATCAGGTGTCCCCATCACAGAGCTCTTTTACATCAGGTGTCCCCATCACAGCGCTCCTTTACATCAGGTGTCCCCATCACAGCGCCCCTTTACATCAGGTGTCCCCATCACAGTGCCCCTTTACATCAGGAGTCCCCATCACAGTGCCCCTTTACATCAAGCATTCCCATCAGAGTGCCCCCTTACATCAGATGTCCCCATCAGAGTCCCCCTTAACATAAAATGTGCCCATCAGCGTACCCATTAACATAAAATAAGGGTCACGCTGATGGGCACATTTTATATTAAGGGGCACTCTGATGGGCACAACAAAACGTGCCCCTTAAAATAAAATGTGCCCATCAGCGTGCCCCTTAACATAAAATAAGGGTCACGCTGATGGGCACCTTTTATGTTAAGGGGCACTCTCATGGGCACATTTTATTTTAAGGGGCACGCTGATGGGTATATTTTAAATGTGCACGCCTGATAGGCACATTTTATGTTAAGGGGCACTCTGATGGGCACAACAAAATGTGTCCATCAGCGTGCCCCTTAAAATAAAATTTGTCCATCAGAATGCCCCTTAAAATAAAATGTGTCCATCAGAGTGCCCCTTAACATAAAAAAGGTGCCCATCAGCGTGACCTTTAACAAAATATGCCCAGCAGGGTGCACAATACATGGTTAACATGTTGCCCACATACCTTGAATGCAGGAGGGCACAAGTAAGACACCGAAGGGGCGGAAGCTGCGGGATATGGAGAACCAGGACCCGGGGACAGCAAGCAGAAGGGGGCGGAGCGCGCATGTGACGCCACGCCTCTACTCGCAAGGAGAGCCAGGACCAAGTGTCCTGCCGAACACCGGGAACCGCGAGCAGCAGGGGGGCAGGGCACGCACGTGACCTCACGCGACCTCGCGACCCTACTCGCAAGGAGGGCCGTGATGTCATGCCCCTACTCTCGGCCCGCGAGTGTGAGTCTTCTGTCCGAGACCTGAAACTCGCGGTCCCAGCAAACACTTGCTAACATTACTGGCGGCCTGGAGGTCACGGCAGAGGCGTCACTGGGGCCGTACTCGGGCCGTACTCGGGCCGTACTCGTACTCGCTATTTAGTGACGGCCGACTTAAACCAACAATTTGCAGCCTTGTTTATTCCCAATTAAGATGTCTGCATTGACAAGTCCCTGATTAAGTTTTCTGGCTGCCTTGTGTTCAAACTGTTTATCCCCAGCAAGTGTGCCAGATATGGGGTCACGATGTATATGCTGTGTGACAGGGCAACAGGCTATACATATATCCTGGTTTACGAGGGAAAAGATAGAAGCGTGGAGTCCCCCAACTGCCCAGACTACATAGGGAGCAGTGGCAAGAATGTTTGTTACCCTTGTTCGGAAAGGGGTACCATTTATATGTGGACAATTTTAATACAAGAGTGACACTTCTTAGACACCTCTTTCAATTACAAATTGGCGCATGTGGCGCATGTGACACATGTGGCTCCAATTTTTGGGGTTTCCCCCAACGGCTTGTAGATACCCGACTTAGACGGGGGGAGAGAGCCTGCTTGAGGTCCAATGAATTGGCCCCTATGCTTCGGCATATATGCTCTTTTTTTAACTGTGGTGGTAAAATCACCTACTACAGCGCTGGAGTCATGGATTTACGTATCATTAGAGCAAACCCTCTTGCTGTTAACATAAATAAATTAGTGCTGTAGCTGAATGGCGTTAACTGAAAAAGGGTGCCTTTGGCCAATCATGGCTCAGGGGCTAAGTCCACGCCCCACGGCAGCTGTATGTAGTGTGTTAATGTAGAGAAATTGAGATAGATTAGGCAGGTTAGTTAGTGGCGTGCAGGCAGTGTAGTATATTTAAATATATATATATATATATATATACAGGGCTGGACTGGGACAAAAATGTGGCCCTGGACTTCATCCAGACCAGTCCACTTTGACAGGTCTCTCCCATGGCGGCCGGACAAACCCGCCCCCCCCCCCCCGCGGCCGGCCAACCCCGATGGGCACCCAAGCCCCCCTCCCCCTTCACTAGCCATTAGCCGTTCTACTTTATTAGAGTAGAACGGCTGATACTGGTACTCTTATAGGCAGTACCAGTGGGGAAGCTAGACATTATTTCACCCGGGGCAAAGAATCATTTCAGTGCCCTCCCCAATGGGACAAGATTAGGCCGAAGTGAGAAACTCCCAGGCCATAGCTGTTAAGTCAGCTGTCTGTCCCCTTCCCCGTGCTCCTTCTGGTCCCCCCCATGCTCCTCTGTCCCCCCCATGCTCCTCTGTCCCCCCCTGCTCCTCTGGTCCTCCCCCTGCTTCTCTGTTCCCCCACATGCTTCTCTGTTCCCCCCATGCTCCTCTGTACCCTTATGCTTCTCTGGTCCCCCCCCTGTGCTCCACTGGTAACCCCCCTGCTTCTCTGGTCCCCCACATTCTTCTCTGGTCCCCCACATGCTTCTGCATTCCTCTCCTGATCTTCTGTTCCCCCCATGCTCATCTGGTCCCCCCTGCTCATCTGTACTCTCATGCTCCTCTGGTCCCCCCGTGCTCCTCTGGTCCCCCCCGTGCTCCTCTGGTCCCCCTCCATGCTTTTATATTCCCCCTGCTGCTCTGCCCCCCGTGCTTCTCTGGTCCCCCCATGCTTTGCTGGTCCCCCCCATGCTTCTCTATTCCCCCATGCTGTTCTGGTCCCCCATGCTCCTCTATTTTCCCCCCATGCTGCGCTGGTCCCCCGTGCTCCTCTATTTTCCCCCCATGCTGTGCTGGTCCCCTGCGTGCTGCGCTGGTCCCTCATGTGCTGCGATGGTCCCTCATGTGCTGCGCTGGTCCCTCACATGCTGCGCTGGTCCCTCGCATGCTGTGCTGATCCCTCGCATGCTGCTCTGGTCCCCCCTGCTCCTATGGTCCTGCATGTGCTCTGCTGGTCCCCCCATGCTCCTCTATCCCCCCCATGCTGCTCTCGTCCCCGTGCTCCTCTATTCCCCCCCATGCTGCTCTGGTCCCCTGTGCTCCTATATTCCCCCCATGCTGCTCTGGTCCCCCATGCTCCTCTATTCCTCCCTTTGCTACTCTGGTCCCCCATGCTCTATCTCCCCCCTCCATGCTGCTCTGGTCCCCCATGCGCCTCTATTCCCCCCCATGCTGCTCTGGTCCCCCATGCGCCTCTATTCCCCCCATGATGCTCTGGTCCCCCATGCGCCTCTACCCCCCCATGATGCTCTGGTCCCCCATGCACCTCTATCCCCCCCATAATGCTCTGGTCCCCCATGAGCCTCTTTCCCCCCATGATGCTCTGGTCCCCCATGCGCCTCTACCCCCCCATGATGATCTGGTCCCCCATGCGCCTCCATCCCCCAATGATGCTCTGGTCCCCCGCAGCGCTCACCTCCTCTCCCTGGCTGGTTAACTTCAGCATGACTGAATACAGACCTGCTCCTCAGGAGTCGCACTGAGAAGCTCATCATACTATCCGGAAGGACGACGGCCACACACAGCTGTGACATAAGCTTCCTCAGCACTCGTTCTCCTGGTCTTTCCTTCCCCCGCTCTCCATAGAGATTCTCCGCGGCAGCAGACAGGTTGGAGAGCGGGGGAAGGAAAGACCAGGAGAACGAGTGCCGAGGAAGCTTATGTTACAGCTGTGTGTGGCCGCCATCTTTCCGGATCGTATGATGAGCTTCACTCCTGATGAGCATGTCTGTATTCAGTCACGCTGAAGTTAACTAGCCAGGGAGAGGAGGTGAGCACTGCGGGGAGGGAGAGGAGGTGAACGCTGTGGGGAGGGAGAGGAGGTGAGCGCTGCGGGGAGGGAGAGACAGAGAAGCGGGGGGGGGGGGCAGTCCGCTGTCACTGAAGCCGGCCCACTGAGCCATCGGCCCACCGGGAAACTCCCGGTAGTCCGGATGGCCAATCCATCCCTTTATAGATATATAGATATATATCTATATCTATCGATCTATATATAAAGTGCAGGCAGTGTAGTATATATAATACAGTTCAGAGTATATAGTGCAGTCCGTATAGTATATATAATAGTGTTCAGAGTATAAAGTGCAGTCCGTATAGTATATATACTACAGTTCAGAGTATATCGTGCAGTCCATATAGTATATAATATACAGTTCAGAGTATATAGTGCAGTCCGTATAGTATATATATAATACAGTTCAGAGTATATAGTGCAGTCCGTATTGTACATATAATACAGTTCAGAGTATATAGTGCAGTCCGTATTGTATATATAATACAGTTAGAGTATATAGTGCAGTCCGTATTGTATATATAATACAGTTCAGAGTATATAGTGCAGTCCATGTAGTATATATAATACAGTTCAGAGTATATAGTGCAGTCCGTATAGTATATAATATACAGTTCAGAGTATATAGTGCAGTCCGTATAGTACAGGGGTCTCAAACTGGTGGCCCTCCAGCTGTTGCAGAACTACAATTCCCATGAGGCATTGCAAGGCTAAACAGTTACAAGCATGACTCCCATAGGCAGAGGCATGATGGGACTTGTAGTTCCGCAACAGCTGGAGGGCCGCAGGTTTGGGACCCCTGGTATAGTATATATAATACAGTTCAGAGTATATAGTGCAGTCTGTATAGTATATATACTACAGTTCAGAGTATATAGTGCAGTCCATATAGTATATAATATACAGTTAAGAGTATATAGTGCAGTCCGTATTGTACATATAATACAGTTCAGAGTATATAGTGCAGTCCGTATTGTATATATAATACAGTTAGAGTATATAGTGCAGTCCGTATTGTATATATAATACAGTTCAGAGTATATAGTGCTGTCCATGTAGTATATATAATACAGTTCAGAGTATATAGTGCAGTCCATACATTATATATAATACTGTTTAGTGTATATATTGTAGTCTGTATAGTATATATGTTACAGGTCAGAGTATATAGTGCAGTCCGTAAAGTATATATAATACAGTTCAGAGTATATAGTGCAGTCCGTATTGTACATATAATACAATTAGAGTATATAGTGCAGTCTGTATTGTATATATAATAAAGTTCAGAGTATATAACACAGTCCGTATAGTATATATAATACAGTTCACAGTATATAGTTCAGTCCGTACAGTATATATAATACAGTTCAGAGTATATAGTGCAGTCCGTATTGTATATATAATACAGTTCAGAGTATATAGTGCAGTCCATGTAGTATATGTAATACAGTTCAGAGTATATAGTGCAGTCCGTATTGTATATATAATACAGTTCAGAGTATATAGTGCAGTCTGTATAGTATAAATAGTACAGTTCAGAGTATATAGTGCAGTCCATGTAGTATATGTAATACAGTTCAGAGTATATAGTGCAGTCCATATAGTATATATAATACAGTTCAGAGTATATAGTGCAGTCTGTATTGTATATATAATATAGTTCAGAGTATATAGTGCAGTTCGTATAGTATATATAATACAGTTCAGAGTATATAGTGCAGTTCATATAGTATATATAATACAGTTCAGAGTATATAGTGCAGTCCATATACAGTATCTCACAAAGTACACCCCTCACATTTTTGTAAATATTTTATTATATCTTTTCATGTGACAACACTGATGAAATTACACGTTGCTACAATGTAAAGTAGTGAGCTTGTATAACAGTGTAAATTTGCTGTTTACCCAAAATAATTCAACACACAGCCATTAATGTCTAAACCGCTGGCAAAAAAAGTGAGTACACCTCTAAGTGAAAATGTCCAAATTGGGCCCAAAGTGTCAATATTTTGTGTGGCCAACATTATTTTCCAGCACTGTCTGAACTCTCTTGGGTATGGAGTTCACCAGAGCTTCACAAGTTGCCACTAGAGTCCTCTTCCACTCCTCCGTGAAGACATCATAGAGCTGGTGGATGTCAGAGACCTTGCGCTCCTCCACCTTCCTTTTGAGGATGCCCCACAGATGCCCCACAGATGCTCAATAGGGTTTAGGTCTGGAGACATGCTTGGCCAGTCCATCACATTTACCCTCAGCTTCTTTAGCAAGGCAGTGGTCATCTTGGAGGTGTGTTTGGGGTTGTTATCATTTTGGAATACTGCCCTGCAGCCCAGTCTCCGAAGGGAGACGATCATGCTCTGCTTCAGTATGTCACAGTACATGTTGGCATTCATGGTTCCCTGAAAAGACCAAAAAAGGCCTGTTATGGACTGGGGGCCTGTTATGGACTGTTTATACAGCATTTAGTACAGGAAAGAAACGGCTGGTAATACCATCTTACATTATTCAAGCTCCCACCCCTGTTCCCTGGTACATAGTATCCCTTTTAGCCAATATCTTAGGCTACGCCGAAACTGTGCCAGGGACGAGGACTTCGAGCATGAAGCGAAAGCTCTTTATTCACGTCTCCTCGTTAGAGGATATAGTAAAAAAATTCTTAAAAAAGCCTATGGAAGAGCTAAAGAAAATACACGCCATACACTCATTTTCAAATCCAAAACTCGTGAACATGCCCCTACTACCAAATTCATTACCACATTTAGTGCACATCAAGATGTTTTTCGCCAACTAGTCAGTAACAATTGGCATTTCCTCACCGAGGATCCAATCATATCTAAGTATGTAGCAGACAGACCCGAAATTGTGTATCGTAGATCATGATCAATCAGAGATGTTCTTATTCATAGTCATTTAACTCCTATAATGATGGAGGAAGGTGCAACTATTAGTAGTGGTACATATAGATGTGGTAGTTGCGATCAATGCCCTTGGATAAAGGAAGGTACAGGATGCCCTCTACCAAGAGGAGGTTTCCATAAATCTAAGATGTATGCAGATTGTAGCACAGTAGGAGTAGTATATCTAGCAACGTGCCTCTGTGGTGCGTTCTACATAGGCAAAACCAAGCGTCCTTTTGCAAAAAGGGTACAGGATCACCTGTACTATCTTGGTGCAGGATTGCTTTACACCCCCATTTGTAAGCACATAGGCTTCAATCATAGTTATGATCCATCCTTTGTGTCTTTCTTTGTATTGGAAGTGATCTCTGAACCTCCAAGAGGTGGAGACTTTGATAAAAAGATCCTCCAGCAGGAAGCCAAATGGATCTTTAATCAAAGGGCCACATATCCCCCAGGCCTTAACACCAATATTTCCTTTAAACCATTCCTTTAAGTATATCTAGTATAGTGAAGTGCCTATAAAGGAGTATGACAGAAACTATTATGATGTATTGCACTACCATCCTTTGATAAATTTCAAATCCTTCTATGACTGTGGCATACACAGTTCATAATAGCTTAGTTTTATTTAGTATTGATGGTAATGGATAGACCATCTTCCAATATACAATCATAATATCCACTTGACCAATGTTGATTAATTGGATATGTTATGTACATCACTGGTATGATTCTGTCCTCCTCCTCTGGTCTATTTAATATACCTATCATGACATTGAATTTTATTATTATTATTTTTATCTTTATTTTTATTTTTTTTATTTTTATTTTTATTTTATTTTATTTTCTGACATATCTTTTGATTTTTTGATATTCTAAGTCATATGGGTTTTCTCCTCTTCTTTTCTTTCTGATTGTATGTACATTCATGTATATCATTGGTTCATATTCTATATCCAAAGTGAATTTATGCTTACATTCCTTGTAATTGACCTAATTAATTGATAAGTGTCTTAGCCTACATTATCTAATTTTTCTTTATTATATTTTTCTTTATTTTGTAAATTAATGATCATTTATTATCTTATATGTTTTTTCTTAAAGTTGTTGAATTGCTCTGATTTTGATGACTGGAAGATTTTTGCATCGCGGGACGGCGTTGTTTGCGATTGGCCGTCTCTCCTCCACTTCAGTTTGAATTACGTAGGGAATTCCGGGCGTTCTATGGTGAGAGATAGGGGAATAATCTCCTCCCCTTCTCATCTTCCGTCCATCCTGATATGGGCGGCGGATCGCGCATGCGCTGTAGCGTTATCTTGCGCACGCGCATGCGCGGCATCTGAACGTCCGGACCGGAGGTGAAGTCAGGGGTCAGGACTGACCCTTCACTTCCAGGATGACACTGATTATATAGGATGGCGCAGTTGGCGTTTGCCGACATGTGCCATCCTGAGGGAATTGCTGACGCAGGGACCTGGCTTCTAGGGAATGAAATGATCCGGGACTTATCAGGACTTCAATATATATTTCCTGCGGATTGGACCTCTTACAGGTATTGAGTTTATGCAGCGTGGGTTGGTAGACACCGAGGGGATATAGCTATTACAACTATTAGTAGTCATACAATTTCCCTTTTTTGCTTTATCTGCTTGTGGGTGTCTGTATATTTTGGCTTTACAATGCCATTATACAGTGAGTAGATAGTACCGAGCGCTGGTCTCTAGTGTATATACAATTGGCCAGCAGCTCTGTGATTACCAATTTAATATATTTAATATATTTTAGTATTTTTTGAGCGGTATTGTTAGCCTATGCTATTTTATTGGTATAGGTTTATTAAACTGCCATTTGCACATTTAGCTATTATCCCCAACGATCAATACTAACTACTATCACTGCCATTTTATTAACAACTATACCTTTTGGACCCGCTACTATGGATTATTTTGATATTTCATTATAGTTAGTTCCAGTATCCTTAAAATTTCATCAAAGTTACAATTTAATACCTGAATGGATATAAATTAAAATGTTATCGTTGATATTCCCATAATGCAATCTATTTATTTATTTAATTTTTCATTCTTGCCCTAAATAAACTTGATAGTTATGAGGGGGTTATAAATACATTTATGTCACCATTTATTGATTAATTCATTCATTGATTTTGGCAATGTTTTATTATATGGGTAAAATTAATAATCTAAGATATAAAATTTGAAATTTGAAATTTGAAATTTGATATTTGAGTATGTTATCTATCTGGTCAGCTTACAGAGTCAAAATTTCCCTGCGTTTCGACCGGCTGGTTCTGACGCCCGCCGGCTCCAACAGTTGTGGATGAGGGCCGGTCACTTTGAAACGGTTGTCTCAGTGATGTGTATCCTATCCCAGTTATCTCATAATCAGATTGGGTGAGCTTGTCATACCTTCATAAAATTTGTTAATATGTAGTATTTTTTATCATATCAATCTATGTACTGTTGTTTATGATATTAATTATATATATCTTTATGTCTTACACAGACCTCATGAAATTAAAGACACGTGCTAAGCCCTGACGAAGCGCATACAGTGCGAAACATGTCGGCTAATTGCACAACATAGATCTTTATTTTCCAACTTATGAATCTGTATTTATGTAACTTTTATGATGCTACAAATAAATTTATATTTTTCTTAAACTGTTGTTTCTAGTACACTCACCTGCTATGAGAACTGTTTTTCCCCCTGCAAAATCCCGTTAGTGAGAGCTTGTCTCTCTTTTTGTTTTTCTTATATTTTCCATGTGGGATTGGGAGATCATACAGTATCTGTATCTACACAATATCCAAATATTTCCCATATATGAGTTTAATTTGTAGTCTCTCTCTTCTGTCAATAGGTGTCACTGTTGCCTTAGGCATTAGGATGATGGATAATTTACAGTGAATTCAGGTGATGAGTAAATATGTTGTCTCAATCAATTAGCAGGAGTTCCCTTTGGCTGCTTTACATGCTGGGATAAGCTACTAACTTAGAAGAAGTCAGGTGATCAGGGTTCTTTCTACCCGGGCTGTGGCCTGGGTGGATGTGTGTGAAGCACTAGCAGAGTTGTAGGTCTGAAGCCTGGGGCCTAGCCACGTGTAAAGGGGCTCCGACTGAGGGGAGACTGATCGTTTCGGAGGTAAAGGAGAAGCAGTTGCCAGAGGGACGACCACTCCTGTTACTGGAGGCAAGTACAGAAGGGATGGAGTTCTGAAGGAGTACCAGAGCAGATGCTTCACTAGCCGGGGATGGTAAAGTAAGTGGGAAAGCTTCAGTAGAGACTCATCCAAAGATACAGCGGGTAGCTGTTAGCAAAGTTTGAAAGAGTATGACAAGTGGCTGTAAGTAAAGCTTGACGAGAAATACGGCGGGTAGCGGTGAGTACAGTGGGTACTGCCGTACTGCCGGCTTCAGCACATGATTTAGCCCTTCATCTGTCGGCCGCCGCTGCGCAGTGTAGCAGCAAGGAAGCCTCCCCTCACAGGGTAGAGCATGCGCCAGTGAGCCCCGATCACTGCCTCCACCATCCCATCCCACCATCAAGCTTCACTCACCTGGAATCAAGTTCCACTCACCTGGACTGGCACTGGTTACTTTTTTGCACCCCCTGCTGGTCGCACAGCTTAAAGCCTGCTCAGTCTGCACGCTTCTGTTTTGTGAGTAGCTGCACCTGTCATCTGCCGGCTTCAGCACATGATTTAGCCCTTCACCTGTCGGCCGCCGCTGCGCAGTGTAGCAGCAAGGAAGTCTCCCCTCACAGGGTAGAGCATGCGCCAGTAAGCCCCGATCACTGCCTCCACCATCCCATCCCACCATCAAGCTTCACTCACCTGGAATCAAGTTCCACTCACCTGGACTGGTACTAGTTACTTTTTTGCACCCCCTGCTGGTCGCACAGCTTAAAGCCTGCTTAGTCTGCACGCTTCTGTTTTGTGAGTAGCTGCACCTGTCATCTGCCGGCTTCAGCACATGATTTAGTCCTTCATCTGTCGGCCGCCGCTGCGCAGTGTAGCAGCAAGGAAGTCTCCCCTCACAGGGTAGAGCATGCGCCAGTGAGCCCCGATCACTGTCTCCACCATCCCATCTCACCATCAAGCTTCACTCACCTGGAATCAAGTTCCACTCACCTGGACTGGCACTAGTTACTTTTTTGCACCCCCTGCTGGTCGCACAGCTTAAAGCCTGCTCAGTCTGCACGCTTCTGTTTTGTGAGTAGCTGCACCTGTCATCTGCCGGGTTCAGCACATGATTTAGCCCTTCATCTGTCGGCCGCCGCTGCGAAGCAGCCGCGTCGCGACCGCGTCGGAGACGCGGCAGAGACAAGGCCGTTTGCGGCCGTTCGCGGGGACACGGGATACCAGGGGGCCCCCTGACGGCTGTAAGGCCATTGTTAAGGAGGTCACCAGGTGGCTGATAAGGATTGCAACTGCTCTTCGAGACTATATTATTTATTTATTAATTTTTTCTTTGAATTCCTCACTGGTTTACATTTTTGCTTAAGGTTTGAGTTTGCACCCTTATGGATTTTATTTATAGGTTGTCACACATTTTAAACTGTTTGATTTAGCTTTATGGACTCTCCACACTGTTTATTATGTATTAGGCCCCCGGCCCTCTAGTATTGTTACTATCTGAAGGGACTGGGTTCACTCTTATCATGCTTATGAGCACTCCTGGGTTGGTTTAGTTTTTGGTGTATTTTTATGCGGAGCTTTCTGTTTTAGTTTTAACTATAGGCTTTGGTGCTTCTCCCATTGGAGTTGCGAGACTTCCTGCTAGCGTAGTGTTGATTGCCCTCTTTTAGATATAACAATAGCCAACATGGCTCGGTGTGGACTTGGCCCTCCTGCTAAGACCATTTCACACTCAGTCCCTGTTTTTAAGGACCCGCAGTCCCCATTATTTTTATTACCAGAGGACACCAAGTATATCTTGCATACTAATGTGACTCCTCAGTTTGAGGCCAATTGTTTTAATTCACACACTTCATCTTCTCATAGATCGTTCTCACGGGTCAATGCTTCTAATACACTAAGAAACCTTCCTGCATCGTCCTTAACAGGGGATCTTCTAAATTGCAGGTCGGCAGTGGCTAATGCAGCTAATATCGCGGCCCTTATTATGGATGAGGATCTGGATTTTCTTTGTCTCACTGAGACTTGGCTTCAAGATTTTAAAGCCCCTATCTTGGACGAGCTGGTCCCTCCCCATTATAAAATATTTCAATGTAACCGCCCAACTGGCAGAGGGGGTGGGGTAGCCGTGATTTTTAAAAAACATTTTTTAGTATCAGTTTCAGAGAATTTTAACACTATTTACAAATCTTTTGAAAATTTTTTTTTTCTTTTCAAGTAGCTAGCAAGCTCACTTACGGGTTTGCTTTGATTTATCGCCCCCCTGCGTTAAAACTTGATTTTGTTTTTGAATTTCTCAGTCTAGCCTCACAGATGTCCATTGTGTTTAAAGGCTCCTGCATCTTGGGTGATTTAAACTTTTGGGCGGAGGATCTAAGTGATTCCCCCACCCAATCCCTTATTCAAGAACTGTTGCTTTTGGGGTATAGGCAACATGTGACAGCGGCCACCCACACTGCTGGTCATGTGTTGGATTGGCTCCTGTTCAATGGATTGTCGGCAACCTGTGCGCTGCCTAGGGAGTTGACCTGGTTGGATCACAGGTTTATTTCCTTTAGCCTGGCCCTACCGGAAGGGAAACCTCCACATATCCCAGATCGCTCTGGCCCCAAGGTTTTCTCAAGAAACTTTTCAAAAGTCTGCCCAGACAGATTTGGAAACCTTGTGGCTACGGGTATTAACCAGCCAAACGTTTTTGAGCTGGGCGACCCGGTAGAGAAACTGAGTATTTTTCAGGAGTCGGTTGAAGTGGCCCTTGATGTGTTAGCACCCCGTAGGATGAGATCTAATCCCCGTCCCCTGGGCAAGAGCCCACAATGGTTTACCGAGGAGCTTAGGCTCCTCAAAAAGCGGATTCGGTTCAGGGAGAGACGCTGGCGCAAGTTCCTTCTGGAAGCTGACAAAAAGCTGCATCTGGTGGTCCTCTATCTTTATAAGAGGGCTATTAGAGAGGCTAAAAAGACCTACTTCCGAGAGCGAATCAGGTCGAACTTTTCAAGATCTCCTTAGAGTTAACCCATCCCGAAGCTACCAGCTCTGCTCCCAAGGAGTCACAGGACTGGTGCCAGGAGCTCGCTGACTTCTTTGTCTCTAAGGTTAAGGTTAAGGTTAAGACCATTAGAGACAACCTTCCCAGGCTAGAGACTGTGCAAGAGGACATCGGCCACACAGTGTTGGCCCCTGGATTGCCCGGTTTCCAACCGGTTACGGTTATACAGGTGGTTGAGGTAATTGCCTCTTTGAAACCATCTTCCTCTCCATTAGATGTATGTCCTGCCGGGTTGGTTAAAAAAATCTGCTGCCCTTTTGGCCCCCTTTATCGGGGAGACAATCAACTGCTGCTTCAGGACAGGTACTGTCCCAGGCGCTCTGAAGCGGGCCATGGTCTTGGCCCTGCTGAAGAAACCGACCTTGGACCCGGACATACTGGGCATCTACAGGCCGATTTCCATCTTGCCTTTTGTGGCAAAGGTGATGGAGCGCCTGGTGGTTATCCTGGTGGAGCGCACAGGCTTACCTTGAGTCTTTCCATCTCTTGGACGAATTCCAGTCCGGATTTCGACCTGGACATGGAACAGAGACGAGCCTCATCTGTGTCTATGATGATGTCCTTCACAGCTTGGACAGGGGTGACTCAGTAGCTCTGGTTCTTTTGGATCTGTCGGCCGCATTTGATACCATTGATCATGGAATCTTACTGGAGCGGATAAAGTCAGTTTTGGGTATGAGTGGGTCGCTTTGGCATGGGTGGCCTCTTTCTTAGAGGGCAGAGTTCAGGGAGTCAAGACTGGCCGCTTTTACTCTAAGTCCACTGCCCTGGATTGCGGAGTGCCACAGGGCTCTGCCTTGTCTCCCCTGCTGTTTAATATCTATATGAGGCCCCTTGCCGACCTGCTAAAGTCCCACGCCGTCCATTACCATGTTTATGTGGACGACACCCAGGTTTACCTAAAGATTCCTAGGAACCAGACGGCTGATGCCACCCTTGCCAGCTGTTTGAAGGCCATCAACACATGGATGTCTGCCAACTTCCTGAAACTTAATGGGGAAAAAACAGAGGTGATCATCTTCAGCGATCTGGCCACCCTTCCAGGTATCCCACCTTGGCCTCCCTCATTTGGTCCTGCTCCGGAGGTGGCCCCCCAGGTCCATGATCTGGGATTTGTCCTAGATTCAGGTTTAACTTTGGCTCCTCAGGTAAAGAGGGTCGTCAGTGCATGTCACTGGCAGCTAAAACTCCTGAGGGGGCTGTTTAAATATTTGGATATCTTGGACAGGAAAACTGTCATCTGTGCCACGATAGGGAGCTGCCTAGACTACTGCAACTCTCTTTATCTGGGATTGCCAAAGATGTGCAGAAGCTTCAACTTATTAAAAATGCTGCGGCTAGGTTACTCATGGATGTCCCGCTGAGGGATCATATCACCCCTGTCCTCTGCGTCTTGCACTGCCTGCCGGTCCACTATCGCACCTAATTTAAGGCCGGATGTATTATGTTTAAGATAATGAGAGGCCTGGCCCCAAGCTATCTCTGCTCTCGTTTTCATAAACAAGCTTTTGTTAGATCACTCAGATCTACCGGCAGAGATCTCCTCCACATCTCGGTGCCCAAGAAGATCCGGCGTTGTGGTCAGGCCTTCTCCCACCAGGGTGCCGTTTTGTGGAATAGCCTCCCTGTAGAGCTCAGGAGGCCCCTACTATTCCGGTCTTCCGCGGGTTACTGAAGACTTGGCTTTTCACTCAAGCCTTCCCTGCGTAGCCTCTCTCTTCCACCCTTTCTGCCGCTCTGTGTTGCTTCTGGTTCCTGGGTCCTCTTTTCCCAGAAACTCTGCTATGCGCGTCGTGACCCTTCGGGGTAAGACCGCGCTATATTAAGATACCTCTTAACTCAACTCAACTCAACTTAGTAGTCTAGCATGTAAAGTGAGACTCTAGCATATCTATATGAGACCATTGTAAAAACATAATATACATATACACATGATACATTATTATGCATTAAAAATAATTAAATATCTGGTCTACAACAAAATAATAGGAGATGCTTACACTCAATATTATATATAAAATGATAATGATGATAAATGGATACCTCTCAACTCAACTCAACTCAGCTGTGAGTCAAGCCTGAGAAATCCAGTGGGTAGCATGGGTGAAGCTTGAAGATTACAGTGGGTAGCTGTGAGTTAAGCTCGAGGGATACAGCAGGTAGCTGAGAGTCCAAGAAGTTCAGTGGGATACTGCGAGCTGAGCTTGAAGAATACAGCGGGTAGCTGTGAGTGAAGCTTGTGAAGTCCAGCGGGCAGCTGGGAGCCAAACATGAGGGTCTACAGTGGGATACTGTGAGAGAAGTTGTTGCTGTAGGAGACAGCAGTTGCTACAAGATACAGATCGCTGCATTCAGCTTAAAGGCCCTTTTTTGTATTGCTGTCTGCCTAGTTCTATTTTTGTCTGCGTAGTCTGCCAAGTTACTTTGCCTATGGGTGTCCTGTGCCCTAACCCTCTCTCTCTTGTTTCTGTTAAGTGAAATAAAAATTCTCTTTGTTAATTTTTTAAAGTGACTGGTGCCCATCTTTCCATCTTGCACTACACCCACAATGCCTAGTAACCTTCACCCTGAGGAGGAATGTCAGATCTCCCTGACTATGGAGGTCCCCATCAGGCCCTTAGAGATCAGGGAGACCGATACATAATCATAGTGAGATGGATAATAAAAAAATAAAAAAAATAACAGGTATATGTTATTGATACCTACAGTGCCTTGAAAAAGTATTCACACCCCTTGAAATTTTCCACATTTTGTCATGCTACAACCAAAAACGTAAATGTATTTTATGTGATAGACCAAGACAAAGTGGTGCATAATTGTGAAGTGAAAGGAAAATGATAAATAGTTTTTCATTTTTTTTACAAAAAAATATCTGAAAAGTGTGTGGCATGCATATGTATTCAGCCCCCCCCTCAGTCAATACTTTGTAAATCCACCTTTTGCTGCAATTACAGCTGCAAGTCTTTTTGGGTATATCTCTACCAGCTTTGTACATCTAGAAAGTGACATTTTTGCCCATTCTTCTGCCCATTCTTCTTTTCAGAATAGCTCAAGCTCTGTCAGATTGGATAGAGAGTGTCTGTGAACAGCAATTTTCAAATCTTGCCACAGATTCTCAATTGGATTTAGGTCTGGACTTTGACTGGGCCATTCTAACACATAAATATGCTTTGATCTAAACCATTCAATTGTAGCTCTGGCTGTATGTTTAGGGTCATTGTCCTGCTGGAAAGTGAACCTCTGCCTCAGTCTCAAGTCTATTGAAGACTCTAAAGCCCCGTACACACGATCGGATAACCTATAGTTTTTCGTCCGATGGATTTGTCCATCGGAAATCCGATGAAACTGTTTTTCATCAGTCTTGGCCACACACCATCAGTCAAAAAACCGACGGCAAGAAAACGACGGCACGTACAAAACGTACGACGCGCTATAAAAGGGCCGAACAAATCTAATGGCGCCACCCCTTGGGCTGCTTTTGCTGATTTTGTGTTACCGCGTGTTAGTAAAAGTTTGGTGAGAGCCGATTCGCGCTTTTCAGTCTCCGTGCTTTGCAGATCGTTTCCTGGTGTTCAGTTTGTGCTTGTGGGTTTGTATTTGTGATTCAGCGCGTGCAGTCAGGTCGTTACTGCCTTGCAGTGCCTTCTTGGCCGTTCGTTTACTGTTTTTCAGGTTGTTCTTCTCAGGCCTTGCTGTTCCACGGTGCGTTCTGTTTGAGTGCGTTCTGACCAGCCGACCGGTTTAAAACCATGTTTGAAGTGCGTTCTCATTCTCGAGCTCGTGCTGGCTTTGAACTTGGTGTTGCAGTTAACACTGTAACCCGAGTTCAGTCTGTGAACAGGGTGAGGAGAAGTTCATGGACTAAGAATTGGTTGCTCCAGCGGGACCAATTCTCTCATATGCCTCTGCTGCGGGAAATCCATGAGAATAATCCTGATGATTTCAGGAATTATCTCAGGATGACGGACCCCGTATTTCACCGTCTGTTGGATTTGCTGTCCCCCTATATCACGAGGCAGGACACTGTGATGCGCCAGGCCATCACTGCCGAGCAGAGGCTTATTGCCACGTTGAGATACATGGCGACTGGGAGAAGCTTGCAGGACCTCAAGTTCTCAACAGGCATCTCCCCCCAGGCTCTCGGGATCATTATCCCTGAGACGTGTTCGGCCATTATTCAGGTCCTGCAGACGGACTATATGAAGGTAATTTTGCTCCTTTAACCTCACATTATATGTTTTTATTGTTTTAGAATCTTCTCTTTTTTTTTTCCTCCTAACACAAATTTGCCTGTTTGTAATATCCTGGTAATGTCCCCATTTTCCCCATGCATGTTTTTACCTGTAAAGGCCTTTTTGGGCCCTACATGCCTATTTCCCTTCACTAACCTCTCCAGCATGCTATCATGGGTGCAAACCCAGCTAGCCTTCTATTTTCCTTTTCATATTTTTGGGGTCAGTGCCCTCGTAGTTTGACAACCCTCCCCCCCCCCTAAAGATGTAAAAATATTTTTAGTTCTCAATAAAGCTCAGCAGAGTAGTAGAGCCTTTTTTTGGATCCCCCACAATCACCTTAGGCCCCTCCCCCCTTAGATTATTTTAGAATGTCCACTCAGCGGGGATGAGGCATCTGCTAAGTGGGCCTTTGTTTATTGGTAGGAAAAACTCCCTTAAATAATAATGTTAGAATGATGTTGGTCAACAATGTTTTTGCGTGTAATCTGCTTGCACTGTAAACATAAACCGTACTAATGTCTTCTTTTTGTTTGACTCCACAGTTCCCTAGCACACCACAGGAATGGCTGACTGTGGCCTCCCAATTTGCCCAGCGGTGGGATTTCCCCAACTGCGGAGGGGCAATTGATGGGAAGCACGTCCACATAGTGCCGCCACCCCCGTTCGGGGTCATACTATTTTAACTATAAAGGTTTCAATAGTATTGTGTTAATGGCGGTGGTGTCGGCACGGTACGAGTTCCTGTATGTGGATGTGGGGAAGAACGGCCGGATGTCCGATGACGGAGCATTCACTGAGACGGAGTTCGCTCACCGTCTGCAGGCTGGGGGTCTTGCACTGCCTCCAGATGCAGAGAACGTGGAAGGGCTACCGTTCATTTTCATTGCGGATGAAGCTTTTGGACTAGGACCACACCTCATGCGGCCGTTTCCCCAACGCACCCTCAACCCGGAGAGGAGGGTTTTTAATTACCGGCTGGCCAGAGCCCGGAGAGTTGTGGAGAATGCCTTCGGGATAATGGCCAGCCGGTTCCACCTGTTTCAGACAGCTATCAATTTGGCGGAATATAAACTGAACAACATTGTCTACTGCTGCTGCTTATTGCACAACTTTTTGCGAAAATTTTCTGCTAATTATGTGTCATCAGTTGGGCCTGAGGCCGGTCCATCTGAACTGACAAATCTGACCGGCCTCAGCACTGCCCGTACTGGCTTGGCCCCCCAAAGTGCCCGTGAAGTACGTCAGAAATACGTAGAGTACTTCACGGGTAGGGGGACCATCGCAATGCCAGACCACATGTGACCTTTTATTATTACCTTTTTCAAATAAAAAAAAAATTTGATTTACTACAAACTTGTGTTGTCATTCTTGTATTTGTGGTTTATGTGTCTCCCAGGTTCTAGTAGTGCCAAGTGTATTTGTCCTTACTAAATACCCTCAAATCTCAGAGGTAAAAACACTGTTTTTGCATCTTCAGAACTGCTATTGAGCATAGAAAGAACAAGGCACACCTTTTTTAGACTTCCCGAATGTTTTTATTGATTGCACAACATTTTTGGTTGGTTTGCGAAATTCTAGCCTTTTTTTTGTTTGTGCGGCTTTTTTTGCAGAAACATGCATGGGTCAAAAGCCAATATTTTTTTTCTGAAAAAGTAACAAAATAACACAGTGAAAAATACAAACATGAGATGGGGTGATGTTACCACTGATCCATCCCAAATGTGAAGAACCACACTTTCTTTTTGGGGCTCAAATGGGTATCTTCAACATGATCCCATGGCTAAGGTAAACATGTGCTCTCTGCCATCATGGGGGATCAATGGACGTGCTTTAGGGGTGAAAACCCTTCCTCTCACCTACTTGAGGAGGGAGGAAGAGGTTGCACCCCCAAAACAGGGACATAGATATCCTATGACGGCAGATAGCACATGTTGAGTCAGTGTGTGCATCATCACTTTTGGGCTGGTGGAAATCCCATAGGAAATTTCGGACGCATAACAAAACACAAAAACAGGGGGGGTTCACACTATTCCCCCCAAAATATCTATCATGTTTTTATATTTTTTCTCAATCACAATCATTCTCTTTCTCATAATGTCTATTTCGCTACTGCATTCCATGATTTCCTGAATGATTATTTTGGCGCTGGCACTCGAAAATGGAGGATTTGGACTTCCTGACACATCCCCACGTTCAGTCTCTAAAAACAAAAAAATTTTTTTAAACTATGCAGGCCTACATCTGTATTTACCTTAAAGTTGTGGTGACAGACACTGACCTGTTGTGCTGATAAGCTCCACCTCTCCTTCCTCCACCTCCCCTTCCTCCCCCTCCGCTTTCTCCCCCTCCGCTTCCTGAACCTGCTGATCTTGGTCTACTTTGTGATCTTCGGGGAGTTTCTGTGGTGTTTGGTTCCTGGTCTCCTGAGCATGGTGTCCTCTCAGTCTCCTCTCCCCTATGGGAATTTAAAAAATAATGTATCCTTTAGCACACAGACTTTTTAGGCCTGAAAATGGATTCTCATTGTTTTGAAGTGTGGTACAATTAATATTTGGCCCTGAGTTTCAAGATGAACATATGAGATCTTGCAAACTCAACAAAGCAACATATTATTTTGGAGGACACTCACAAATACACTTGGATAACCACCAAGGTATCCACTGGACCACCTGTGTGTGACACCGTTAAGAAATTTGGTCATGTGGCCCAGAGTATAGTATCTTGATCAAGAACAAAAAAAAGTACACAACTGCTGGAGTGTCATCTCCTTTACCCAGAATACAGTTTATCCTTTCATTCACATTCTAATTTTCCTTACAACACATTATCTAGCCAACAATGTGTAGATAAACATTGTTGAAGTAAAATGAGGCATGCCCACATGTAGTTTACGTGGATATGTGCCAAACATGTTTGGGGGAAGAGCAGCATTTTTTTTTTTAACAACACATTTACCAAATAAGTGGACTCTCCACTTAACATAAAAGTTGACATTTTAAAATGTGAAACCAGTCAAGCCAAGCACATGTTGCAAAACATGGAAGAATACATATTACAATGTGAAAGAACACAGTAAAAAAAAATTACTTTTTTCTATGCTTTTTAGAAGCTTCCTATACTGCTCCGGCTCCCTCAGCTTGAGGTCTGACCACCTTTTACGGAGTTGTTCCTTGGATCTCCTGACCCCATATTTTTTATAGAGAGTCTTCGCCACTTTGTCCATAATTTGTGACTTCCGGAGATTAGGGGTGTCGCATGGGCCATGCTTGCCGTCGTAATCCTTCCTCCGCAGAATGTCCACCATCTCCGCCATCTCAGAAAAATACATATTAGTCGCCTTGTATCTTTTTTTACAGGATCGGGACGTTTCCGCCTCCGGGCTTTCCTCGTCGGTAATTTCTACTAAAGAAGCCACCTGTGTCTGCGACATGTCGCCGTCTCACACTGTGCGCCGATCGTTAAGGGGCGGGGAAATGCAGAAAAAGTCCGTCATGGGCGGGCGACGAGGGCAGAGTTACACGCATGCGCAGGGTATAAAAAGGGGAAAGAAGTTATTAGGGATGCGCGGAGTAAGGACGACCGGAAGTGAACCAATGAACTGAACTAAGGTAAGAAGGGAACTTGGGCCTGCAGTGGCCTATAATGGTTCATGATTGTAAAGGGCAATATTGTGATAAGTTGAGGAGAATCAAATCTGATTTATTTTTTTATCCTTGTTTTTTTACTTGCTGATCCAAAAAGATGCATAAACTACGTGAGCCGGAGGTGATGCTGACTTTTATTGAAAAATATAAGGAACAGCGCAACCTGTGGGAACTGAAACACCCTGCGTACCACAAGAGTGATGTACGTCGGGCAACTATTTGCAAATTAGCAGAGGATATGAAGCCATGGATCCCAGATGCAGACTACACTATGATCAATAATAAAATCAACAACCTGCGTAATTCCTATAAAAAAAAAAATACAAGGAAGTGCGCCAGTCAAAGAGATCAGGAGCAGCAGCCGACGATGTAGTAAAGCCCAAGCTGTGGTACTACAGACATCTTCAATTTCTGGATGACCAGATCGAGGCCAGGGAATCTATTTCCAGCCTTCCCTCAACCCTTCCTTCCACCCTTCCCTCCAGCGTTCCTTCCACCCTTCCCTCCACCCCTGCAGAGGCGGAGGAGGAGCCTCCTGAACTTGAAGAGCCAGATCTTCGCATCTTCAGCCAGGTATAGTATTTTTGATGATAATTATTGTCCACTAAGTAATATTGTGTTGAACTGTTTGGATTACCCATAAATGATATCATCCCCCCCCCAAAAAAAATATGCACCAGTAATGATATCCAAATTGTGGGTGATAGATTCCCCAAATAATACAATTTTTCTTTTTATTTTATAAACAGGATGAGGTAAGCCAGGAGGAAGAGGGTCAGGAGTGTGGCAGGCAGGAGGAGGCAGGGCCAAGTGGGACTCAGCAGGTCCCCAGGCCTAGTGGCAGCACCGTCTTCCAAGTGGCTCCCCTCCACGTCAGACCGCCAAAACAACGGTGGATGACACAAGTGGAGGAGGAGTCACTAAAGATGATTCAGGAGGCTGCTGCCATCATGAGGGCCCCCCTCAACCCTACGGAGGGGTTTAGCAGCTATCTGGCGGATAAGTTGCTCCAAATGGAGGCGGGACAACGGGCCCTTTGTGAGCACCTCATATATATGGCCATACACATGGGGGCGAGGGGGCTGCTGACTGAGGCCACCCATCTGTCACATCAGGCCAATCCCTCTCCTCCTTCTTCTCCTCCTCCTGCCACATCACCACCCACAGTGGCTCGGCCTGCAAGGGTGCGAGGACGGGGCCGTGGAGAGAACGCTGCAGGGAAGCGTGGAAGGAAGGCTACAGGGAAGAGCAGGAGGTGATTCTCTGGCCTCGAGCTGCTCTTCCAGAAGTTGCAGGTTGATGGAGTACCACAGCTTGGGATGATGTATGTCTTTGGCTGCTGCTCCTGATTTCATGCTGTTGTTGATTTTATTATTCATCATAGTCAGGTCTGCATTTGGGATCTAAGGACTTGATATTCTCTGCTAATTTCTGAATAGTTGCCCTTCGTTTTTTGTTTGCTTTTTTTTCGAAATAAAGGGAAATTTGATTTCAGCCAACATACATGCCTGATGTGTTTGTTTTTTTAAGTAGCAATAACATTTCATAAATACAATGTGTAATTAATAACAAGGGACACCAACCTCCATGAGGAAACGGAAAAAAAAAAAGTTGTTCTGAGAAATTGACACACCAAATAATGCACAACAAATTTAAGGACAAAAAAAAAAAAAGGGGGGAATTTGTGAGCTCAGCCTTGAAGAATTAAACTAATTATTCCTAAGATCACAAGAAAGAAGAAAGACATACGTTTGTCAGAACTCATGAGAAAGATCTGCTGCCAAAATGACATTTTAAACACCGTTCTAAAGCAACAAAACATGCGCTGCATTAAACGAAGCAATAACTTGCAGAATGACGAATGTGCTCTCTCCATTAGGAACGCTAGTTTTACCAGAACGAGCGCTCCCGTCTCCTAATTCAGTCTGAGCATGCGTGGGTTTTTTAACCGATGGACTTGCCCATAGACGATCGGAAATTACCATCGGTTTTTTATCCATCGGAAAATTTTAAAACAAGTTCTATTTTTTCCAACCGATGGAAAAAAGACCGGTGGGTACCATACACGATCGGTTGGTCTGATGAAAACCATCCATCAGACGGTTTTCATCAGTCAAACCGATCGTGTGTACGGGGCTTTACAGTTTTCTTCTAAGATTGCCCTGTATTTGGCATCATCCATCTTGTCATCAACTCTGAACAGCTTCCCTCTTCCTGCTGAAGAAAAGCATCCCCACAACATGATGCTGCCACCACCATGTTTCACGGTGGGGATGGTGTGTTCAGGGTGATGTGCAGTGTTAGTTTTCCATCACACATAGCGTTTTCTTTTTAGGCCAAAAAGTAAAATTTTGGTCTCATCTGACCAGAGCACCTTCTTCCACATGTTTGCTGTGTCCCCTACATGTCTTCTCGCAAACTGCAAACAGGACTTATTATGGCTTTCTTTCAGCAATGGCTTTCTTCTTGCCACTCTTCCATAAAGGCCGGATTTGTGGGGTCCACGACTAATAGTTGTCCTGTGGACAGATTCTCCCACCTGAGTTGTGGATCTCTGTAGCTCCTCCAGAGTTACCAGGGGCCTCTTGGCCGCTTCTCTGATTAATGCTCTCTTTGCTTGCTTGTTAGTTTAGGTGGATGGTAGTCTTGGTAGTTTTGCAGTTAAACCATACTCTTTCCATTTTCGGATTATGGATTAAAAAGTGCTCCATGAGATGTTCAAAGCTTTGGATATTTTTTTATAACCTAACCCTGCTTTAAACTTCTCCACAACTTTATCCCTGACCTGTCTGTTATGTTCCTTGGCCTTCATGATCCTGTTTGTTCACTAAGGTTCTCTAACAAACCTCTGAGGGATTCACAGAACATCTGTATTTATACTGAGATTATATTACACACAGGTGGACTCTATTTACTTATTAGGTGACTTCTGAAGGCAATTGGTTCTGCTAGATTTAAGTTAGGGATATAAGAGTAAAGGGGGCTGAATACAAATGCACATCATATTTACAGATATTTATTTGTAAAAAAAAATGAAAATCATTTTATCATGTTCCTTCCACTTCACAATTATGTGCCACTTTGTGTTGGTCTATACCATAAAATCTCAATAAAATACATTTACGTTTTTGGCTGTAACATGACAACATTTTGAAAATTTCAAGGGGTATGAATACCTTTTCAAGGCACTGTATATGAAAGTATACCTATGTGGCATACCCATGTAGCCTGCCTACATGGAGCCCTGGGGGCATACACTGATCATAATCATGGTAGTATGGGTAATCAGAAAAAGGCTGGCATGTGAATAATATTAGTACCGTAAGAGCAATTGGCAGGTGTTATAAAAAAACTCAATGAGTTATTTTATAACACCTGCCAATTGCTCTTATGGTACTAATAATGTTCACATGCCAACCTTTTTCTGATTACCCAACCTACCATGATTATGATTAGGGTATGCCCCAAGGGCTTCATTTAGGCAGGCTACATGGGTATGCCACATAGGCAGTGGCGGCCCGTCCATGGGCGCCGCTCCCCCTCCCAGGCAGTCACAAAAAAAATATATATATATTTTTTTTAAAACTGTCCCTTTAAGAATTAAAAAAAAAAAAAAAAACGGTCCTTTAGATTTCTTTTGCTGGGCGCCGGACGCAATGCAATGTGGGAAACGCCACGTCTATGCAATCACGAGATTGCAGACGAGGCGCTTCATTTGCGGGCTTTAAACCCGCCTTGCGGCGCATTCGATCGCGCCGATCAGCATCCGCCCGCGCCGTAGTATGTATTACTACGGCCGGGTGCTTTGATTGCCACTAGAGTTACGTCACTTGCGGTTTTCAGTGTGCCAAAGCGCCCAAGCGGAGGAAGCATGAGGAGCGACTCCTCCACCGCTGCTGCTGCCTGCTGCCCACTGAAGGAGATGAGACACACAGGAGAGGACACCACAGCCCGGTAAGTGCCGGACCTCCCGCGGAGAAGGGGGGGTGGTGTTTTCTGAGTTTTGTTAGCAGGGTGTGACAGATGTACACATGTAAAGGGCCCCCAGCTTGTCAACAGTACTGTCCCCACTACAGCTCACTCCTGGGCTTGGTCAGCAGCAGCGTCATTACATCTAAATACATACACTGCCTGGCATGTGTATGTATTTAGAAGATCTGAGCCTTACAATCTCCTGCACTCGCTCTGTGCCCTCTAGCACTCCGATCCTCCCCCCTTCCCCCCACCCCCATCTCCAGTGCCCCACTGTCAGAAGCCAGAGCTGGAGCATAGCCTATGCTGAGTCTGACGCTGCAGAGAGGGAGGTGAGCTGAGCTGCTGTCTGAGGAAAGTTTGTGCAGATAAGCAGGTGGCCTTTCATGTCGGGATATAGGATGGATTTGTTTGCAAGACATGAGATAAGTAGTGTCAAAGAGGAGAGGAGTGTGTGCCTGGGGTGGGGGGAAGGGGGGAAGTCTGCAGTCTCCCCATAGCTGGTACTTTATGACCATTCCATGTCACCCTGTGTTAAACTAAACATTATATATCTATGGAATAACAATCTTCAATAAACAGAGCATAGCACAGTGTTCACAGCTATTTGCATGGTAACACTATTGTATGAACACTGATTATTTCATGAATAATTTTTTGTTTATAGAGGTTTGTTATTTTGTGTTTACTCATCACAGGCTCAGTTCACACTTACAGGTGTGACCAAACTTGGTTGTATTTTTCACCTGTCACGTGTAGGGCAGTGTGTTCATTTCATTCGGTGGGCTGGCTGGCCAGTAAGCTGGCCCTGGGGAATGTTGGTGGTCAAGCTGGGGGAGGCCAGGCCTAAAGCTGTGTAAGGGGCCCCAACATTTTTCATGGCTGTAAAAAAAAAAAAGAAAATCTGCGCCAATAATCAAATATTTCAATAGTATCCAGGGGCTGATAAGCAAAAAGCAGTGCACACTGGACAGAGGCACCAGCTACTAGATACTAAAAATATCAATAATTTGTAGAAAAATAATGATAAAAAAGTCCAGATAAGTGCCCAAATGATGCCATTAGAAACCAGAGCCAGACTTATCTGGACTCATTTGGGCACTTATCTGGACTTTTTTTATCATTATTTTTCTACAAATTATTGATATTTTTAGTATCTAGTAGCTGGTGCCTCTGTCCAGTGTGCACTGCTTTTTGCTTATCAGCCCCTGGATACTATTGAAATATTTGGTTATTGGCACAGTTTTTTCTGTTTTCATTTCTATTGTGTTTATTCCACCATTGCTGCTGCCTTTTTGCTTATTCATTTATTTATTTAATTTGATATTAGCGCAGTTTTTTTTAAATATATTTTTCATGGCTGCCCTGCTCGTTAGTCCAGAAGGGGGGCCGGGCACTTGCAGGAGAGGAGAGCCGAATGTTCTGCCTTCTTCCTGGTGTTTAACCCCTGCAGCGCTGCTGGCTTTCTTCCTTTCAGGATTCAGAAAGGGGAGAATGTGCCAGGAGCCAGCCTTGTTCTGCAGGTAGTGTGCAGGAATGTTATCAGTGTGCCTCGATCCCCGCTGGGGGGGGGGGGAATTGCTGTCAGTTTGTCCTGTGAGCCCCGAGCCAGTGTGCTGCGATCCGGGGGGGAGGGGGGTGCTGTTATCGTGTCCTCCACCAGTGTGTGGATGCTGACAGTATGCTGCGAGATCAGTATATGTGATGCTGCTGATCTATATACCCTTTATGTGATGCTGCTGATCTATATACCATATCTGTAATGCTGACCTATATACCCTGATCTGTGATGCTGAACTGTATACTCCTGACACTATATGGGTGGAAGCAAGTGAAATACAGGGGACGGAGTGGGTTGATTCTATAAGGGGTGGGGCTTATGAGAAATGGGAGGGGTCAAAAAAGAAGGGTGGGGTCTGGCGCCCCCCGATCCTAAACCTTCACCAGCCGCCACTGCACATAGGCATACTTTCATATAGGTATCTTTAACATATACACGTACATTTTTGGGGGGGATTATCCATCTCACTATAATTGTGATCAGGATAGGTATTTTTCTACTTCTGAGGTGGTTGCTTAACAGATTGATCCCAAATTAGATGCATATGCATATATTTGTTTATAAACATCTTCTCACGATATACATCTAATTTGGAGGGTCATGCTGGTATGGACATATACACATATATCCCTTCAAAGATACCGTTTTTCAAAATGTAAATGTGTTATATATAAATCTAAGGGTGCATATATGAGCATCTCTTAAAATATATAAAAGGAATTTTTCCCTCCTATAATCCTTCATGTGTCTGTTTTTCTATTTTTATCTATCATAATCTTTAGCATGAATTTTTACACCCAACCAGTATATATCGATTATAATGATGAATTTATATTTTATCTTTTATTTTTTAACATCATTTTTATTTAAATTTTTTATTTGATATTTGTTATTTCTGATTTTCCATTTATCATCATTATCATTTTATATATAATATTGAGTGTAAGCAACTCCTATTATTTTGTTGTAGACCAGATATTTAATTATTTTTAATGCATAATAATGTATCATGTGTATATGTATATTATGTTTTTACAATGGTCTCATATAGATATGCTAGAGTCTCACTTTACATGCTAGACTACTAAGTTGAGTTGAGTTGAGTTAAAAGGTATCTTAATATAGCGCGGTCTTACCCCGAAGGGTCCGACGCGCATAGCTGAGTTCCTGGGAAAAGAGGACCCAGGAACCAAAAGCAGCACAGAGCGGCAGAAAGGGTGGAAGAGAGAGGCTACGCAGGGAAGGCTTGCGTGAAAAGCCAAGTCTTCAGTAACCCGCGGAAGACCGGAATAGTAGGAGCCTCGACAGGGAGGCTATCCCACAATACGGCACCCTGGTGGGAGAAGGCCCGACCACCATGCCGGATCTTCTTGGGCACCGAGATGTGGAGGAGATCTCTGCCAGTAGATCTGAGTGATCTAACAAAAGCTTGTTTATGAAAATGAGAGCAAAGATAGCTTGAGGCCAGGCCTCTCATTATCTTAAACATAATACATCCGGCCTTAAATAAGGTGCAATAGTGGACTGGCAGCCAGTGCAAGGCGCAGAGGACACGGGGTGATATGATCCCTCAGCGGGA
Source organism: Rana muscosa (assembly GCA_029206835.1). Lineage (NCBI taxonomy): Eukaryota > Metazoa > Chordata > Amphibia > Anura > Ranidae > Rana > Rana muscosa. The sequence continues at coordinate 785,634,536 of CM055117.1, forward strand.
CATCCATGAGTAACCTAGCCGCAGCATTTTGAATAAGTTGAAGCTTCTGCACTAACATCTTTGGCAATCCCAGATAAAGAGAGTTGCAGTAGTCTAGGCAGCTACCTATCGTGGCGCAGATGACAGTTTTTCTGTCCGAGATATCCAAATATTTAAACAGCCCCCTCAGGAGTTTTAGCTGCCAGTGACATGCACTGACGACCCTCTTTGCCTGAGGAGCCAAAGTTAAACCTGAATCTAGGACAAATCCCAGATCATGGACCTGGGGGGGCACCTCCGGAGCAGGACAAAATGAGGGAGGCCAAGGTGGGATATCTGGAGGGGTGGCCAGATCGCTGAAGATGATCACCTCAGTTTTTCCCCCGTTAAATTTCAGGAAGTTGGCAGACATCCATGTGTTAAGGCCTCCAAACAGCTGGCAAGGGTGGCATCAGCTGTCTGGTTCCTAGGAATCTTTAGGTAAACCTGCGTGTCGTCCGCATAAACATGGTAATGGATGGCGTGAGACTTTAGCAGGTCGGCAAGGGGCCTCATATAGATATTAAACAGCAGGGGAGACAAGGCAGAGCCCTGTGGCACTCCGCAATCCAGGGCAGTGTACTTAGAGCAAAAGGGGCCAGTCTTGACTCCCTGAACTCTGCCCTCTAAGAAAGAGGCCACCCATGCCAAAGCCGACCCACTCATACCCAAAACAGAACTCATCCGCTCCAGTAAAATTCCATGATTAATGGTATCAAATGCGGCCGACAGATCCAAAAGAACCAGAGCTACTGAGTCACCCCTGTCCAAGCTGTGAAGGACATCATCATAGACACAGATGAGGCTCGTCTCTGTTCCATGTCCAGGTCGAAATTCGGACTGGAATTCGTCCAAGTGATGGAAAGACTCAAGGTAAGCCTGTAGCTGGAAAACCACCAGGCGCTCCATCACCTTTGCCACAAAAGGCAAGATGGAAATCGGCCTGTAGTTGCCCAGTATGTCCGGGTCCAAGGTCGGTTTCTTTAGCAGGGCCAAGACCACGGCCCGCTTCAGAGCGCCTGGGACAGTACCTATCCTAAAGCAGCAGTTGATTGTCTCCCCAATAAAGGGGGCCAAAAGGGCAGCAGATTTTTTAACCAGCCCGGCAGGACATACATCTAATGGAGAGGAAGATGGTTTCAAAGAGGCAATTACCTCAACCACCTGTATAACCGTAACCGGTTGGAAACCGGGCAATCCAGGGGCCAACACTGTGTGGCCGATGTCCTCTTACACAGTCTCTGGCCTGGGAATGTTGTCTCTAATGGTCTTAACCTTAGAGACAAAGAAGTCAGCGAGCTCCTGGCACCAGTCCTGTGACTCCTTGGGAGCAGAGCTGGTAGCTTCGGGATGGGTTAACTCTGAGGAGATCTTGAAAAGTTTGGCAGTGCTGTTGGCTGCCTTCCTGATTCGCTCTCGGAAGTAGGTATTTTTAGCCTCTCTAATAGCCCTCTTATAAAGATAGAGGACCACCAGATGCAGCTTTATGTCAGCTTCCAGAAGGAACTTGCGCCAGCGTCTCTCCCTGAACCGAACCCGCTTTTTGAGGAGCCTAAGCTCCTCGGTAAACCATTGCGGGCTCTTGCCCAGGGGACGGGGATTAGATCTCATCCTACGGGGTGCTAACACATCAAGGGCCACTTCAACCGACTCCTGAAAAATACTCAGTTTCTCTATCGGGTCGCCCAGCTCAAAAACGTTTGGCTGGATAATACTCGTAGCCACAGGGTTTCCAAATCTGTCTGGGCAGACTTTTAAAAAGTTTCTTGAGAAAACCTTGGGGCCAGAGCGATCTGGGATATGTGGAGGTTCCCCTTCCGGTAGGGCCAGGCTAAAGGAAATAAACCTGTGATCCGACCAGGTCAATTTCCTAGGCAGCGCACAGGTTGCCGACAATCCACTGAACAGGAGCCAATCCAACACATGACCAGCAGTGTGGGTGTCCGCTGTCACATGTTGCCTATACCCCAAAAGCAACAGTTCTTGAATAAGGGATTGGGTGGGGGAATCACTTAGATCCTCCGCCCAAAAGTTTAAATCACCCAAGATGCAGGAGCCTTTGAACACAATGGACATCTGTGAGGCTAGACTGAGAAATTCAAAAACAAAATCAAGTTTTAACGCAGGGGGGCGATAAATCAAAGCAAACCCGTAAGTGAGCTTGCTAGCTACTTGAAAAGAAAAAACAAAATTTTCACAGAAGGTAGTAATCCTTCAGCCCGCCCCCTCCACTAACAGACAGCCTGGTCTCAGTGCTGAGAGCATGAGATCAAGCATGCTTCCAGCACAAACATAGGAACATATTCTCTATATTCGGCACCCAGGTTTAAAGCCCCCATTTTGGACACAGCATATATGTGTTAGGTGGCCAGAAAGGGGTTAAAATCTTTCAAATAAAAACTGAAAATATTCTTCTTTAGACAAACCTTTATCTAATTGTTCCTTTTTGTTCCTTTCTTTGTGTATCATATGCTTTTGTTTTCTTTTATAAAGAACTTACAGACAATTCCATTCAGAGCCGGTTCACACAGGGGCAACACGACTTCAACACGAATTCAGACTTCAGACTTCAACACGACTCAGACACGACTTGAGCATGAATCACAGAGCGACTAAGTGGTGATTTACAACACGACTGAAGTTGCCTCCAGGACAGGAGACATTCCAGTGGCCAATAAAACAAGAATCAGCTCTGTGGGAGGGAGGGGGAGAGAGGGGTTTGCTGAGAAATGTATATTCTCTTCCTGTAAAGTTGCCTTCAAAATGAACACTGATCAGACTTCTAAGCGACTTCCATTGAAATCAATGGTACAAGTTGCCTACAGGTCGCCTAGAAGTCTGATTGAAGTAGTACAGGAACCTTTTTTGAAGTCGGAGCGACTGCAGTCGTGTGCATTAAAACATCTCCATTCACTTCAATTAGTTTTAAAAATAGTACGACTTGGGGCAACTCGGGGTGACCAGAAGTCGCGTCCGGTGTCGCCCCTGTGTGAACCGGGTCTCAAGGTACAGTACTATACAAAACAAGTCTATTATTATTATTATTATGATTATTATTACTAAACTTAGGACCCTGCATTCACTGTATCTGATCTCCCACAGTACACAGAACATGGAAATGCAATAGGTTTGGTAAATATAAACTGCTTAAAGCTTTTAGGATGAGTTTTCATTCTCCCTGACTGTGCTATGAGGCTGCAGGACCCCTGACCCTCTGTCTGGACAGTGCTGGTTAGCCCTGTGCTGATCACAAGTACTCTCCCAAGAAACAAAAACCTCTTCAGCAATACACACCAAACTGGGCATGTGCAGCTTGCCCTCAAGGCTCTGTTCTATCAGCAGATGGTTTGGGGACTGTAGAAAAAGGAAAGGATAAGAGAAGACAGGATAAAAACAGCCATTTTACACAATACAGAGGATTAACCCCTTAGGTTCCACAGTGACTACAACCAGCATGCTTTACTGAATATACAGACTGAGTTTACTGTTGTGGGTTTAGTAGCACTTTAAAATAATAGTGATAAATTCACTATTTTAATAGGTTGGCGCATTGCAAATGGCTCACGCATGCATGCATGCACACACGCACATAACTTACAGTATATATTGATTTGATTTGTGAAGCCTGTTTAGTGCTGAAGGACCTTTTCAGATTGCCCCAATAAGTTATACATGGCATTGTAGAAGTACCCCTTTTTGCATAAATGTGTTAATCACATAAAAAAAATTATGTTATTTTCTTTTTTCTCCTCATAGAGATCATTTCTACTTCAACAGCCAAACCAAGGTCACATTAAACTCACTTCAATTCCAACTGATGCACAAGTTAATGTCAATAGTACAGCTCCATGCCGAGCTTTAGAGTGATGGTAAGACATAGCCATTTACACAAGACTGGACCTTTCATCGCCTCATCGCTTGTGACATAAAAGAAAAAAAAAACAGTAAAGTTGCTCTTATCTACAAGCAAAAACAGACAAATTTAAAAAAGTGTTTTTTTTTTCCCCCATTTGTCATACCAAATGGTCTAAAGAAAGGTTTTTGCCTTACGAGGTCACAGAATAATTCCACCTTCTCTCAAAAGGTTACTGAAAGGTATCCTAATTTACACATCATCCTAATAAAAAATAAAATAAAAATCTATACACTGCATATATAATATATACCCATGAGGGATAGGGATACACTTTGGAGAAAAAAAGTATGACATATGTATGTACTGGAAAGCACCAGTTAGAATTTAGATGCCAAAAGTACTCAGTTTTAAATAAAATATACATAATAACATACAAAGCATTTTCTTGGTGTACTAGTCCTAATCTGGTTTATACTATTATGGTTATCTATAAACAAAAATATGAGATGACTGATTATATGAATAAAAAATGTGTAATTAATATCTTACTATCTTCCTTCATGCCTCCACCACCTCAAGCCTAATGTGCTTAATGGTAAATCTGTTTGTTACTGGTAATATATAATTATTTATTTACTTATTACAGGTCTTTAGAAAGTATCAGCATCACTTTCTTGTTATCCACTTACAAAGCATAAATGGATCCATACATAAGCTAAACACTAGATATGTTTTCAGGTGCATAAATATTTAATGGGCTGTTTATTATAGGTGTTGCCTTCAAACTGGGTTCAGGAGAGTATCAAGTTCAGGAGAAACTTATCTCTTCTTTTGAAAGTAACTGAAGTGTATGTTTTCTTTTTCTTTTTTTAAGTTTTTTTTTTTATTAGAATTTTTTCACATAACAGTTACAAACATAAAAAATGTATTAAACATTCAGCACTACCATTCAACAGCACCAGTGTACAATGTAGCTCCCAGATAAATGGAAGCAGCAATCTTCCCAGAGCAAATAATGAAGAACGAAGAATAATAAAAAATATATATATATATATATAAAGGGTATATACAGCTTAAGTACAGTATCCAACACTATATCCCCTTTGCGATAACAAGAGATATCAAATCGACCATCAAGACCCACATACTGTAGACCCAGCATCTCGCCACAAAAAAAGGACCCCTAATCAGGTACAGAATGTGTACAGAATGCCCCCCAGAAACATATTTTCCTGCTTGTGTGATTGGCTCACTGATTTTCCCAGAAGTCTACACTGAGATACGAGAAGTCCGATTTTTGGCATCCCCTGCAACAAAAATTTTATTTTTGGTGAGATGCTCCCAATGGGAAATAACGTTTAAAAGGATCCAGACAAAGCAGTTCTCCTCATTAGATCCCTGATTCTGCAGCAGCCTGTTGGTAATTATGAAACCACTCCCATTAGACTCAGAGGAACAAACAGGGATTCCTTCAGCATAACAAAAGGTAAGAATCTGCAACAAAGTTTGTTAAAATCCTTGCAATGTTCATAGATCACCCAGAGGGGAATGTTTTTTTATAACGTGCTGAGGGATTAGAACCACTGTCAGGTTTTTAATGCTGTCAGTATTCCTGCTGGGGAGATTTAAGCTCCATATACACTATTAGATTTTCTGCAGATTTTTGTCTTCGGATTTACCAAAACCATATAATATGAGTTCAAACCTTAATGCCGCGTACACATGGCCGTTTTTCTCGTCGAGAAAAACAAATTTGTTTCCTTTCGACAAGAAAAATGATCGTCTGTGGGCCTTTTACCGTTTTTTTTTTGACGAGAAAAACGGCATTAAAAACGACAAGAAAAATTAGAACATGTTCTAATTTTTCTCGTCGTTTTTTTCGACATGTTTCCTGCGGCAGTTTTCCCATAGGGAAACACTGCCGCGGAGCCCACAGATGGTCGTTTTTCTCGACAAGAGAAAAAACGACGTGAAAAACGACCGTGTGTGGGGAACAAGCCGTTCCCTCGTTTTTAATGTCATTATTCACGGTGGTTTTTTAACCGCCGTGAATAATGATCGTATGTACGCGGCATAAGAGTTTCACTTTGTATGCAATCAGGCAGGCCCTTTCACTACATGGTTTTGGTAAATCTGAAGACAAAAATCTGCAGAAAATCTAATAGTGTGTATGGGTCTTTAAGGCCTGTACACACGATACGAAAATTGGATGGAATAATTTGTACAACGAGCTGTCTGCCGATTTTTGTGCAGACTATACATTTTTTGTCGGATGTGAACTCAACGTCCAATTTTCGTTTCATTAGTACGGTTTTCGTCCGAAAAAAATCATAAGAGCGAGGCTAGGCATACTCAGAAACTAAAGAATACATACATAACTATTCAACACAATATGTCACTTCTGACTTTGTGTTCTGTCGTGCGAAAATTCTCGTATTGTGAGTAACCTCTTCACTTTCGACATGAGACTAGCATGCCACAATAAACGGACATTCGGTCATCTGAAAATCTAAGCATGTGTACGAGGCTTAACTCTCTATATTTCTTCTGGTGACCATTTTCACTGGGACTGAAAGTGATGGAAAATCCCAAATGTTGAGTTTTACAACCACAGAAACTGTTTAAGAGGGCATTCCCTACATTTTTGAGAGTTTATTTCTCACTTCCTATCCCAGATGAGACACAAATAACTTGACAGGGTCTTTTACCCTTCATTACTCTGTCCAAAATGGAAAAAGAAAAGGCCTGTGACCTCCTAATTACATAAACTATACTTTTAATATATTTAAAAAAAAGCCAATTTTTTATGGAAAAAATATTTAAAAAAACACAAACTTGTCAAATAAAACAATTGACAGTGTAAAATGCTAATTATTCTTTGTAGGTTTTCTAACTTAATTTAACGTAACCTAATAAACTAAATTTCTAACACTTCACGACTAATAACAGGTTCCAGTACCACAACACATAATTGGATGAATTTTGAAGGATACATTTTTGCAGCAAGGAGTTCATTTCATTACTTGACAAATAATCTTTGTGTCACAATTACCAATGCCCTTGCCTCATAGTGCAGTTGTAAATGTTTCTTGGTCCATTTATCAATTTAACAGCTTCATCTTCTTAATCACTAAAGTTCTGTCTATTTGAGCTGGTGCTGAAATACTGAGTAGTCTAATTAAAATAAAGCTTTACTAGCAAGTACACAAATTAGATCCTGTCAGTAAGTTTATTCTAACTATTGGTCATTCGTAAATGCCTTTATAATCCTTTAATTTTTACATTAAAATGCAAAAGCCAAGCAATCTTAATCACCTCAACCTCAAATTCATCATTAAGAATAGGGAGCCAGATGGTATAATTTTGATTTACCGGACTTCAGTGTGGATTAATGTACTGAGTGCCAATAATGAATGCATCAAACTTGATACTACAGCAGCCTATGAATGTGGCATGTTAAATTGATAATACTCACTGAGCACAGAAGGCATGAATTTCAAGTCTACATAAACCAGGGTAACAATGGTTACTTTTACCCTAAATATCTTTTATTAGACAGTCTTTACATCTTAAGCAAGATAAATAGTATGTAACTTTTTTTTTTTTCTTTTACAAATGGAAAATAAAATCGTTAATAAAACTCATGGCAATAGAATCCACGTCTCCTGGACTAAGTGTAGAGAAAAAAAGTCATATCAGTTTATTAAAGTGTATTAAGGTTGTGCTTGCCTTGTAAATGTAATTGCACAAGTTTTTTTTTATATTCCTATTTAAAAGCCTTATTTGATATGGTTACCACCAACTGTCAACCGGACCACCAACTGTCACCCTCCTGTATGAACTAGAGACAGCTATGCTTTTATCAAATCCAGTGCCATCATGGCACTGCCCTGGTTGACTCACAGCTGACAATTTAGCAGCTGTTAAAGTACTTGCAGGATTTCCTGCCAGGACTTCCAATGGTACTCGCAATATCTCTGCCAGGAATTCAAGATTTCCTTGAAATGACACTGGACATGCCCTCTGACCAAAATGAAATTTAAGCACCAGCCTTTGAAGTGGATGCTGCTATAGTCTATCATTTGTATGAGCAGCATTACATTTCTTGATTGTCTTGTTTGTTGCTGACTCAGATTGTTGTGCATACTCTGTTCTCTGCTGCCTTTTTTCTGTGACTTTCGCCTTTTCCCATGATTTTTGCCGACTATACTTCTGCCTTTAGCTACAATCTCCGAAATACAGCATTTCTGTTCCAGCTACCCCCTTGGTGAGCCGTGTCACCTGCCAAAGTATGCCATAACATTAGGCCACAGCCATGCAACCAGCTAGAGAGGATCGTTCCCAGCATGATCAACTGCGCAACCAAATCACTGAGCTCATCCCTGTGCAAGAAATTCAGAGAAGGTAGTTCCAGATCGAGGGCTGACTTTGGTCCATATTCATTTCAGCTACACTCTCCACTGGTCTATTGGGTGCTCAAATGTTATCTGCCACACCTCAGCCCAAATTACCCTAAATAGATTGCTTTTACGGAGACTGCAGCCAGTTCTTTGCATCATCTGTTTTACTAACTGCTCTTTGCGGTCCAAGACTTCTAACAACTAACAGACTAGAGCAGGTTTCATCATCTCCCATCTCCAAGGGGAGTCTCAGGATTGGGCCTTAAAGTGAAGCCATGACCAGGGTTTCTTCCTTTTTTATTACGCCGGCTGAATGGTTGATGACTTACACTTCGCTACCACTGCAGAGTCTGCTCTGAGTAAACTCCACCAGGGCAGAAGGCCTGTTGAGGTAAATATTTCTGATTTTCATAGATGGATGTCATTTCCCAATGAATGACACACTTTCATGTGAATTCCTTCACAATTGCCCTAACTGCCTTTTTTATTTTAGTCTCTCCAGAGGGCCAGATGATGCTGGGGATTTGGACCTGCAGTCTTTTATTCCACTTACTGTCATCAGTTTTGTTTTGTTTTGGATAAACAGCATGCACAGATCACAGAGTGTGGTTGAAGATGGTGTATCCCACAGTATGATGATCCATTTACTGTTGCTACAAGCTCCGTGATGTTGCTGCAGTCCTCTCAGTATTGAGTGGAAACCATATATGTATATATAAATATAGAGACAGAGAGAGCAATCATAGCGTATCTCAGATACAAATCCCACGTAGAGGCAGATCCACATACATGTAATTGCACTCACTTGTTGCACAAGGAGCATGGACAAAAATGCAAAAGGAAGGCATACATAGCATAATCCCGTTTAAACGGGATTATGCTATGTATGCCTTCCTTTTGCATTTTATATCATCCATCAAGTACGTATTCTATTGAGGATCTAGTATAAGCACGGGACCCACATAGAGCCATATCTACACAGAGGGCAGACGAACCCGGTGTTTGTGGAGTTTTGTCCATGCTCCTTGTGCAACAAGTGAGTGCAATTACATGTGTGTGGATCTGCCTCTACGTGGGATTTGTATCTGAGATACGCTATGATTGCTCTCTCTGTCTCTATATTTATATATACATATATGGTTTCCACTCAATACTAAGAGGACTGCATCAACATCAAGGAGCTTGTAGCAACAGTAAAGGGATCATCATACTGTGGGATACACCATCTTCAACCACACTCTGTGATCTGTGCATGCTGTTTATCCAACAGCAGTGCGGTGAGCTGCTTACAGACACAGAGGTGTATCACTGAAGATTATTTTGGAGCACTGCAAGTGTGTGTTTTTTCTCACTATCCACACAAAATTTGTACATTAGCACATTGTTTCTTTGGACCACTAGCTTTATTTGGACTATTTATATTTTTTTTGTACTTTGTGCCCTCTCTTATATATATATTTTTTATTAGTTTTATTTGCCTTTGGATTCACTGGTCACGACTTGCACTACACCTGCTTTACAGTGCGGGATGCTAGTGCAACACAGTAGATTTGCTGAGGCATTTGGTCCGGAGTCCTTTGGGTCACTAAGGCACCCTGCCTTTGGCCAATTATGGCACTCTTTGCTGACGGCGCTGTGATTGGCCAAAGCATGCGGGTCACAGGGCATGCTTGGCCAATCATCAGACAACAATGCACTGCGATGTCGCAGTGCACTATGGGCCGTGACGCGCCGCTCGAATTTGATGCGAACGACCCATAATGTTCGAATTTCAACGAACGGGTGAACAGCCAATGTTCGAGTCAAACTCATGTTCGACCCGAACAGAAAGCTCATCCCTACTTCTAATTGGAACCTCCGCTGTGCAGATGACCTACTTCAGCAGGAGGACACGGTTTTTGTTCTAGAAACTCTCCAGGTTTTACCCCTTAATATCTTTAATGACACCCCACTTGCTGAGCATTTGGCATAGACAAGATGCAAGAGTTGTTGCAGCAAATTCTTTGGTAGACCAACTCTTTCAGGGACTGTAAAGTCAAACCTTTGGATCTTCTAAGATCACTGTCTCTCCTAAAATGTCCATGGAGTGAGTTTACAATGGACCACATTGTGGAACTTCCACCATTGGAAAGTTACAATTTCATCTTTGTGTTGGTTGACAGGTTTACTAAGATGGCCACTCCCTTGGCTCCAGCTATGACTGACATCATCATTTGGGAGACGGTGAACCTCCATGATGGTGTTCTTTATGACATTGACAGAGAAGTCCAATTCACTTTCAAGTTCTGGCAAGAGTTATGCAAGAAACTAAAGATCCATGTCTCTTTGTCCTCTAAGTAATAAGCAAGAGAACCAAGAGGACAAGCCAAACTTTGATTTGGAACAATGCCTCAGATGTTTTTCATCTGTAACACAGCTCAGTTGGGCCTCTTTACTTCTGGTGGCCTAGTTTGCACACAATAACGCCTCACATGCTGTGTCACTGCACAATCTCTGTTCTTCACTATTTGTGGTTTTAACCCTGCTGCCTTTCTAAACTACTCTTCTAAATCCTCATTTCCCAATGTGGAAGACCAACTCACCTTTTTGACCTTGAAACTAAAGAAGTTACAAGAGTTTGTTTTTCAAGCTCAGTACAGGGCACAAATTGAGAAGCAGAGGAGACCTGGTGTGGATTTCCGCTGCCAACTCAAAGCTGTGTTGACCTTCTAAAAAGCCAGGTTCATTGGCCTATTTCCCATCCAGCCTTGCCACCATTTATAACTGTGAGGGGAGATCAGTCTCCGATTCCTCCTTCAAGGTAGGGGGCCTGTAACATACACCTACTATTAATTTCCATCAGGGCTTTTTTTCTCAAACAATAGGTGCTGGAACTCAACCACGACCCCCCAAAACTCCTCCACCCACACACACCCTCCAAATCACATCAAATAGTGGGTGTGGTCAGTCAAATTTCACGAAAAGTAGGAGGGTCTTAAAGGGGCATTAAATACCAAGATTGCATTACATACAGAGTGCAGAGTTTATGGGGGTTACACACAGAGTGCAGAGCTGTCACTTGTAAACACAGAAACCGGACTTCTGCGTTTACAAGTGATTGTGGTAAACAGCCCCCCCCCCCAAGGGTCTGAGCCAGAGGTGGTGGAACTGAGTTCCACCAAGTTTCCCCTGAAAAAAAGCCCTGATTTCCATGGTGTTTCTTCCCTTTGAAACTCCAGCCACAAGGATTCCAACTTCCTGTCTTGCCACGGTAGCAATGTTATTCCTCGATTTACTAGCAGATTATTTTTGACATACAGGCAAACCCTTTCCCCTTTTCTACCTTCCTTGTCCCTCTGATACAGTAAGTACCCTTGGACAGGCACATGCCAGTCAAATGATCTGTCAAACCAGTGTAGCCAGGGGTTGCTACTATGGTTAGTATTGTTAAATGGTTCACTGTTTTACTATGTATGGGTTTGGCTCCCCCTAGTACCTGCTGAACACTGTCAGGGTTTTCTTTCTCCCTTGGGAGTGAACAAAGCAATGCATTATGGGACATGTAGTCTCAGTGAGAAAGGAAACTGTTGGCCGGGTCAGTTCTGGACTACAGAACACACAATGCAATGCGTGCTGGGAGGAAAGATAAAAGGACAGGCGCGGCTTTTTTTCAGCCTCTCTGGACGCCATTCTGAACCTGCCAGCAGGAGGTCTGTGTGACAGGGAGTGAGAGACTGTGGCCTATACAGTGGAAGGGCCAGATCGCCCGCCTTGGAGGGACTTTAGAGAACAGCACCACTATTCCAGTCAGTGGATCGGCCTGCGCTCCAGAGCATCTGGGACCACATGCAGTCCAGTCTACCGGGAGTTGCAGCGCGGCGTTCCGGCGCCATTTGTAAGGTCAGTACTGTATTGCACTCACATTTAAAGAGGAATCTACAAGTGGTGATATTTCTTCAATTTAAGTATTCACCAGTACACCTTTGTTCTTCAGTCCTTTTGTCTTGTTGCCTACCTGGTTTACAAAAGTACAAATTACACTGCAGCATAAACAACAGGCTAGCTGAAGAAATCCCAAATTGTAAGAACATTCATCATCTTCTTTATCTATTATGCTTTACTGTTCTACATTTAAGGCTAAGCACTGAATTACAACCTAGGGGGAGTCATTTTGTGAGATATTTAAATTTACACTGTGTTTCTGTATGTATATGCTGTGCACTGTTTGCTGGTTTGTGTGCTGAGGCCTCAGAGGAAAGGTATCCAATACATGTGTTAAAGGTGTTGGATATTTGTCTTTCTGTGCACCTGTTCACATACACCCTTTTCAGGTCATAAAGGTACACGTCTTGTACTGTATATCAGTGTTAATTGGTATTTTCTGTCAATCGTTGATTGTGTCCATTCATACCTTATTGTGTTTATTCTTTATCTCAGTAAACATTTATGAGTGGTTCAGTGATACTGTGTGAGTTTCTCATTAATAACGCAACATTTCAGAATTGGAACCCAAGGTGCCAGAGGTAAGAGAGGATTTACAAAGTCGGGGGCCAGTGGGGTATAGAGTCTATCAGCAGCCCTCAGGGGGGTACCGCTACATCAGGTTTCACAAAAAGACAAAAGAGGTCTTGATTGTGATAAGTATTGATTTTATCACTTACATTGCAGATACAACATTCATGCATCCGCCCCTGAAGAAGCGAGCAGGGTCTTGTGAAACTAGTAGGGCTTCATTGATGCTTGTTTTATGCTTGTACATGCTGGGTATTATTGATGTCTTAATAAACAACTGTCACTGCCCTTATCTATGACTGGTCTTCACAGCAAGGAGCATTGGATGGGCGAATCGCATATACAAAAAACACCAAAAGACAGACAAAACCCAAGCTCAACTTACCAAACAATCAGCAACCAATCAAAATCACCTGTCTAACAGTGCGTTTAAAAGCAGGGGTTTAGTTGTACGCATTTGCAAATACATGCGTAAGCTGCAGGCCTCGTCAAGGCTCCCTGTGTGCTGCAGTCCTAACTGTAAAATTTCAAGTCTTCTCAGTGGAAGCACATGCATGCTGATGGATAGATAAAGGGCAGATAACTGGAGGGGGCCCACCCTCCTTAAAGGGGCAGGAGCACACTAGGCACCCAGCACATAGAAGCAAAGGTGCTAGTGCGTTGCCTGACCACAATGACAAAAAATGCCAACAATACAATAAACAACTGTCACTGCCCTTATCTATGACTGGTCTTCACAGCAAGGAACATTGGATGGGCGAATCGCATATACAAAAAACACAAAAAGACAGACAAAACCCAAGCTCAACTTACCAACCAATCAGCAACCAACCAAAATCACCTGTCTAACAGTGCGTTTAAAAACAGGGTTTTAGTTGCACGCATTTGCAAATACATGCGTAAGCTGCAGGCCTCATCAAGGCTCCCTGTGTGCTGGAGTCCTAACTCTAAAATGTAAAGTCTTCTTAGTGGAAGCACATGCATGCTGATGGATAGATAGAGGGCAGATAACTGGAGGGGGCCCACCCTCCTTAAAGGGGCAGGAGCACACTAGGCACCCAGCACATAGAAGCATATTAGTATCATATTATTGAAGTCTAACATTTGTAATAAATCTTTATATATTTACTTTCATCTGTGCTGTGTACATTGGCTATTGTGCCGGGTAACTCACAATCATTGTTGTTGCCGCTTCATTACATAACACTTTGAAACAAATGAATTGATTTTGTCTCATTGTTCGCTGTGAACATTGGCGAAACCTCTCTCACCTCATTCAAAGTCCCAGGGCGACCTCTTTTGTCTTTTTGTGTACTATTAAGGATGGAGGTGTCAGAGGGGTCATACCAGACCTTTATTTTCTTTTTCTAAACCAGGTTTCTGATACTCCCATGAAGTCAAAACCTGTATTAGCAGTAACAGTTCTTCCATTTTATTAACCAAACTATTAGCATTTGTGAACATACCTTTTAATTTTGAATGAGTGCATATTACTTTTTCCTTGTGTGTTCTGAGGATGCAACAAGATTTAGCCCACACACGCCTTGGTTAAGGTACTCTAGTTACACTACCAATGTTGCCCCCAGTAGCACCCTCTGACCTTCACTGCCAGCTATAGCTTCCTGTGATCCATCCTAGCCACCATCTAATTTAAAAGTTCCTCCAACCTTTTGGCTATTTTCTTCCCCTAACAGAGAATGCCCCCTCCCCATTAAGGTGCAGTCTGTCACTGCTAGAGAGCTGATAATCAACTGAAAAGTCAGCCCCATGAATCCAAAACCTCCCTTCCTGCACCAGTTTCTCAGCCAGTAGGGATGAGCCGAACACCCCCCCAGTTAGGTTCGTATCAGAACATACGAACAGGCAATAAATTTGTTCGAACATCCGAACACCATTAAAGTCTATGGGACTCGAACATGAAAAATCGAAAGTGCTAATTTTAAAGGCTTATATGCAAGTTATTGTCATAAAAAGTGTTTGGGGACTCGGGTCCTGCCCCAGGGGACATGTATCAATGCAAAAAAAAGTTTTAAATCTGCCGTTTTTTCGGGAGCAGTGATTTTAATAATGCTTAAAATGAAACAATAAAAGTGAAATATTCCTTAAAATTTCGTACCTAGGGTGTGTGTATAGTATACCTGTAAAGTAGCGCTTGTTTCCCGTGCTTAGAACTGTCCCTGCACAAAGTGTAATTTCTGAAGGAAAAAAAGTCATTTAAAAGCACTCGCGGCTATAATAAATTGTCGGCTCCCGGCAATACAGAGAACAGTCATTGAAAGTCATTGATTAAAAAAAAAAAAATGCGTGGGGGTTCCCCCAAATTCAATTACCAGGCCCTTCAGGTCTGGTATGAATATTAAGGGGAACCCAGCGTCAAATAACAAAATAAAATGACGTGGGGTTCCCCCTTAAATATCCATACCAGACCCTTCAGGTCTGGTATGGATTTTAAGGGGAACTCCACGCCAAATTAAAAAAAATCTGTCCAGCGATGATCCATGAATCATTCTCCAGCGATGCGGCGAGTCTCCAGCGATGAACGATGCACATCTTCCCTGCACCGGAGCCTCCCGGCTAATGACGCGCAAGCAGCGTTGACAGTTCTTTTATAACCGAGGTCGGAACCCCCGTGACGGGTAACCCCGCCCCCTCTAACGCGTCATGGGGGTTTCCGACCTCGTTTATAAAAGAACTGTCAACACTGCTTGTGCATCATTAGCCGGGAGGCTCCGGTGCAGGGAAGATGTGCGTCGTTCATCGCTGGAGACTCGCCGCATCGCTGGAGATTCATGGATCGTCGCTGGACAGACTGCATTACAACGCTGGAATGGCTTTTTTTATTTTTAATAAAGGACTTTTCACAACGTGTGTCTGTGTGGTTTTTAAAAATTGCGGGGTTCCCCTTAAAATCCATACCAGACCTGAAGGGCCTGTTAATGGAATTTTGGGAGACCCTCACGCATTTTTTCTTTTTTTTTCCAATGAATTTCAATTACTTTTCTTTGTATTGCCGGGACCGACAATTCATTATAGCCGCGAGTTGTTTTAAATTACTTTTTTTCCTTCAGGAGTGACATTTTGTGCAGAGACTGTTATAAACACGGGAAACATGCGCTACTTTAAAGGCATACTTTAGACACCCCCCAGGTATGAAATTTAAAGGAATATTTCACTTTTATTTTTTCACTTTAAGAATTATTAAAATCACTGCTCCCGAAAAAACTGCAGTTTTTAAAACTTATTTTTGCATTGATACAGGGGCAGGACCCAGGTCCCCAAACACTTTTTATGACAATAACTTGCATATTAACCTTTAAAATTAGCACTTTAGATTTCTCCCATAGACGTTTAAAGGGTGTTCCGCGGCTTTTAGAATTTGCCGCGAACACCCAAAATTGTTCGCTGTTCGCCGAACGGGTGAACAGCCAATGTTTGAGTCAGACATGAGTTCGACTCGAACATAAAGCTCATCCCTATCAGCCAGTTGTTAAATTCTGTAAGCTTCTGCTGCCTCACTGGTGTGGCTTGAGGTACAAGCAGAATACTGCCTTTGAGGTCCCTTGATTTAATATTGCAACTAATTCCCAGAAATAATTTTTAGGGCACATCTTACTCTAAGTTTGTCATTAGTACCAATGTGTACCATGAAAGCTGGGTCCTCCTCAGCCCCACCTGACAATCGGTCCATCCAATCCATTAACCTTGCTGAACCTGAGTGCCTAGAGTAACTCTGCTTCAGCAATGCCACTCTTGAACTAATATCGCACAACCAGACATATTTATTGGGATGTGTGAGCTCAGAACTGCTATTTCTTTCACCCCACATTCTATCTGTCACCCAACTACCCTGTTCAGGTGACTGTACCTACATTTCACCGCCCACCTCCATTCTGGCCCATGCCAGCACCTGACCGGTATGGTCCAAACTCCCTTTCAGGTTAGTAATGTTGCCAGTTGCTCTTTTAGGTTAAAGATCTGGGTTTCCAAGGAAACAACTTGCTCAAATTTTAAGCGGCAGTATTCTCCCAAGAAAGGTTGTTCAAGGAACATATAAGTTTTTTTTTTTATTGTGAAGCAAACAACAAATAAAACAAAATAACAGAAAAAGTCAATGTGCATAACTATTCACCCCCCTAAAGTCAATACTTTGAAGAGTCACCTTTTGTGGCTATCACAGCTCCAAGTCGCTTTGGATAAGTCTTTATGAGCTTGCCACATCTTACCACTGGGATTTTTGCCCATTCCTCCTTGCAAAACTGCTCCAGCTCCTTCAAGTTGGATGGTTTGCGCTTGTGAATAGCAATCTTTAGGTCTGACCACAGATTTTCTATTGTATTGAGGTCTGGGCTTTGACTAGGCCGTTCCAACACATTTACATGTTTCCCCTTAAACCACTCAAGTGTTGCTTTAGCAGCGTGTTTGGGGTCATTGTCCTGCTGGAAGGTGAACCTCCGTCCTAACCTCAAATCACACACAGAGTGGTACAGGTTTTGCTCAAGAATATCCCTGTATTTTGCACCATCCATCTTTCCCTCAACTCTGACCAGTTTCCAAGTCCCGACTGCTAAAAAACATCCCCACAGCATGATGCTGCCACCACCATGTTTTACTGTAGGGATGGTGTTCTTTGGGTGATGTAATGTGTTGGGTTTGCACCAGACATAGCGTTCTCATTGATGGCCAAAAAGTTCAATTTTAGTCTCATCAGACCAGAGCACCTTCCTCCATACATTTTGGGAGTCTCCCACATGCCTTTTCGCAAACTCAAAACGTGCCATTTTGTTTTTTTGCTGAAAGTAATGGTTTTCTTCTGGCCACTCTGCCATAAAGCCCAACTCTATGGTGCGTATGGCTTATTGTCTTCCTATGTACAGATACTCCAGTCACTCCAGTGTGCCCTCCTAGCCCGGTCCGTGAGTTTCGGTGTGCGGCCGCCTCTTGGCAGGTTTGCTGTTGTGCCGTGTTCTTTCCATTTGGTTATGATAGATTTGATGGTGCTCCTAGGGATCATCAAAGATTTGGATATTTTTTTATAACCTAACCCTGACTTGGACTTCTCAACAACATTGTCCCTTACTTGTTTGGAGAGTTCCTTGGTCTTCGTGGCAGTGTTTGGTTGGTGGTGCCTCTTGCTTAGGTGTTGCAGCCTCTGGGGCCTTTCAAAAAGGTGTGTATATGTAATGACAGATCATGTGACACTTAGATTGCACACAGGTGGACATCAGTTCACTAATTATGTGACTAATATAGGTAATTGGTTGCACCAGAGCTTTTTATGGGCTTCATAACAAAGGGGGTGAATACATACGCACATGCCAATTATCAGTTTTTTATTTCTGAAAAATTAGTTTTATGTATATATTTTTATAATTTTATTTCACCAACTTAGACTATTGTGTTCTGATCCATTAAATATAATTCAGATTAAAAAAACATTGAACTAAAGGCTGTAATGTAACAATATAGGTAAAATGACAAGGGGGTGAATACTTTTGCAAGGCACTGTATACTGTACATGGTGCTGGATGTGCACCAAGTCGCATCACCACTCCTATTGGGCATGTTACCCATTCACTTAATGGGGATAATCCAGGAATAATTAGGAATCATATTTTATTAATAAAATATTTAAAATAAGATTTACTGTCAATTTTCCCTCCTAACTTTATTCATTATAATTTGATCACACGGCCCTCAACATTCTTTATTCCTGATCCTGCTCACTGATCACAAGGCCTGCAGGGTTTTCACCTCCTACTCATACTCACTGATCACATGACACCAGTGTCATTTTCTCCTGCTCACTGATCACTTGACCCTCAACATCCTCTCCTCCTTCTTTTGCTCGCTGGGTAAATGGCCTTTGGCATCCTCTCCTCCGGCTTACTGGTCACAGAGACCTTGGCATCTTCTCCTCCTGCTTCAACTGAGCGATCACTTGGCCCTCTGTGTCCTCTCTTCCTGCTCCCTCTCACTGATAACACAGCCCCCAGTGTCCTCTCCTCCCGCTCATTGATCACTCAAGCCTTGGTGCCCTCTCCTCCTGCTCTCTGCTTCTTCCTACAAATTGCACAGCCTGCAGTCTTCCTGGCCAGTGTTCTTTTTTTACTAGAGGGGGTGAGCAAGATCCCCCTCATATCACCCCTCTGAAGTCCTCCCAGCAGGGGGTCTTTTTTAACTGGTGGGGGAGGAAGGGGGGTTCCTATTTTCCTGGATGGATGTCCCCTATTATCATCCCCCTGCTATCCTCCTAGCTGGAGTCTTCTATAACTGGAGGGGGAAGAGAGGGAAATTTCTATATTCCTGGACTAGGGTCCCTTCTCATAACCCCTCTGCAGTCTTCCCAGTTGGAGGTCTTTTTCAATGTTCTTGGATGGGGGCCCCCCTTATCACCCCCTGCAATTCTCCTAGCTGGGGGTCCTCGTTAACTGGAGGAATAAGAGAGGGGAATTCTGGTATTGGGGTCCCTTCTTATCACCCCCTTGCAGTCCTCCAAGCTGGGGGTCTTCTTTAACTAGAGGAGAGTTCCTATGTTCCTAAATGGGGTTCCCCTCTTATCACCCCCCCTGCAGTACTCCTAGCTGGAGGTCTTCTTTACCTGGGGGAAAGAGGGGAGTTCCTGTATACCTGAATAGACGTCTCCTCCTAGCCCCCCCTTGCAGTCCGCCTTCCACCTGGGGGTCTTCCTTAACTGGAGAGGGGAGGGAATTTAGTTCCTGTATTCCTGAATGAGGGTCCAGTTTAATCATCCCCCTGCAGTCCTCCTAGATGCCTTATCTAGAGGGGGGGATGGGGGTTCTTGTATTCCTGTGTGAGAGTTCCCTTATGATCACCCTCTTGCAGTTATATTAGCCATGGGTCTCCTTTAACTGGAGGAAGGGGGGTTCCTGTATTCTCGGATGGGGAAATCATCTAATCTCCACCCAGCAGTCTTCCTAGTTAAGGGTCTCTTTCAACTAGAAGGGGCTTCCCATATTCCTTTATAGGTGTTTCCCTGTATTTGTCTGTATTCCTGGATGGGTGGAAGGGGGTCCCTTCTAATCACCCCCATGCACTCCTCCTGTTAAGGGGTCACGTTCTCATGGAGAGGGGTCATTACACATGGAAGCATGCGTGTGTAGGGGTATCCCTGACTCCTTTGGCACTATTTTAGCGCATACCATCCCATATATTGCAGCCTGACACTGCATTCACTGTTATCAGCCCTGCCTAGTATTCCTCGGGGAGGGGTACATTTTTTATATCTTTTTCCCTGGGCACCGACTGACTTTGTGTCGGCACCGGCTGCAAGGGAGCCACAGTGGTATTTGTCTCTAAAAGTGGATCCCCACCCCTGCTCTGATCCCTCCCCTTGTACTGCTCCTCCCATCCTGATCCCTTGCGCATCCTCCAGATGACTCTGCTGGCCCATTTCTCCTCCACCTCACTGCAGCTGATGCTGGGATGGGGGATCAGTGTTGTGTTCAGATGGTGAGCAGGGGGGGGGGGGTGGGGGCTGGTAAAAATGTCAGTACCTTCCTGAATGAACACATTGAGCAATCAGTACTTGTCTGTCACGTACCTGATCGGAGACTGAAATGACAAGGTTGGCCTCTATTGTATCTCCAGCCTAGGACCCGCTGAAGGTGGAACAGACGGCACCAATAGACAGGAGGGGCACAAGTGTTGGCAGGTGTTGATAGGAGCACTTGCAGCAGGAGATGCAGACCTTGGCTGAAGTTAAAGGGACATTCCAGCCAGGCTGCAGGTACAGATGTGAGGCTTGTCAGAGTTCCTAGCAGGCTTGAAACAGGAACTGCCTGCGATGAGAAGAGCTGATACAGATGACAGCGAGATAGGCACTTGATCTAGATGTAAGAGCAGAGCTGGAAACAGCAGCGTGGTCACAGGAATAGCCGTGGTCAACACCGGTCGGGCAGCGAGGTACCGAGACATAAGACAGAGACGTGGTCAAGAATTGAGCTGGGGAACTGATGCCGAAAAGACGTTTGACAGTGTGGACTGGTAATATTTGATGTTGACATTGAAATCTTTCGGAATAGGCCCAAGAATGTTACATCGGATCGCATCTTTATATGTACAACCAACTGCAGGAATAAGGGTTAATGGCATACTAAGTGATGCATTTACTCTTAAAAATGTTACACGTTAGGGCTTTTCCATTATCACCCATTCTATTTTCCATTTATTTAGAACCCTTTCTATCAGTTGTTAGAATGAATCCTAATATATATGGCGTAAAAGTGAAGGGAAAGGAGCATAGGTTATCTGCGTATGCAGATTATGTTTTATTTATTGGGGTAAATGCGAGAATTTCTAAATATATCCAATTTTAAAATGAATATGACTAAATCTGAAATACTAAATAAATATATCAATATCTACGCACAAAGCTGAAATTTTAAAAACCTCATTCCCTTTTACTTGGCAACCAGCCACCTTAAAGTATTTAAGTATCCATCTTACTCCTGGCCTTACCAACTTATTCCAATATAATTATCTTGATCTACTTAAAACAATTTAACTAGATTTACATAAATGGACTTCCCTTTGCCATTCTTGGCTGGGTAAGATCAACATTATTAAAATTTATGTTCTACCCTGAGCCCTATATGTACTCAAAATGATAGCCTTTGGTGTCCCTATCCTGGGTACCCAGACTATATAGGTCGGTGGGAAAAAGATTTGCAAATTACACTTACAGATGACCAAAAAGGTAAGATTATACAATTTTCTCATTTGCCCGCCACCTCGAGTAGAATGACAGAGGTAAACTTTAAACTTTTATCTTGATGGCATTATACACCAATAAAATTACATGTAATGTCCGTCTCGACCTTGCCCCTGTGTTGGAGGGAGTGTGGGGAGCGAGCTACACACGGGCACATATGGTGGTTCTGCCCTAAAATCTGGCCATTTTGGGAAGAAGTGGCAAATGATATCTCTCTATTACTGGGCCGAATAATTAAACTTGAACCATTAACATTTTTACTTCATTGTACGATCAAAACAACAGAGCAATACAAGATGTTAAACGCTTGTAGATCTTTGATTCCACTAAACTGGAGAACAAGTTTAACCACTTAAGCCCCGGACCATTTGGTAGCTAAAGGACCAAAGGTGATTTCAGAATTTTGCACTGTGCTGTTTTAACTGTAAATTGTGCGGACATGCAATGTTGTACCCAAACGAAATTTGCGTCCTTTTCTTCCCACAAATAGAGCTTTCTTTTAATGGTATTTGATTGCCTCTGTGATTTTTATTTTTTGCGATATTAACGGAAAAAGACCGAAAATTTTGAAAAAAAATGATATTTTCTACTTTTTGTTATAAGAAAAATCGAATAAACTCAATTGTAGTCATACATTTAGGCCAAAATGTATTCAGCCACATGTCTTTAGTAAAAAAAATGTCAATAAGCGTATATTTATTGGTTTGCGCAAAAGTTATAGCGTCTACAAACTAGGGTACATTTTCTGGAATTTACACAGCTTTTAATTTATGACTGCCTATCTAATTTCTTGAGGTGCTAAAATGGCAGGGCAGTACAAAACCTCCCCAAATGACCCCATTTTTGGAAAGTAGACACCCCAAGGAAATTGCTGAGAGGCATGTTGAGCCCACTGAATATTTTTTTTTTGTCCCAAATGATTGAATAATGACAAAAAAAAATAAAAAATTACAAAAAGTTGTCACTAAATGATATATTGCTCACACATGCCATGGTTATATGTGGAATTGCACCCCAAAATACATTCTGCTGCTTCTCCTGAGTACGGGGATACCACATGTGTGGGACTTTTTAGGAGCCTAGCCACGTACGGGACCCCGGAAACCAAGCACCGCCTTCAGGATTTCTAAGGGCGCAAATTTTTGATTTCACTCCTCACTACCTATCACAGTTTCGAAGGCCATAAAATGCCAAAATAGCACAAAACCCCCCCAAATGACCCCATTTTGGAAAGTAGACACCCCAAGCTATTTACTGAGAGGCATGATTAGTCCATGGAATATTTTATATTTTGCCACAAGTTGCGGGAATATGACAAACTTTATTTTTTTTGCACAAAGTTGTCACTAAATGATATATTGCTCACACATGCCATGGGCATATGTGAAATTACACCCCAAAATACATTCTGCTGCTTCTCCTGAGTACGGGGATACCACATGTGTGGGACTTTTTGGGAGCCTAGTCGCATACGGGACCCCAAAAACCAAGCACCGCCTTCAAGGTTTCTAAGGGCATAAATTTTTGATTTCGCTCCTCACTACCTATCACTACCTATCACAGTTTTGAAGGCCATAAAATGCCAAGATGGCACAAAACCCCCCCAAATGACCCCATTTTGGAAAGTAGACACCCCAAGCTATTTGCTGAGAGGCATGTTGAGCCCATTGAATATTTTTTTTTTGTCCCAAATGATTGAATAATGACAAAAAGAAAAAAAAAGAAAAAATGTACAAAAAGTTGTCACTAAATGATATATTGCTCACACATGCCATGGTTATATGTGGAATTGCACCCCAAAATACATTCTGCTGCTTCTCCTGAGTACGGAGATACCACATGTGTGGGACTTTTTGGGAGCCTAGCCGGGTACGGGGCCCCAAAAACCAAGCACCGCCTTCAGGATTTCTAAGGGCGTAAATTTTTGATTTCACTCCTCACTACCTATCACAGTTTCGAAGGCCATAAAATGCCAAAATAGCACAAAACCCCCCAAATGACCCCATTTTGGAAAGTAGACCCCCCCTCAAGCTATTTACTGAGAGGCATGTTCAGTCCATGGAATATTTTATATTTTGCCACAAGTTGCGGGAATATGACAAACTTTGTTTTTTTTGCACAAAGTTGTCACTAAATGATATATTGCTCACACATGCCTTGGGCATATGTGAAATTACACCCCAAAATACATTCTGCTGCTTCTCCTGAGTACGGGGATACCACATGTGTGGGACTTTTTGGGAGCCTAGCCGCGTACGGGACCCCAAAAACCAAGCACCGCCTTCAAGGTTTCTAAGGGCATAATTTTTTCGATTTTACTCCTCACTACCTATCACAGTTTTGAAGGCCATAAAATGCCAAGATAGCACAAAACCCCCCAAAATGACCCCATTTTGGAAAGTAGACACCCCAAGGAAATTGCTGAGAGGCATGTTGAGCCCATTGAATATTTTTTTGTCCCAAGTGATTGAATAATGAATAAAAAAAAAAAATGTACAAAAATTTGTCACTAAATGATATATTGCTCAAACATGCCATGGTTATATGCGGAATTGCATCTCAAAATACATTTGGCTACTTCTCCTGAGTACGGGGATACCACATGTGTGGGACTTTTTGAGAGCCTAGCCGCGTACGGGCCCCCGAAAACCAAGCACCGCCTTCAGGATTTCTAAGGGCACAAATTTTTGATTTCACTCCTCACTACCTATCACAGTTTTGAAGGCCATAAAATGCCAAGATAGCCCAAAACCCCCACAAATGACACCATTTTGGAAAGTAGACACCCCAAGCTATTTGCCGAGAGGCATGGTGAGTATTTTACAGCTCTCATTTGTTTTTGAAAATGAAGAAAGACATATTTTTTTTTTCTTTTTTCAATTTTTAAAACTTTGTGACAAAAAGCGAGATCTGCAAAATACTCAACATACCTCTCAGCAAATAGCTTGGGGTGTCTACTTTCCAAAATGGGGTCATTTGGGGGGGTTTTGTGCCATCTGGGCATTCCATGGCCTCCGAAACTGTGATAGGCAGTGAGGAGTGAAATCAAAAATTTACACCCATAGAAATCCTGAAGGCGGTGCTTGGTTTTCGGGGTCCTGTACGCGGCTAGGCTCCCAAAATGTCTCACACATGTGGTATCCCTGTACTCAGGAGAAGCAACAGAATGTATTTTGGGGTGCAATTCCACATATAACCATGGCATGTTTGAGCAATATATAATTTAGTGACAACTTTTTGTACATTTTTTTTTTTCTTTTTGTCATTATTCAATCACTTGGGACAAAAAAAAAAATATATTCAATGGGCTCAACATGCCTCTCAGCAAATAGCTTGAGGTGTCTACTTTCCAAAATGGGGTCATTTGGGGGGGTTTGAACTGTCCTGGCATTTTATGCACAACATTAGGAAGCTTATGTCACACATCATCCACTCTTCTAACCACTTGAAGACAAAGCCCTTTCTGACACTTTTTGTTTACATGAAAACATTTTTTTTTTTGCAAGAAAATTATGTTGAACCCCCAAACATTATATATTTTTTTAAAGCAAAGGCCCTACAGATTAAAATAGTGGGTGTTGAATTTTTTTTTTCCACACAGTATTTGCGCAGCGATTTTTCAAACGCATTTTTTGGGGGAAAAACACACTTTTTTTATTTTTAATGCACTAAAAAACACTATATTGCCCAAATGTTTGATGAAATAAAAAAGATGATCTTAGGCCGAGTACATGTATACCAAACATGACATGCTTTAAAATTTCGCACAAACGCGCAGCGGTGAGAAACTACATTCATTTTTAAAAGCATTTAAAAGCCTTTACAGGTTAACACGTTAGATTTACAGAGGAGGTCTACTGCTAAAATTACTGCCCTCGATCTGACCTTCGCGGTGATACCTCACATGCATGATGCAATTGCTGTTTACATATGACGCTAGACCGACGCTTGCGTTCGCCGTTGCGCAAGAGCAGGGGGGGACAGCGGTGCTTTTTTTTTTTTTATTATTTATTTTGCTTTTTTATTTTATTTTTAAACTGTTCCTTCCATATTTTTTTATTTTATCATTTTTATTGTTATCTCAGGGAATGTAAATATCCCCTATGATAGCAATAAGAAGTGACAGGTAGTCTTTTTTTGAAAAAAATTGGGGGGTTAGACCCTAGATCTTTCCTCTGCCCTCAAAGCATCTGACCACACCAAGATCGGTGTGATAAAATGCTTTCCCAATTTCCCAATGGCGCTGTTTATATCCAGGGGGTGGGGGCATTCCCTCCCACTGCTTGTAAAAGCAGTCTAGAGGCTAATTATCTGCTAGAATTGCTTTTACATGAAAGCCGGCCACTGGCTGAAAAGAATGATACCAAGATGATACCTAAACCTGCAGGCATCATTCTGGTATAAACATTCAAAGTCCAGCAACATACCAGTACGTTGCTGGTCCTTGTTGGACATGTATTGTAATCTTTTTTTTCATGCAGCCTTTTGGCTGAACGAAAAAAAGAGATTGATCGGTGGGTATGCCCACCATTAGAATACCTCCCTTCATCCACCCACTTCTAATGATGGGCATATATGCCGAAGCATGGGGGCATCCTCCCGCAAAAAAGTTTTACCGCGTACACACGGTCGGACTTTTCCACGGGCAAGCCTTCGTCGGAATTTTGACCGTATATACGCGGCATTAGGAGCAAAATCGCTCCTCCGCCCCTGCTGCCCCCATGCTTCGGCATATATGCTCTTTTTTTAACTGTGGTGGTGACCTTACCATACCATACCTGCAAAGCAAATACCAAAACAAAACCTAGTAAAAAATAAAACATTTTTTTAATGCAACCTGTGCCTAAAATATATAAATGCCGAAGCATGGGGGCATCCTCCCGCAAAAAAGTTATGCCGCGTACACACGGTCTGACTTTTCCACAGGCAAGCTTTCGTCGAAATTTCGACCGTATGTACACGGCATAAAAGGTTATGCCGCGTACACACGGTCGGACTTTTCCACGGGCAAGCCTCCGTCGGAATTTCGACCGTATGTACGCGGCATTAGGAGCAAAATCGCTCCTCCGCCCCTGCTGCCCCCATGCTTCGGCATATATGCTCTTTTTTTTTAACTGTGGTGGTGAAATCACCTCCTACAGCACTGGAGTCACGGCTTTATGTATCATGGGAGCAAACGCTGTTGCTGTCAAGATAAATAATTCCGCGCTGCAGTTGAATGGCGCACCTGAAAACAAAAAATTACATACCTGAAAAGCAAGCATGATAAAACATTGCAGAATGGAATACAGTAAAAAAGAGCAGAACAATAGAGAGAAAATAGAGAGAGAGAGAGAACAATAAAACGACAACTATTTTTGGTTTTTTATTTTATATATTTTTTGTGTTTTTGTTTTTTACGTTTTTTTTTGTAACTTTAACAACTGTAATGGTTCGGGTCTCTCAAAATGTAATGGCATCTTGGGAGACCCTGTGTAAGTGTGTCCTAGTCTGTGAAATGCTGTACCCTACGCTAAAACTTCACTTTTGAGTGGTAGCGTTCAAAACATTCACCAAGGCAAAGACCAGGTTTGTCAGGACAGAGTGGACAATAATGACGGGTGTCACGCCTAAATCCGCGCTTGCTACAGACACGACATCTTTTTTGGGGGGCTTGTTGGGTAGGGGTACTAGGGAGGACATGCGTATAATGCCTCTTATGCAGCCGGCTTACTGCATTTGGTAGGGGATGGTGAGGTGCAGAACCGCCTGGATACAGGAGTTCTGTAACAATCTCATTCTGGAATTTTAGAAGACATAACGTCCCGCCTGAAGCTCTGTATAGCACATGAGCGTTCAGCAAAGCCAATTGAAATAAGGATAGAGACACTTTTTTGTACCAGCATCTCGCCTTACAGTCAATTAGATACGGCGCCAACAACTGGTCGTTGAGGTCCACCCCTCCCATATTTTTGTTATATTCGTGGACACAGAGGGGTTTCTCCACAACACCAGTCGCCGTACGAATTTGGACTGTCGTGTCTGTATGAAGGGAGATAAGAAGGAAAACATTCTTATTGTCCCTCCACTTCATAGCGAGCAAGTTATTACACTTTACGCAGGCTCTCTCCCCCAGCCTAAGACGGGCATCTACAAGCCCCGGCGATTAGGTCGCACGGTGCCACATGCTCCAATCTGATGATCAAACAAGTGACTAAACAGTGGCACGCTCGTGTAATAATTGTCCACATACAAGTGGTACCCCTTTCCGAATAAGGGTGACACCAATTTCCACACTATCTTGCCAGCGCTCCCTATGTAATCCGGGCAGTTGACCGGCTCAACCTGACTATCTTTTCCCTCATAAACCATAAAGCTCCATACATAGCTCGTTGCCCTGTCACAGCACTTATAGAGCTTGACCCCGTATCTGGCACGCTTGCTGGGAAGGTACTGCTTGAAAGCCAAGCGGCCAGAAAATGTAATCAGGGACTCATCAACGCAGACAGCTTGATCGGGAATAAACAAGGCTGCAAAACGTTTGTTGAAGTGGTTTATGAGGGGCCGAATTTTATAGAGCCGGTCGTATTCAGGGTCCCCACGTGGACGACAAAGTTCACTGTCATTGAAGTGCATGAACCGCAAAATCTGCTCGTATCGTTTCCTGGGCATGGAGGCAGAGAACACGGGCATGTGGTCAATTGGGTGCGTGGACCAATAAGCACGCAATGACGGGAATTTATGTGTGCCCATGTTGAGGGAAAGGCCCAGAAAGGTCTTAAATTCGGAAACCGTAATTGGTTTCCAATCTTTGGCAATGGAAGGCAACTGGGGATTAGAGGCGATGAATTGACCAGCATATAAATTACTCTGGTCCACAATAGATCTATAGAGATCTTCCGTGAAAAACAGCGAATAATAGTCAATTGGCATAAAATCAGCTGTTTCCACCTGAATACCGGGTTGGGCGGTGAATGGGGGAAGTACGGGTTCTGCAGAAGTGGTGGGGACCCAATCAGGATAGGCGAATTCTGCAGGAAGAGCACTATGGGTACGACGGGCCTGCCTTTGTCTTCTTATTGGTGGCAGCGGGACACTACTTGTGCTTGCCACCTCGCCAGCTTGAACTGCACTTATGGGACTCGCCACGTCACCAAGTGATACTGCAGTGCTGGATGTACGCCCAGGCTGTACTAGACCGCTGGTGCTTGCCAATTCACCAGAAGGAATAGCGGCGCTAGTACTACTCTGCTCCATGATACGAGAGCCCTGCGGTTCTTGCTCCTCAACATCCTCAGAAGATCGTGATCGGGTACGCCTGACCTTAGCAGGGACCTCAACTTCGTCGTCAGAGCTATCTGACGTGGGGCCGCTGACGTCACTGTCTTCTACGGGAAGATATTCTGAGCCTGAATCTGACAGATAAGTGACCTCCTCTTCACTATCTGTCATGCTCAGAATCTCGTAGGCCTCTTTACTAGTGTACCTTCATCTTGCCATTTTGGGCTCTAAATTTAGGGGTACACTAGTAAGATTCACAGGAAAAAAAGCACCCGACTGTCGTCAGCAAATGTATTAAACGCTACAAAAAAAACTGTTAGCGGTCGCAGGGATCAGGACTGTCTCTGCGAACGCTGCAGTTATGTGTTTTGTGTTTGGTAAGTGACAGTGATCGATCGATACTGCACTTGGGTGGGCTGGGCTGGGCTGGGCTGGGCTGGGCAGAGGGGCTAAACGCAGGTGCTAGCAGGTATCTGGGCTGATCCCGCTAACACTGCGTTTTTGGGAACCCTAAACCGCTGGGGAAACTAGTATAGATCTGATCAGATACTATACCACTAAGGGAGGTGTATGCTTTGCGCGTGGGTGTTAGCGTTACTGGCACTAACCTAACGCTGCCTGGGGCGACGCAGACCCTCTCTGGCGCTAAAACCTAATTGATCTCACCCGCCGGGCGATCAGGGGGTTAAACCTTTATTGGGTTAAATACGGCGGGTGTCCTGATGCTATAAAAAGCAAACTAACCAACCAGCGTCACCCGTAACCTTTATATGGTGATCACTGGTGAAAGGGTTAACTAGGGGCAATCAGGGTGTTAAAACCTTTATTAGGTTAAATATGGGGGTACCCGACGCTATATAAAAACCTGACGGGTTACCTAAATAACTAAATAACTAACTGGGTAACCAGTGTCACCAGTGACGCTTGTACGGTGATCACTGGTGAAAGGGTTAACTCTAGGGGCAATCAGGGGGTTAAAATAATATATGGGGGTACCTGACGCTCTAAAAACCTGCGGCGAAACTAAAAATAAATAACTGGCTATCTAGGGCACCACCGGCACTAAATACAGCGATCGAAAATACGATCGCTTAGTGACGCTGGCGTTAGGGGGTGAAAGGGTTACCTGGGGGGCGATCAAGGGGTTAAACCTTTATTAGGGGGGGGTTAGGGGGCTACCCTGGACCTAAAGGGGCCTAAACCTAACTGCCCTGCAACTTTTTACTATCACAGATGACACTAAATGCAGTGATCAGTAAAATAAATGATCACTGCAATCAGTGACACTGTGATTGGGGGCTGGGGGGTGACCTGGGGGTGATCTGGGGGTGACCGCCGCGAGGGAGATGACATCACTTCCTCCTGCCTGTGTTTACATCACATGGCGGAGGAAGCATTTTCATTGGCCGGGAGCGATCGCGAGGGGGTGGCCGAAATCGAATGGTCACCCCCTCATCTCTGATCGCTCCCCAACGATAAACGGCCGCTCACTGTATAGGAGGGGGGTCCGATCGGACCCCCCAACTGTACAAAGGCGATCACGTACACTGTACGTGATTGTGCCTGTCGGTGCCATTCTGCCGACGTATATATACAGTGAGCGGTCGTTAAGTGGTTAATACCTACTATCTCACAGTGGCTACGAAGGGTTGACTAACTCCGTCTAATGGAAGAAATAACTTGTAGAAATAAAGCGCTGACCAGGAAATATATTAAGACATGGGCAAATTGGTTTGAATTTGGGAAACTAAATTATATTATGAAATAATATCAGACCCTGATGGTAAATCAGAGTATGACTTATTAATTAATATTGATTAACCTTATAGTTCTATATATTTACATTTGTCGTAGGCTCCCACCCCCCAACCTCCCCCGTCTTTTTCTTCCTTTGGAATTTTTTATTTTTTCCTCTTTCCCTCTTTTTTTTTTCTTTTTTTTTTTTCTCTTTCTTTTTACTTTTGTGTGGTTCCCGCCCCCCTCCCGCTATTTTGCTATTGGAGGGGAGCGGACGGGAACTGATAAGATAAAATGCATTGTATATGTTTCAAGATAATGTTTGGAATTTTCAGAAAATAATAATAATAAAAAAAATTAAGAACAGAGCTGGGGTTGGAAACTGGCGACAGAGCACAAGCGGGATCTAAGTTCAGGCCAAAGGCAAGCCGAGTCAGCAACAGGGGAACAAGTAGCAGTAGCAGGACACAGGGAACAGCTGAAAGACCAGTCAGCACTGGAGCACGAGCCCCTTTAAATAAACATGAATTGAGTGTGCACCCGTACCTGTGCATGCAAGCATTCATGTGCGCATGTGTACACCTAGTCGCCATTTTGCCGAGAGTTCTGCATGCATGCGCATTTTTATTAGCCATTCTTCGGGTATGCAAATTTCTATTAGCCAAACGTCTGGTAGACATTCTCTGACACTGTCCTCCTGTGTTCATTCTTCACTGAAGCGTACTAAACTGTGTTTACTATGCTTCGGCTTATGAATGAATATAAAGTCTCTTTACAGAGACTTTTATTCATTCATATGTAGTAAAGCTGAGGCTGGAGAGAAAGAGAATGAGGACTATATGTCTTCAGTTACTTTCTTTGTCTCAAAAGACTGAGAGGAAGGGGACAATATTATACTGAGTGACTGATAGCGGGGAACTTCCTTCACTGTGTAAATTTAAATTACACAGTGAAGGAAGTTCCCCGCTCAGGCCAATGACGTAGGCGGGGTCGGACATACCGAGGGGGCGGACCTGATGGGGAACTTTGTTCGCTGTGTAATACATGTATAGACCCGCCCCTTCTCATGTTCCGCATCTGGTCCGCTGAGCGGACCTGATGGGGAACTTTAGAAGGGGCGGGTCTATACATTTAAATCACAGCGGAGGAAGTTCCCCATCAGGTCCGCACAGGCACAACCAATGACGGACAGCGCTGGACATCGGGATCGCCGCGGGGCACTGGATTTCATCGCTGGAATGTTTTTTTCTTAATTATTATTTTTTTATTTTTTAATAAAGGACTTTTTCAAGGTGTGTGTGTTTTTATTTACATTTTTTGACACTTTCTTCGTGAAATGGTAGGGGTACAATGTACCCCTTACTAATTCACATAGGGGGGGCGGGATCTGGGGGTCCCCTTTGTTAAAGGGGTCTTCCAGATTCCGATAAGCCCCCCGCCCGCAGACCCCCACAACCACCGGGCAAGGGTTGTGGGGATGAGGCCCTTGTCCCCATCAACATGGGGACATCCTCCCCATGTTGAGGGCATGTGGCCTGGTACGGTTCAGGAGGGAGGGAGGGCCGCTCTCTCGTCCCCCCCTCTTCCCCTGCGGCCGGCCAGGTTGCGTGCTCGGATAAGGGTCTGGTATGGATTTTTGGGGGGACTCCACGCCATTTTTTATTTTATTTGGGGTGGAGTTTCCCTTAAAATCCATGCCAGATCTCAAGGGCCTGGTATGGATATTTAGGGGGAACCCCACGCCATTTTTTTTTAATTTGCAGCGGGGTTCCCCTTAATATCCATTCCAGACCTAAAGGGCCTGGTAATTGAATTTGGGGGAACCCCCCCGCTTTTTTTTTTTTTTTATCAATGACTTTTCTATGTATTGATAAAAGCCGACAATTCATTAATAGCCGCGAGTGAGTTTTAAATTACTTTTTTTCCTTCAAAAATGACACTTTGTCCAGGGACAGTTCTAAGCACAGGAAACATGCGCCACTTTACATGCATATCATACACACCCCCCAGGTACGAAATTTAAAGGAATATTTCACTTTTATTTTTTCATTTTAAGCATTATTAAAATCACTGCTCCCGTAAAAACGTCTATTTTTTAAACCTTTTTTTGCATTGATACATGTCCCCTGGGGCAGGACCCAGGTCCCCAAACACTTTTTAGGACAATAACTTGCATATTAGCCTTTATAATTAGCACTTTAGATTTTGAACGTTCGAGTCCATTGTATTTAATAGGGTTCTAAAGTTCACACGAACATTCTGTCTGTTCGCAGGTTCTGGTGCGAACCGAACAGGGGGGTGTTCGGCTCATCCCTGCCCACAGCGTCCTCATCACTTGAAGGTCTAGCATTACATCTACTCACAGATAGGGATGAGCTTCGAGTTTGAGGCGAACCCATGTTCGACTCAAACTTCGCCTGTTCCGTTGTTTGCCGAATTGCGAACATTATGGTCCGTTTTATGGATTATGGTCCAAATTCGAGTGGCGTGTCATGGCCCATAATTCACTGCGGCATTGCAGTGCATTGCTGGCTGATGATTGGCCAAGCATGCACTATGACCCGCATGCTTTGGCCAATCACAGCGCGCAAAA
Organism: Rana muscosa; assembly: GCA_029206835.1. NCBI lineage: Eukaryota > Metazoa > Chordata > Amphibia > Anura > Ranidae > Rana > Rana muscosa. The sequence continues at coordinate 785,667,622 of CM055117.1, forward strand.
AACGGAGAGCCATAATTGGCCAAAGCCAGGCTTTGGCCATTATGCCTCAGTGGATTTAGTACACGCCCCACGCGGTGTTGGTTAAAATACAGACGGAGAGAGAGAGAGACCGTGTATTTTGATTTAAGTTAGATAGAGCAGGCAGACGAGTCAGTTAGCTGCAGTTACAGTGTGTAGAGGATATATATGCATCCTAGGTGTTGTTTATATACTTATACACTGTATTCAGTTTAGCTAGATCCGTTCCTGTTATTCTCTATACTGTGACAGGCAGGCAAGTGATTGTGCTAGCTGCAGTGTTTCACTTAGTGTACTGTGTCCTTTGCATAGCGTTCACCTAAAGCTTACCTGAATACAATTAGTGGTGTTCTCATAATAAAACCACAGGCAGAGAGCTGCAAGTATTTTCAGTTAGTGTACTGTGTCCTCTGCACAGTGTGCACCTAAAACTAACTGAAGACAATTGCTGCTTTTCTCATACTAATACCACAGCAGGCAGTTGATTCTGATAGCTGCATTATAATCAGTATATATATATATATATATATATATATATATATATATATATACATCCCACCTTTGTGCAGCTACATCTCACTGCAGGCCATTAGTATGTCTGGAAGGCAAACAAGGAGAGGCAGACAGTCACGAGGCAATAAAAGAGGGCAAGCAGGCTCTGTGTCTAGAGGCAACAGTGCTGCTGGTCGTGGACACGGTGCATCCTCATCAGCACGTGGCCGTGAGACATGCTTGTCCTTCTTTTTGGCGGCTGGCCATGTTGAGCCGCAACATGCCCAAGACTTGGTAGAGTGGATGACCAAGCCGCCCTCATCCTCCTCATCCTCTATCACCCAGGCTCCGGGTACTTTGTCTGGCAAAGCAGCTGCCAAAGCGGCCCATTCCCTTGGCTCAATCACATCAGTCACTCCTTCCCTAGCCCCACCATGTCCTCCTGAGGAGTCCCCCGAACTCTTTGACCACAGTGTTGAGTACATGCTCCAGGAGGATGCCCAGCGCTTTGAAGGCTTCTATGATGGAACCCAGCTAGAGGAAGGCAGTAATGTGTTCCCAGACAGAGGGGGTAGTAACGTGAGCCCAGAGAAAGGGGGTACCCAACAAGGACAGCTATCTGGCAGTCATGTTCCCCCAGCTGCAGCATACTGCCAGATTTGCTCCAGTGATGAGGAGGGAGGGGATGATGAGGTCACTGACTCCACGTGGGTGCCTGATAGGAGAGAGGAGGAGGAGGCACATCTCCAATGAGGCAGGATGCCCTCCAGGGGCCAGCTTAAGGGCAGCACACTGACTGCATCACACGGCAGAGCTCCGCATGTGCAGGGCGCTGCTGTCTCTGCACGTTATTACAAAAGTTCTTTGGTGTGGGCCGTATTTCAGACGTGTGCAGCAGATCGCACCATTGCCATTTGCAACATATGTCTGAATCGTATCTCGCGTGGCCAAAACATCAGCCGCTTGGGCACCATGTGCTTGACCAGACATATGTCGACCTGCCATGCAGTTCCTTGGCAAGCATACATAAAAGACCCACACCAAAGAACAAAGCAGACCTCTCCTTGCTCCTCATCAGCTGTGATCTCCAACCCCACTTTACCTTCAGTTCTCTCTGAAACCTGCACTGAGAGGAATGAAGGTGTAGAATTAGGTGTGTCACAGCCAAGTACTTGCGGGCAATCTACTATTGGTACACTGACGTCAGATTGTACCAGCCAAAATTTCCCTGCCCCAGCTGCTGCACTGCCGAAAGAAGTTCGCTCCCAGCCATCCACATGCCCAGCGGTGGAATGCTAGCTTGGCTAAAATGCTAGCACTTCAACTGCTGCCTTTTCAGTTGGTAGACTCTGCCCCCTTCCATGAGTTTGTGGAATGTGCGGTTCCTCAGTGGCAGGTTCCCAAACACCACTTTTTCTCACGGAAGGCGATTCCGGCTCTCTATTGGCATGTGGAAAGCAATGTCTTGGCCTCGCTGGACAGGGCGGTCAGTGGTAAGGTGCATATTACCGCTGACTCATGGTCCAGCAGGCATGGACAGGGATGTTACCTATCTTTCACGGTGCATTGGGTGACTGTGCTGGCAGCTGGGAAGGATGCAGGACAAGGTGCTTAAGTGTTGGAGGTTGTTCTGCCACCACACCTCCAAAATGTTACTACTGGTGATTCTGACACACCTCTCTCCTGCAACCCGTCCTCTTCTTCTTCCTCCATGGCCTCTACCTGTGCTTTGTCCTTGGAACCAGCGGTGCTCCGTAGGCATTCAAGGGGCTACGCAAGTACGCAGGCAAAAAGATGCCACGCAGTGCTTGAATTGGTGTGCTTGGGGAACAGGAGCCACACTGGGGCAGAGATTCTGTCAGGTCTGCAGAGGCAGGCTCAGAGGTGGTTGATGCCACGCCAGCTTAAGCCAGGAAAGGTGGTTTGCGACAATGGCACCAACCTCCTCTCCGCCCTCCAACAGGGACAACTGACTCATGCACTGTTTGGCTCACGTCCTTAACTTTGTGGTTCAGCGGTTCTTGGGCAAGTGCTCAGGCTTACAGGAGGTCATGAAGCAGGCCAGGAAACTCTGTGGGCATTTCCACCGGTAATATAATGCCAGTACTCAGCTGGCTGACCTGCAAAAGATTACAACCTGCCCAAGAACCGCCTAATCTGTGACATGCCCACCAGGTGGAACTCTACGTTGGCCATGCTGCAGGGGCTGTACACGCAGCAGAGGGCCATCAATGAGTATCTATTGCAATAAGGCACCAGGACAGGGTCAGGGGCGCTCAGATTTTTTTCCCCACGCCAGTGGGCCATGATCAGGGATGCGTGCACTGTAATGGCACCATTTGAGGAGGCCACGAGGATGGTGAGCAGTGACAGTGCATGCATCAGTGACACTGTCCCTATTGTCCACCTGTTGGAGCACACGCTGCGTGGAATAATGGACAGGGCACTTGAGCCAGAACAGAGACAGGAAGAGGAGGACTTCCTTACCTCTCAAGGCCCCCTTTATCCAGACAGTGTTCCTGCTGGCCCGGCTATCACACAGGAAGAGGACGAGGAGGAGGAGGATTGTGTCAGCATGGAGGTGGAGCCTAGCACTCAGCATCAGCAGCAGTCTTCAAGGGATCAATTACAGTCCCAAGACACCCATGGACTTGTACGTGGCTGGGAGGAGGTGGCTGTGGATCATGTCGTCTTGCAAAGCCTGCGGAAGGATCCTCGTCAACCCTCCTTGATCCACGTTACAAGGGTAAGGTTGCGGACCTTATCTTGCCGTTGTAGAGGGAGCAGAGGATGAAGCATCTTCGGGAGGCCTTGCAGAAAGGTATGTGCAACGTGTTCCCAGAGACAGGGAGGTTACAAATTCCTGGTCCTGGACAACGTGTTGCTGAGGCTTCGGTCAATCAAAGAAGGAGCGGTGGAGAAGGTGGCCGTCTGACCGATGCGTTCAGACAATTTTTTAGTCCGCAGCCCCAAGGTATGATCGGTTCCAGCAACCATCGCCAGCGTCTGGTTCACATGGTGCAGGAATACCTAGGGGCAAGATCAGACTTGGACACCTTTCCCACCGAAAATCATCTGGATTACTGGGTCTTGAGGATGGATCACTGGCCAGAGCTTGCACAGTATGCAATTGAGCTACTGGCCTGTCCTGCATCCAGCGTTCTTTCGGAATGCACATTCAGTGCTGCTGGAGGCTTTGTAACCGATCACAGGGTGCGCCTGTCCACCGACTCGGTCGATCGACTGACCTTCATAAAAATGAATCAGTCTTGGATCACCACCAGCTACCAAGCACCTGATGCTGATGTAACCGCATATTTTTTTTTGACATGTCAGATCCCTTCAAGACTGCCTATGCTGATGCTGAGTGACTATCCTGTTATGCTGAGTGACTATCCTCTTCCTCCTCAATGATCATACTGATAGCTTGTAAGAAAATTTTTGGTTCTGGGCACCGCCACCAGTGGCTAAGGCCCAATTTTTCAGCCCCTGTTTAACAGGGGCGTGTATTTACAATTTTTGATGCAATACTTTGCAGCAGGGCTCATTGCTGCGCTCCAACTACAGTATCTGTGAGGGGTTGCAGTTTTGTGGCACCAGCACCAGTGCCTAAGGCCCATTTTTTCAGCCCCTGTTTAACAGGGGCGTGTAAATACAATTTTTGATGCAATACTTTGCAGCAGGGCTCATTCCTGCGCTCCTAATAGAGTATCTGTGAGGGATTGCAGTGTTGTGGCACCAGCACCAGTGCCTAAGGCCCAATTTTTCTGCCCCTGTTTAACAGGGGCTTGTAATTGCAATTTTTGATGCAATACTTTTCAGCAGGGCTCATTGCTGCGCTCCAAGTACAGTATCTGTGAGGGGTTGCAGTGTTGTGGCACCAGTGCCTAAGGCCCAATTTTTATGCCCTTGTTCAACAGGGGCATGTAATTACAATTCTTGATCTAATAATTCACAGCAGGGCCCATTCCTGCGCTCACCAAGAGTAACTGTAAGGGCTTACAGTGTTGTGGCAACAACACCACCACCACCAAAGGCCAAATGTTTCTACCACTGTTCAACAATGGCATGTAATTACAATTCTTGATATAATAGTTCACAGCAGGGCGTTCCAGCGCCCACCAAGAGTAACTGTGAGGGCTTACAGTGTTGTGGCAACACCAACACCTAAGGGCCAAATTTCTGCAGAGTATTTACGGCAGGCCCCTACTTTCAAACATCCAACTTACAAACGACTCCTACTTGCAAAGGGAACGAGACAACAGGAAGTGAGAGGAAATCTACCCCTAGGAAGGGAAATTCTCTCCTGTAAGAGTTAATATGGGGAAAAGGTGTCTCCTCTCCACTGATGCTTTATCACCAATCCTTGTTTCAATTAAAAAAAAACAAATTTTCAAAAAACATTTGTCAATGGGATGGAAAGTGAGGTGAAATGTTCTGAACAGGTACACAGACAGTAAAACAAATGTTACAGGGGTGATAACCCTTCCCTATGTTTTCCAAAAAGCTTAAAAATAGATTTTTTGGCTGGAGCTACACTTAAAAAATGTACCTGTTCCAAGTTACAAACAGATTCTACTTAAGAACAAACCTACAGTCCCTGTCTTGTTTGCACTGCCTGTATACTGCTGTTCAGAGTAAATAGGGCCTTTTATTAATTTGGGTGCGGGGTTCCCCTTAATATCCATACAAGACCCAAATGGGCTGGTAGTGGGCTGGGGGGGGGGGTACCCATGCCATTTTTCTCAATGATTTTCATCCATATTGCCGGGACCAGACATTATATTAAAGCCGCAAGCAGTTTTAAATTACTTTTATTTCCTTTTATAAATGTGATTTTGTGCAGGGACAGTTCTAAACACGGGAAACACGTGCCACCTCACAGACATACTTTAGACACCCCCCAGGTACTATATTTAAAGGAATATTTCACTATTTTTTTTCACTTTAAACATCATTAAAATCACTGCTCCCGAAAAAAAGTCAGTTTTTAAAACTTTGTTTTGCATTGATACATGTCCCCTGGGGCAGGACCCGGGTCCCCAAACCCTTTTTAGGACAATATATCAAACTATCTAACAAAATATCGTACCTGGGGGGTGTCTAAAGTATGCCTGTGAAGTGGCATGTGTTTCCCGTGTTTAGAACTGTCCCTGCACAAAATGACATTTCTAAAGGAAAAAAAGCCATTTAAAACTGCTTGCGACTTTAATGTCATGTCTTGTCCTGGCAATATGGATGAAAATCTTTGAGAAAAATGGTATGGCTACCCCATTACCCCACCCCTACCCCAGCCCATTACCAACCCCTTTGGGTCTTGTATGGATATTAAGGGGAACCCCGCACACACAAAAAAAAGGCCCTATATACTCTGAACAGCAGTATACAGGCGGTGCAAACAAGACAGGGACTGTAGGTTTGTTCTTAAGTAGAATCTGTTTGTAATTTTGAACAGGTACATTGTTTAAGTGTAGCTCCAGCCAAAAAATGTATTTTTAAGCTTTTTGGAAAACATAGGGAAGGGTTATCACCCCTGTAACATTTGTTTTGCTGTCTGTGCACCTGCTCAGAACATTTCACCTCACTTTCCGTCCCAATGACAAATGTTTTTGGAAAAGTGGGGTTTTTATTGAAACAAGGATTGGTGATAGATAAAGTAGAGAGGAGACATCTTTTTCCCATATTAACTCTTACAGGAGAGAATTTCCCTTCCATGGGGTAGATTTCCTCTCACTTCCTTTTGTCTCCTTCCGTTTGCAAGTAGGAGTCATTTGTAAGTTGGATGTTTGAAAGTAGGGGCCTGCCGTATATACTCTGCTGAAATTTGCCCCTTAGATGTTGGTGTTGCCACAACACTGTGAGCCCTCACAGTTACTCTTGGTGGGCGCTGGAACGCCCTGCTGTGAACTATTATATCAGGAATTGTAATTACATGCCATTGTTGAACAGTGGTAGGAAAAATTGGGCCTTTGGTGGTGGTGCTGGTGCTACAACACTGTCAGCCCTCACAGTTACTCTTGGTGGTCGCATGAATGGGCCCTACTGTTAATTATTAGATCAAGAATTGTAATTGCATGCCCCTTTTGAAGAGGGGCAGAAAAATTGGGACTTTGGCGGTGGTGGTGGTGGTGGTGTTGCCACAACACTGTAAGCCCTCACAGTTAATCTTGGTGGGCGCAGGAATGGGCCCTGCTGTGAATTATTAGATCAAGAATTGTAATTACATGCCCCTGTTGAACACGGGCAGAAAAATTGGGCCTTAGGCACTGGTGCCACAACACTGCAACCCCTCACAGAAACTGTACTTGGAGCACAGCAATGAGCCCTGTTGCAAAGTATTGCAACAAAAAATGTAATTACACGCCCCTGTTAAACAGGGGCAGAAAAATTGGGCCTTAGGCACTGGTGACACAACACTGCAACCCCTCACAGATACTGTACTTGGAGCACAGCAATGAGCCCTGTTGCAAAGTATTGCATCAAAAATTTTAATTACACGCCCCTATTAAACAGGGGCAGAAAAAATGGGCCTTAGGCACTGGTGCCACAACACTGCAACCCCTCACAGGTACTGTACTTGGAGCACAGCAATGAGCCCTGTTGCAAATGATTGCATCAAAAATTGTAATTACACGCCCCTGTTAAACAGGGCTGAAAAATTGGGCCTTAGGCACTGGTGCTGGTGCCATGACACTGCAACCTGTCCCAGATACTCTAGTTGGAGTACAGGAATGAGCCCTGCTGCAAAGCATTGCATAAAAAATTGTAATTACATGCCCCTGTTAAACAGGGGCAGAAAAATTGGGCCTTAGGCACTGGTGCCACAACACTGCAACCCCTCACAGATGCTGTACTTGGAGCACAGCAATGAGCCCTATTGCAAAGTATTGCATCAAAAATTGTAATTCCACGCCCCTGTTAAACAGGGGCGTACAAATTGGGCCTTAGGCACTGGTGCCACAACACTGCAACCCCTCACAGATACTGTACTTGGAGCACAGCAATGAGCCCTGTTGCAAAGTATTGCATCAAAAATTGTAATTACACGCCCCTGTTAAACAGGGCCTGAAAAATTGGGCCTTAGGCACTGGTGCTGCAGCACGACACTGCAACCTATCCCAGATACTCTAGTTGGAGTGCAGGAATGAGCCCTGCTGCAAAGCATTGCATAAAAAATTGTAATTACATGCCCCTGTTAAACAGGGGCAGAAAAATTGGCCCTTAGCCACTGGTGGCGACACCCAGAAACAAAAATGTTCTTCCAAGCTATCATCAGGAATTGGATCATTGAGGAGGAGGAGGATAGTTAGTCAACATAACAGGACAGTCACTCAGCATCAGCATAGGCAGTCTTGAAGGGATGTGACATTTCAAAATAAATTATTCTGTTATATCAGCTTCAGGTGCTTGGTAGCTGGTGGTGATCCAAGACTGGTTCATCTTTATGAAGGTCAGTCGATCAACGGAGTCGGTGGACAGGCGCACCCTGTGATCCATGACAAAGCCTCCAGCAGCACTGAATGTGCGTTCTGAAAGAACGCTGGATGCAGGACAGGCCAGTAGCTCAAGTGCATACTGTGCAAGCTCTGGCCAGTGATCCATCCTCAAGACCCAGTAACCCAGAGGATTTTCGGTGGGAAAGGTGTCCAAGTCTGACCTTGCCCCTAGGTATTCCTGCACCATGTATATCAGACGCTGGCAATGGTTGCTGGAACCGATCATACCTTGGGGCTGCGGACTAAAAAATTGTCTGAACGCATGGGTCAGACGGCCACCTTCCCCACCGCTCCTTCTTTGACTGACCGAAGCCTCAGCAACTCATTGTCCAGGACCAGGAGTTTGTAACCTCCCAGTCTCTGGGAACGCATTGCACAGACCTTTCTGCAAGGCCTCCCGGAGATGTCTCATTCTCTGCTCCCTCTGCGACGGTAAGATAAGGTCCGCAACCTTATCCTTGTACCGTGGATCAAGGAGAGTGGCCAGCCAGTAATGGTCCCTCTCCTTGATCCGAAGAATACGAGGATCCTTCCGCAGACTTTGCAGGATCAGGGAGGCCATGCAGCGTAGGTTAGCTAAGGCATTCGGTCCGGAGTCCTCTGGGTCACTAAGGACGACATGATCCGCAGCCACCTCCTCCCAGCCACGTCCAATTCCACAGGTTTCTTGGGACTGTAAATCATCCCTAAAAGACTGCTGCTGTTGATGCTGAGTGCCAGGCTCCACCTCCATGCTGACACAATCCTCCTCCTCCTCCTCCTCCTCCTCCTCTTCCTGTGCGATAGGTGGAACAGAAGGAACACTGTCTGGGTAAAGGGGGCCTTGAGAGGCAAGGAAGTCCTCTTCCTGCCTCTGTTCTGCCTCAAGTGCCCTGTCCATTATTCCACGCAGCGTATGCTCCAACAGGTGGAAAAGAGGTACAGTGTCTCTGATGCATGCACTGTCACTGCTCACCATCCTTGTGGCCTCCTCAAATGGTGCCAGGACAGTGCATGCATCCCTGATCATGCCCCACTGGCGTGGTGAAAAAAACCTGAGCTCCCCTGACCCTGTCCTGGTGCCGTAGTCGCACAGATACTCATTGATGGCCCTCTGCTGCGTGTGCAGCCGCTGCAGCATGGCCAACGTTGAGTTCCACCTGGTGGGCATGTCACATATAAGGCGGTTCTTGGGCAGGTTCAACTCCTTTTGCAGCTCAGCCAGCCGAGCACTGGCATTATATGATCTGCGGAAATGCACACAGACTTTCCTGGCCTGCCTCAGGACATCCTGTAAGCCCGGGTACCTGCCCAAGAACCGCTGCACCACCAGGTTAAGGACGTGAGCCACACAGGGCACATGGGTCAGTTGTCCCTGTCGGAGGGCGGAGAGGAGGTTGGTGCCATTGTCACAAACCACCATTCCTGGCTTAAGCTGGTGTGGCGTCAACCACCTCTCTGCCCCTGCAGAGCTGACAGAACCTCTGCCCCAGAGTGGCTCCTGTCCCCCAAACTTACCAGCGCAAGCACGGCATGGCATCTTTTTGCCTGCGTACTTGCGTAGCCCCTTGAACGCCTACGGAGCACCGCTGGTTCCGAGTACAAAGCACAGGAAGAGGCCATGGAGGAAGAAGAAGAGGAGGGGGTGGAGGAGAGAGGTGTGTCACAACCAGTAGTAGCATTTTGGAGGTGTGGCAGCGGAACAACCGCCAACACTACTGCACCTTGTCCTGCATCCTTCCCAGCTGCCAAAAGAGTGACCCAATGGGCCGTGAAGAAAGGTAACGTCCCTGTCCATGCCTGCTGTCCCATGAGTCAGCGGTAATATGCACATTACCGCTGACCGCCCTGTCCAGCGAGGCATGGACATTGCCTTCCACATGCCGGTAGAGAGCAGGAATCGCCTTCCGTGAGAAAAAGTGGCGTTTGGGAACCTGCCACTGAGGAACCGCACATTGCACAAACTCACGGAAGGGGACCGAGTCTACCAACTGAAAAGGCAGCAGTTGAAGTGCTAGCAATTTAGCCAAGCTAGCATTCAACCGCTGGGCATGTGGATGGCTGGGAGTGAACTTCTTTCGACGGTCCAACAGCTGGGGCAGGGAAATTTGCCTGCTATAATCGGACATCAGTGTACTGCTAGCAGAGTGCCCGCAAGTACTTGGCTGTGACACACCTAATTCTACACCTTCATTCCTCTCAGTGCAGGTTTCAGAGAGGACTGCAGGTATAGTGGGGTTGGAGATCCCAGCTTATGAGGAGCAAGGAGAGGTCCGCTTTGTTCTTTGGTGTTGGTCTTTAAGGTACGCTTGCCAACGAGCTGCATGGCAGGTCAACATATGCCTGGTCAAGCATGTGGTGCCCAAGGGGCTGATGTTTTGGCCACGCGAGATACGCTTGAGACATATGTTGCAAATAGCAGCGGTGCGATCTGATGCACTCGACTCAAAAAAGGCCCACACCAAAGAACTTTTGGAATAACGAGCAGAGGCAGCGCCCTGCACAGGCGGAGCTCTGCGGTGTGATTCAGTCGGTGTGCTGCCCTTACGCTGGCCCCCGGAGGGCATCCTGCCTCATTGGAGATGTGCCTCCTCGTCCTCCTCCTCTCTCCTATCAGGCACCCACGTGGAGTCAGTGACCTCATCATCCCCTCCCTCCTCATCACTGGAGCCAATCTGGCAGTATGCTGCAGCTGCTGGAACATGACTGCCAGATTGCTGTCCTTCTTGAGCATCCCCTCTCTCTGCACTCACGCTACTGCCTTCCTCTAGCTGGGTATCATCATCAGACCCTTCAAAACGCTGGGCATCCTCCTGGAGCATGTACCCAACACTGTGCTCAAACAGTTCGGGGGACTCCTCAGGAGGACATGGTGGGTCTAGGGAAGAAGTAACTGATGATGACATTAATACGAGGGAAGAGGACGCTTTGGCAGCTGCTTTGCCAGTACCCAGAGCCTGGGTGAGAGAGGATGAGGAGGATGAGGAGGGCTTGGTCATCCACTCTACCAAGTCTTCGTTATGATGCGGCTCAACACGTCCAGCTGCCAAAAATAAGGACAAGCGTGTCCCATGGCCACGTGCTGATGGCGATGCACCGTGTCCACGACCAGCACTGTTGTCTCTAGACACAGAGCCTGCTTGCCCTCTTTTATTGGCTCCTGACTGTCTGCCTCTTCTTGTTGGCCTTCCAGACATAGTAATGGACTGCATGGAGATGGGAAAACCAGGAATTGGAGTAGTGTATATTGTGCTGGAGGCACACAACACCCACTAACTCCTGCAGATGCCTTTATTAGAGAACACCAGCAATAAAGGGTAGATACAGGTGTATACTGTGCTGTGCTGGAGGGACACAACACCCACTAACTCCTGCAGATGCCTTTATTTGAGAACACCAGCAATAAAGGGTAGATACAGGTGTATACTGTGCTGTGCTGGAGGGACACAACACCCACTAACTCCTGCAGATGCCTTTATTAGAGAACACCAGCAATAAAGGGTAGATACAGGTGTATACTGTGCTGTGCTGGAGGGACACAACACCCAGTAACTCCTGCAGATGCCTTTATTAGAGAACACCAGCAATAAAGGGTAGATACAGGTGTATACTGTGCTGTGCTGGAGGGACACAACACCCACTAACTCCTGCAGATGCCTTTATTTGAGAACACCAGCAATAAAGGGTAGATACAGGTGTATACTGTGCTGGGGCACACAACACCCACTATCTCCTGCAGATGCCTGTATTATAGAACAGAAAAAAAGTGTTGATACAGGTGTATACTTTGCTGGGGCACACAACACCCACTAACTCCTGCAGATGCCTGTATTATAGAACAGCAAAAAAGTGTTGATACAGGTGTATACTGTGCTGGGGCACACAACGCCCACTAACTCCTGCAGATGCCTGTATTATAGAACAGCAAAAAAGTGTAGATACAGGTGTATACTGTGCTGGGGCACACAACATCCACTAACTCCTGCAGATGCCTGTATTATAGAACAGCAAAAAAGTGTTGATACACGTGTATACTGTGCTGGGGCACACAACACCCACTAACTCCTGCAGATGCCTGTATTATAGAACAGCAAAAAAGTGTAGATACAGGTGTATACTGTGCTGGGGCACACAACATCCACTAACTCCTGCAGATGCCTGTATTATAGAACAGCAAAAAAGTGTTGATACACGTGTATACTGTGCTGGGGCACACAACACCCACTAACTCCTGCAGATGCCTGTATTATAGAACAGCAAAAAAGTGTAGATACAGGTGTATACTGTGCTGGGGCACACAACATCCACTAACTCCTGCAGATGCCTGTATTATAGAACAGCAAAAAAGTGTTGATACACGTGTATACTGTGCTGGGGCACACAACACCCACTAACTCCTGCAGATGCCTGTATTATAGAACAGCAAAAAAGTGTAGATACAGGTGTATACTGTGCTGGGACACACAACACCCACTAACTCCTGCAGATGCCTGTATTATAGAACAGCAAAAAAGTGTAGATACAGGTGTATACTGTGCTGGGGCACACAACATCCCCTAACTCCTGCAGATGCCTGTATTATAGAACAGCAAAAAAGTGTTGATACACGTGTATACTGTGCTGGGGCACACAACACCCACTAACTCCTGCAGATGCCTGTATTATAGAACAGCAAAAAAGTGTTGATACACGTGTATACTGTGCTGGGGCACACGACACCCACTAACTCCTGCAGATGCCTGTATTATAGAACAGCAAAAAAGTGTAGATACAGGTGTATACTGTGCTGGGGCACACAACATCCACTAACTCCTGCAGATGCCTGTATTATAGAACAGCAAAAAAGTGTAGATACAGGTGTATACTGTGCTGGGGCACACAACACCCACTAACTCCTGCAGATGCCTGTATCATAGAACAGCAAAAAAAGTGTTGATACAGGTGTATACTGTGCTGGGGCACACAACACCCACTAACTCCTGCAGATGCCTGTATTATAGAACAGCAGAAAAGTGCAGATACAGGTGTATACTGTGCTGGGGCACACAACATCCCCTAACTCCTGCAGATGCCTGTATTATAGAACAGCAAAAAAGTGTAGATACAGGTGTATACTGTGCTGGGACATACAACATCCACTAACTCCTGCAGATGCCTGTATTATAGAACAGCAAAAAAGTGTTGATACACGTGTATACTGTGCTGGGGTACACAACACCCACTAACCCCTGCAGATGCCTGTATTATAGAACAGCAAAAAAGTGTAGATACAGGTGTATACTGTGCTGGGACACACAACACCCACTAACTCCTGCAGATGCCTGTATTATAGAACAGCAAAAAAGTGTAGATACAGGTGTATACTGTGCTGGGGCACACAACACCCACTAACTCCTGCAGATGCCTGTATTATAGAACAGCAAAAAAGTGTTGATATAGGTGTATACTGTACTGGGGCACACAACACCCACTAACTCCTGCAGATGCCTGTATTATAGAACAGCAAAAAAGTGTAGATACAGGTGTATACTGTACTGGGGCACACAACACCCACTAACTCCTGCAGATGCCTGTATTATATAACAGCAAAAAAGTGTTGATACAGGTGTATACTGTGCTGGGGCACACAATACCCACTAACTCCTGCAGATGCCTGTATTATAGAACAGCAAAAAAGTGTTGATACAGGTGTATACAGTGCTGGGGCACACAACACCCACTAACTCCTGCAGATGCCTGTATTATAGAACAGCAAAAAAGTGTAGATACAGGTGTATACTGTGCTGGGGCACACAACACCCACTAACTCCTGCAGATGCCTGAATCATAGAACAGCAAAAAAGTGAAGATACAAGTGTGCTGGGGCACACAACACCCACTAACTCCTGCAGATGCCTGTATTATAGAACAGCAAAAAAGTGTAGATACAGGTGTATACTGTGCTGGGGCAGACATCACCCACTAACTCCTGCAGATGCCTGTATTATAGAACAGCAAAAAAGTGTAGATACAGGTGTATACTGTGCTGGGGCACACAACACCCACTAACTCCTGCAGATGTCTGTATTATAGAACAGCAAAAAAGCGTAGATACAGGTGTATACTGTGCTGGGGCACACAACAACCACTAACTCCTGCAGATGCCTGAGAAAAGAACACACTGTCCCTGCCTATCTAGCTTAGAGAACAGTAATAAAGGGTAGATACAGGTGTATACTGTGCTGGGGCACACAACACCCACTGACTCCTGCAGATGCCTGAGAAAAGAACACACTGTCCCTTCCTGCCTATCTAGCTTAGAGAACAGTAATAAAGGATAGATACAGGTGTATACTGTGCTGGGGCACACAACACCCACTAACTCCTGCAGATGCCTGAGAAAAGAACACACTGTCCCTGCCTATCTAGCTTAGAGAACAGCAATAAAGTGTAGATACAGTTGTATACTGTGCTGGAGGCACACAACACCCACTAACTCCTGCAGATGCCTAAGAAAATAACACACTGTCCCTGCCTGCCTATCTAGCTTAGAGAACAGCAATAAAGGGTAGATACAGGTGTATACTGTGCTGGAGGCACACAACACCCACTAACTCCTGCAGATGCCTGAGAAAAGAACAGACTGTAGAATACACTGTCCCTGCCTATGTAGCTCTTTCCCTGCACGCCAAAACACACTACACAAAGCCGCCGCGCTGGCGGCCTTTTATAGTGTGGGGCGTGTACTAAACCCCCCTGAGCTATGATTGGCCACAGGCATCCTGCCTGTGGCCAATTATGGCTCTCCTCGCTGCCGGCGCTGTGATTGGCCAAGCATGCGGGGTCACAGTGCATGCTTGGCCAATCACAGCGTCGGCAATGCAGTGCGATGGCGCAGTGCATTGTGGGCCGTTCGCGTCACACGAATTTGGCGCGAACGGCCCACAAAGTTCTGGTTTCGCCGAACAGGCGATGTTCGAGTCGAACATGCATTCGACTCGAACACCGAGCTCATCCCTAATCCCTACTCACAGACCTCTGGCTGCTCCAGTGTCCTCACACACCTGCAGCTCAGCGATCCCACTCCTGTTCGCTACAGGTGGAAAAGCGGACAATACACACACACACACACATTAGTTGCACAAAAAATTGCATCAAATGAGAATGAGGGGTGCAAATATGCTACTATTCTACAAAAAACAAAGATTATGTGGAATGCAACCCAGTTAGAGTGAGAAATACCTTTGCCGGCCATTTGAGGTCTAACAAGTAAAATCTAGAACTTGTTACAAAGTCTGGAGGGAAGAAAAAATAACTTTTGAGGAAATACAGCCTACATTAACACCTGGGGACTTATAGTATTTTGGCATCTTGCTGAATATAATTTTGCTGTCAAATATTATTATTTTTTATTTTTTTTGGGGGGGTGGAGTTGGGGGGTTGGTATGTTATCCTTCCTGCTTCCTCTTTCTAAGTGCACTTGTACACTGAGGCATTCCTATGGGTGAGACATTTTCCACCCATCTAACAAAATATGGTTTACCCAATGGAATGAATGGAGCTTTGATGTGTATGTACATTTAGAAGAGGGTCTGGCAGGGAAGCTTTTGCTGGGAAGACCATGTAGCACTGGACCGCGCTGGAGGAGGAAGAAAGATCAGTATTTAACATGGTAGGCTGCACTTAAGAATTTTGGGTAATTAGTAGGGCTGTTACTGATTAAAAATTTTGTGTTCAATTAATCGTTTTTTTTAATCGATTAATCGACTTATTTCGATTAATTGTAGCGCACATACAGATCCAACTACTTTTCGCTGACCTCCTAGCGGGCTCGTTCCCAGTGCAGCTACCAACTACTGGAAAAATGGATAGCAGGATACAAAAAACACAAAAAGGCAGCGCTCGATGGGATTAGCATTAAAACTTTTATAGTCTTCAAGTAGGTAACAAAATAAATATTGCACTGGAGATGAAATCTAAAAAATCAAAAAAAGCGAGGAATACCTAACGGTAGCAAAAGCAGTCATAAAAATATGTAGCTAAGTATGATACTGGTATAAAAATGTGTAACAATTATACCACTGCTGAATCCAGATGAGGAGGGGTTAACATCAGTCCGTCGGCATGTAGATGTCCCGTGAAGGGAACTATCACAACTCCCAGTGGATGGCTGTATAATCCCAGGTTGATAGAGGGAAGTGCAACAGCCCTTGCGTGTGGCAGATAGTAAGGTCCCGCCAGCATGCAGATATGAAGGCACAGCAAAGGAGCCCTTCAGATGGACACGGCTAGCCCCGCCGGTGTGCGTGACGTCACTGGATCTCCGACGGAACTCCCTGAAGACCCGGAAGCCGGTGGAAAGGTGAGTACCGATCAAAATAATTTTGATCGATCAAAAACATTAATAGATTAATCGAGGAATTAATAGTTAATTTCCACAGCCCTAGTAATTAGGTAAGAAACAATTACCTAAGTGAACTGGTCCTTTTGGTTGTGTGTTATATGCAGTATAATAAAATGTAGTGCTTTATATAATGGAATAAGTGCACATTGTTTTGCTGAATCTATTTCTGAATTAGTACATTATGAAACAAATACAATCATCCCTAACTCTTATGCCTCGTACACACGACCGGGATTCCCGGCGGTGAAAAGTCCACCGGGAATCCCGAGGGGAAAACCGAGAACCTGCTCGGTAACTTTCCCCCTGTACACATGAGAAGTTTTCCCATCGGGTAAAGTGCGGTGTGAGCTTTGGCCCGGAATCCCGGCCGTGTGTATGCTCCATCGCAGTTTTTCCCATAGGAAAACTGCCGGGAAAAAGACCGCCGGGAATCCCGGCTGGAAAGAAGAGAACATGTTCTCTTTTTTTCCCCCGCAGTTTTCCTGTTGGGAAAACTGCGATGGAGCATAAACACGGCCGGGATTCACGGCTAAAAGCTCGCATGGCAGTTTTCCTGCCAGGAAAACCGGTCGTGTACGAGGCATTAGAATATGTAGAAAGACACATTTACTAGTTGCTTCCTGTTCTTTAAAAGTTCCACTTAAGGTAAGTGGCTCATCACAGGCTCCACTGCAACATGCCAGGGTGCCTATCTGGCACATTGGATTCCAGCAAATCAGCAAATCAACCCAGGGGTAACTCTTGTTGCTATTTAAGGGTCCATTTAACACCATAGTGCATTATCATGTGCATAATGTGCACACTGGTGTGCGGATTAATGCGTGCTGTGCAACACTGAATTGTTAAAATGCATTGTGGTGCTTTTTTGGGTGCTGAAATTATTACTGTAGCAATACCCTGTTCAGGGCCGCTGATTAGTTTTGGGTTTTGCACGTTACCTCTTCAGGTGCGTTGTCCGGGTAGGAAAGTCTGTAGTAATGCAATGTTCAGAAGATGTAAAACCTCAAACAGTTAGGCTTTATTTTTCTTATGCAGTATAACTTTGAGAAGTATAAGGTATGGAAGAGTAGGGGAAGGTTCAGGCACTCGCCACAAAAGTTGACAAAGGTAAAAGTTCAAAGTCACTCACCACTCTCAATGTTAAAGTGGGTATTGGTCACCCGGATAGTCCCCTCTCACATGGCCTAGCAGCCGGGATGACACACGAATCAGCAAGAGGGCAGTCTCTGCCACAGACTGCCCAAGGTGAAGAAGATCTCTGCCACAGACCTGTTCAAATGTACAAAGTCTCTGCCACAAACCTGTTTGAAGTTGAGCAATGGATAGTCCAGGAATCCTCTGCCACAGGAGTTCAAAGTCCCAAACTTCCAGCCGTACAGTTTAAAGAGCCTTTAAGTCAATTCGGCGAACTGCAGGGCTTGTGGTGTAATGGATCCCTGCTTAATAAAGTTGCCAGGCCTCACCCGAGACAGCAATGTTGTGCCGGTCTCCTTCAGGGTAGGTCCTCCCCTGGTCTCCTTCATTAAGATGCTTTCTCCCCATTTAGTTGGACAGCTTGGGATCCCTTCTCTGGATATAGGCCCCAGCCAGCCTAGCTGGGCCTACTAAGTAGTGATGCAGCCTTGGGCCAACGTGGCCCCGAGACCAGGACCACACACACACACCTCATGCCCAGAGGGCTGTGGGGTGTGAACGAACCCCAATCAATGGCGTTTGCCCCTTAAGTATCCCCTGCCAGCAGGCACAGCGGGTTAACCACTCCCACTACACCACTGCCAAGAGGGGCCACTCAATATACCATAATCTGCCCATATTCCAACAAGTGCCTGAGGTGGTAACGCCACCTACAGGCAAAAAGGAAAATCACTACCGGGCAAACCATAACTGAGAGGTGAATTTAAATGTAATTATCAACCGTCTGAGCCCAACTACTGGCTCAGACATCCCTCTAAATTTGAATAGCGTCCCAACCATTTGGGATGGGCGCTACAATACTTATGGCTAGGAACTGAACAGTAAGTAATACATCACATTCATATTTACAGGCACAAATTTTATTTATATACTGTAAATGTATGTGCTGCTATACGTACACAAAGCAGTTCCAAAAGCAATCGTGTGCAATAACCCAAGGCAACCAATGAGACTTTGCCTTTCATTATTTAGGTGTAATCATAACAATGACATCTGATTACAGAGTAGTTGCTAAAAAGAATTAGTAATTCTCCAATAAAGACATGCAACTTTTATAATCTTTAGCCCCATACACACTATCAGTTTTCTTGCAGGTTTTTCTCTTCAGGTTTACCAAAACCATGTAGTGCAAGGGCCTGCCTGATTGCATACGAATTGAAACTCTTAAGGTTTGACCTCATATTAGATGGTTTTGGTAAACCTGAAGAGAAAAACCTGCAAGAAAACTGATAGTGTGTATGGGGCTT
The DNA here is from genome assembly GCA_029206835.1 of Rana muscosa. NCBI lineage: Eukaryota > Metazoa > Chordata > Amphibia > Anura > Ranidae > Rana > Rana muscosa. The sequence goes on from CM055117.1 coordinate 785,686,431, forward strand.
TTTGTTTGAATAGCAAATGCGATCTATTTTAAAGTATAAGCCTTTGCCATAAGAGCCATATAGAGAATGCAGTCCAAATAAGTTAGTAAAGAAAGAAGCAATATCACTGCATACCAAAGTTACACTTAGTTCCTGATATACCCAAGCTAGATGTTAATCTAAATGGAGAGACTACAAACTATATCAATAATTCAACAGATAGACTGCCTTCTTATGAAGCATGGCTTCTCCCACAAGAGGGCAGTCTCCACTGTGTATCTTGCCTACAAAACAAATGAAACACACTATTCCTACACATGATAATGTTAACCTACTTTTTTAACTGTGTTTTTCTTTTCTTTTCTTTTTTTCCCCCGTAAATGCTTTTTTATGATGAAAGTTTGATTTGTATTTTTAAAAATAAGAAAATGCTAATCAAGATTGTTTCATAAAAAATGCACATTAAAGATATTATTTTTGTCTTCAAGAATTGACAATTTAAAGTACTGTAATGCTGTACATAAGAAAGTGACATTCAGCCTACACATTTTCTGCAAAGCTGAAACAGATTGCATAAGTCTCCAAAGTTACAGATCTATGTGTGGCGCTGTGATTCAGAATCACACATTAGTCTTTTGTCAGGCAATAGCCACCTTCACTTTTTGGTTAATGCTGAATTTGAGTAGAAATATTCCTAACTAGTGTTGAGCGAACCCGAACTGCAAAGTTCGGGTCTGTACCGAACTTTAGCTTTTTCCCGAACCCGAACCCGGACTTTGCGCAAAAGTCCGGGTTCGGGTTCGGGTTCGGCAATCTAATTACGCAGTTAGAAATGCTTCAGGGGCCAGCCAATCACCTTTTGATTAGCTGGTGTGCCCTTAGAAGCCATCATAGCCATGCCTACTAATGGCATGGCTGTGATTGGTCAGTGCAACATGTGACCCAGCTTCTATATAAGCTAGAGGCACACAGCACACACGTCACTCTGCTTCAGAATAGATAGGGAGAGGATCTAGTCTGCTGCTGCTTTTAGGGAGAGATAGAAAAATACATGAGTTAGTCCTGATTCTGGAATCTGAGGGAAAAGATAGAGAGACAGTGTAGTGTAGGGCCAGGTTCCTGTTGGTGCTTTCAGGGAGAGAGATATATTATATAGGAATAGGAGTCCAGATTCAGAGATATAACTCAGCGATCTGCATAGGTTTACCTGTTTGTGTTGCAGTCCAGTCTTTTTACACTGCTATGAGCCCAGTGTCAGAGAAAATCTACCTTTTATCTGCAAGCTCAGTGCACCAGCACTGCATATATTACGTTGAGAGATACACCGTTTCCATACTGTGGGTGTATTCTGCTCTTGGAAAAAGATCCATTTAGGACAAAAAAAAAAGGCACTTTATTGTGCTCTTTTCCAAAAGACCCATTAAGGGCAAAAAAAATAAAAAATTTCCATTTTATTTTGCTCGTGCAAAAAAAGACCCGTTTAGGACAAAAAAAAAAAAAATTTGCACTTTAATGTACGCTTGCAAAAAAACCCATTTAGGGCCACAAAAAATATTTTGCAGTGTGTTATACATATGTGGAGGCGTGTGAAATAAACCATTTCTATATATTTGTCTTCTACTGTGCTATACTAAAAAAAAACTTTTTTTTTTAATAGCATTTTCTGCAGTTCTGTAGCTGTGCGATTCAGCGGTTACGTACTGTGGGTGTGTTGTGGTCTTCCAAAAAACGCCATTTAGGGCCACAAAAAATATTTTGCAGTGTGTTATACATATGTGGAGGCGTGTGAAATAAACCATTTCTATATATTTGTCTTCTACTGTGCTATACTAAAAAAAAAAAAAAAATTTTGAATAGCATTTTCTGCAGTTCTGTAGCTGTGCGATTCAACGGTTGCGTACTGTGGGTGTGTTGTGGTCTTCCAAAAAACGCCATTTAGGGCCACAAAAAATATTTTGCAGTGTGTTATACATATGTGGAGGTGTGTGAAATAAACAATTTATATATAGTTTTCTTCTACTGTGCTATACTAAAAAAAAAAAAAAAATTTTAATAGCATTTTCTGCAGTTCTGTAGCTGTGCGATTCAGCGGTTACGTACTGTGGGTGTGTTGTGGTCTTCCAAAAAACGCCATTTAGGGCCACAAAAAATATTTTGCAGTGTGTTATACATATGTGGAGGCGTGTGAAATAAACCATTTCTATATATTTGTCTTCTACTGTGCTATACTAAAAAAACAAAAAAAATTTTTAAAAGCATTTTCTGCAGTTCTGTAGCTGTGCGATTCAGCGGTTACGTACTGTGGGTGTGTTCTGCTCTTCCAAAAACACCCATTTAGGCAACATCCTAAATTTGGAAACCGCACTACCAGCCCGTACCCTCCTATATAGAGAGGTTGAGCGGTGTACTTGACGGGCCGTGTCCACAGCCGGAGTCAAAACTCCTCCAGAGGATGATTCTCACCTCTACTGTAGGTAGAGGCAAGTCCTTTAATTCCCAGTAAAGTCAATGTCCACACCAGCTGAAATTACAACTCTTATTCTCTCATGGCAAAATAAACTCTACTCGGATAGAAAAGGTTAGAGCAAAGAAACAGGACAGCTTAAGGTGTGGAGGAGGTCCAGGCACAAACGTAGCACATTCACTTCACTGCTTAGGTTTCTCAAACAGTTTTAGGTGCACGGTCTCTGCCACAGACCTTGAGGTTGGTCTCTGCCACAGACCGGGTGTACAAGGCCCCTGCCACGGACCTGGAGAACTTTGGTCTCTGCCACAGACCAGGGTGTATAAGGCCCCTGCCACGGGCCGGGTGAATAAGGCCTCTGATACAGTCAAGATGACCTTGAGCTTCTCCTTCTACGAACCTAGCCCATATCAAGGGGAAGACATCTCTCCAGGGAGTCAACAGACCCTTCCTTCACCGTGACTCCCGCATCGGTCCATCAGAATGATCCTCCCTTCCCTGGAACATGGTCCCCTACACGAGGCGGCACCCTAAGACTCCTCGACCCTTAGCGGACTCCAGACGAAGGCTCTGGACTCCAGGCTTTACTCCCGCACCTAGGCCTCCATACACAGGGCAGCAGGAACTCCAGGATAGTACCTCACCCCAGGCTAAAGGTACCCGAGATGGAACAGGAACACATGCACCCAGGCCGAAGGCACCTGGGCGTGGACCCCACTGGACATCAGCCCCCAGGCCAAAGGTCTGCCCCTTTTATATGCTCTCCCGGCATGCACAGCAGGTTCCCCGCCCCGCTGTACTACTGCCAAGAGGGGACACAAAAGGCACAGCACTGTATCAGTGGTTCAACCCTAGCCTACCATGGCAGCGCCACCTGTAGGCCGCAGGGAACTGCACACCAATACTGTCCCCCGAGGACAAAATGGTCCATGAATCCTACAGAATTAGGGTGTTTGAGCCTATTTACCACTCAAACACTTCCCTTAAATTTAGCACCCCGCTACATTTTTATTTCAAAGTATTTTATTTTCCCACTAGCTTATCCATTAAATTGAATAATTTATTCCAGAAAGGGCATATTCTGGGGCATTCCCACCATATGTGTGGCATTGTGCCGTTGAGTTTCTGAGGTTCTTAATGACTTCCCGTACCTCTTCTGCTGAAAATGGGGCCTCCAGCATATTTTTTTTTTTTTTATGTTATTTTAAGTTATTTCCCTTTCCACATTTGTTTGCAGAACACTTGCCATGCTCTTAACAACATTTTGCTGCCATTTGCAACCCTCTAGCCCTTTCCATTACTTTTTTAGAGCCCTTTTAGTCCTTAGAAGTCCGGGTCCCCATTGACTTCAATGGGGTTCGGGTTCGGTTTCGGGTTCGGGTTAAAGTTCGGTCCCGAACCCGAACTTTTTTCCGAAGTTCAGCCGAACCCGTCGAACCCGAACATCCAGGTGTCCGCTCAACTCTATTCCTAACCATTGGGCTAGCAGAAGCAGCACTGAAAAAGCCATCCCTGTGGATTATTGTGATTAATCTGTCCAACCACAATCTAAGTCATTTGTGCTACAGTTGAAAGACCATACAGTTGAAAGATCTTAAGGCAGGATGAAAATTTGTCTCATGTTGCCCCTAGAGGACACCCCTTAAGACAAAGTCTAATATTGCGTTATGGTAAAAATGGATGAAGTAGTTTAAAGTACATATATATCTATATATCTACAGTATATATGTATATATGTAGCGGGGTGTCCAATTTAAGGGAAGTGTCTGAGTGGTAACCCGGCTCAGACACATTAAATTGAAAGGATTCATGGACTATTTTTTTGTTCTCAGGGGTTAATGCTGGTGATGTGTTCCCTGTGGCTGGTGGGTGACGCTGCCATTCTGGGCCAGGGTTGAACCGCGAGCGCAGTGCTGTGCCTTTTGTGTCCCCTCTCGGCAGCTGTACAGTGGGGCGGGGAACCTGCTGTGCATGCCAGGAGAGGATATAAAAGGGGCGGACATCTTCTGAGAGGGTCTTCGTCGGTCAACCTTCAGCCAGGGTGTGTGGGAGTGTGGTTCGTCATTTCCGGGTGCCCTAGGCCCGGAGGCCTTGTTCCGGTTCCACCTCAGGCACCTTTAGCCTGGGGTGAGGTACTACCTCACCGCTCCTGTTTGCCTGGGCATGGAGGCCCGGGAGTTGCAGTGACGGCCTGGAGCCCAGCAGCCTTCGGCTGGGGTCCGCCAGGGATCGAGGAGTCCAGGGTGCTGCCTTGCGAGGGGACCCACACCCTAAGAGAAGGGAGGACCTGTTCCGAAGGACCGGTGCTGTGGACAAGGTGAAGGAAGGGGTCTGTTGACTCTCTGGGGGGATGTCTTCTCCCTAAAAGGGGCTATGTCCTAGGAAGGAATTCAATATTCACTCGGTCAGTGGCAGTGACCATTTTTACCAGGTCAGTAGCAGTGACCATATTCACCAGGTCAGTGGCAGTGACCCTGTTCGCCAGGTCAGTGGCAGTGACCTTATCCAACAGGTCTGTGGCAGAGACCAACCTCATGGTTTGTGGCAGAGATCATGCGCCAAAACTGTTTGAGAATCTGAACAGGCCTAAGAGTTTGAGCTACGTTTGTGCCTGGACCTCCTCCACACCTTAAAGCTGTCCTGTGACTTTATTCCAACCTTTCGTCTATCCAAGAGAATATGTGTTGAGCAAGTGAAGAATAAAGATTGAGTTGGACTTTCCGCTGGTGTGGACATTTACGTTCCTGGGGAAGATAAGGACTTGCATCTACACACTGTAGAGGTGAGAATCATTCTCAGGAGAACTTTATGCCCCGACTGCAGACAAGGCCCAAAAACAACACCGCCTAATCTCTTGACACAGGAGGGTACAGGTTTGTGGTGCGGTGTGCCCCTTTCTCCTAAGAGGAGCCGAAACAGACAAGGAGAGGGGGGTGTGTGCGCTACACACATATATATATATATATATATATATATATATATATATATATTAATATATATATATATATATATATATATATATATATATATATATATATATATATATATATGTAGCGGCCTCACCCCTCTCCCTTTCTTTATCGGTTATATGGCTGTGGTCTAGGGGTACCTGGGAGAGAGAGATGATACACACCACGGCCCATGTCATCCGTAACCAAGATGTGAAGGCCAAAAGCTTGGGCTTTTGTGTAGGTGTCCTAGAGTCAAGTCCAGTCCTTCGCCCCTGACTCCTTTGCTTTAGTAACCCAAGTTCCACACAGTGAATAGGTACAACTCAGTTTTATTCTTCTTGCCAAGCAATAAAACAATCTTTCTCCTTTGGGAAATGAGGGGGACAGATCGAGGCACAATCCTTTCCCTTTTTGCTGCTGCCCACTGTGCTGTCACCAGTGGTGAATAGTCACTGCCACTGACTAGGTAATATAGAACGTGAATTACCTTCGCTCACTTTGCCCCTGTCAGGGGAAGAAATCCGTCCAAGGGAGAAGTGGAGGCCTCTCCGTCACCAGCGATGCTGCACCAGACTCTCCGGAGAAGTTACTGCGCACCATTCCTCACAAACTCAGACACGGGCACCCAAGGCATCAGGGCCCCCTCGGATTCCTCCACCCTCGCGGAACTCAGTCGAAGGTACTGAGCCCCAGGCGTCCGCCATAGTACCTCACCCCAGGCTAAAGGTGCCTGAGATGGACTCCATATCCGCTCCAGCTAGACCAAGGGCGCCTAGGCCTGGAACACCGGACCGCCAGCACCCAAGCTGAAGGTGCCTGGGCGTGGCCACGTCCTCCGACTCTCTTCCCAAAATCCGGGTCTCCACCCCTTTTATGACCTCTCCCTTTGCGTCACAGCGGGTTCCCCGCCCCGCTGTACCAGCTCCAGGGGAGAACAAAAAGGCACGGTTCGCGGTGTGAGTTCAACTCCGGCCCCAGGCAACAGCGCCACCCAGGGACCCCAAGGAACCTCACACCACCAGAGTCCTCACATAATTCAAATACCCGCTACACTCTCCCCTTGATGATTTGACACTGGTCCCCAGTGTCTGGTACAAACTCACACCCCACGAAGAGTGGTGTCATAAGTTCAGCCCAGAAACCAACTACACAATTTAGCCCTGAATTGTGCCAAGACCTGAATGGGAAAGGGAAAACTTAAAACAATACAACTATAAAACTTTTCAATAAAAACACTTTAAATATCTCACACATTTACATTCTTCCCTCCCTCTGGCTATCTAAGGACCACCCATTCTCAGTAGCCTTGACAGACGAGTCTCCTGCAGAGGGAAAGAAAAGACACATACATCCTACCGACATATGTGTTTGCTTGGAATGAATAGGTCTATCCTAGAAGAAACCCATTCACTCCAATAAGTGCTGCATAATGTCAAAAAAAAAAAAACAATCGTTGCGCAACACTGCCACCTGGTGACAGTGCCACGCTCAAGACACTCATCACTTCCAGATGAACTTTCCTCTTGAACATTTTCTCTGTGATCCTACACTATCTGAAACCCAAAGTCACTGATTCCTTCTGAGCGCAAGGAGAAGGAGGGAGAACAAACAAAAACACAGCTCCCATATCTCCAACGAGTAGAACTGCCCAAATACAAAAAAAAACTAGGGCACAGTCCCTGTGTTCAAGAAAAGGCACTCCGGAAAGTTCAGCCAGGAATAGAAAAGAAAAGAACACGGGAGTCTTTTTTTTTTCTTTCTCCCTTACAGGTAAAACCTTGGATGAGGCAATGATATAGGCTTCAGACGATCATCAAAAGCCTCCACATGGTACTCAACACTCTTTCCTTCCTTGCGGCAGATCACCACTTTGTCCGCATGAATGTGTCTTCCCAGCATCCATTTAGCTTTACAGTCCTGAAACTTCTTGGTGACCGTTGGTGAACAGAAAAGGTACCGCCGTGCTTGCTGTACTTTAAGTTTGTCCCACACAAAGGTATCATACCATCTTTGCTGAAAGACCTCCACCTCATAGAGCAGTTCCCGAGGCAGATACGGGTATTCCCACCCATACTCCTGAGCAACCTTCTGGCCAAAAAGACGCTGCAGCCTTGACAAAGGTGGCATAGTGGCTCGGTCTCCTTCTCCAGGTGGAACAATCGCTTCTGGGCGGCGAGGTGCGTTCACCACCTCGGTAGATCTGGGCCTAGGAGCCCACAGTGACTGGCGTTGCGCTTCCGCAACAGGAGCAGGTGAAATGGATGTTGAATCCAGAAGGGGAACTTCAGACAGAGGACCAGATTCCTCCCTTGGCGCCGGGGCCTCCACCCGAGGTGTACTATCTCCAGTAGACATGGGCAAGTCCCTTGTGACACGGGCCGAGGGTATCATCCCTTCTGTTGGAAGATTTCATCTATCTCCCCATCATCGCCATTGTCAGACAATGAATCCAGGTCAGAGGTGTCGTAGCACTCAGCAGGCAGATAATTCCCAGTCACGGAACTATCCCCCTTGACGGCCTCTACTGACTGTGGGCTACCGCCACTTTCTACCACACAGACAGTCCCAACCCCTGGCTCACCTGGACCTTTAAACGAGCAGGGATGTCCAGGACGTTGTCTACCGAATCCATCCAGGTCAGGCAAGCAGTGGGGCGAAGCTTTTCCACGACCACACAAGGCCATCACTAGGCCGACTTTTCTCTTCGGTGGCCGGAGCAGGGAGCTGCTGGTGACCGAGGCAGCATCCTCGGATTTTTCTCTCTTCACTTCCGCTTGGGCAGTCACTTCGCCCGGATCAGTGCGCACGGGGAACGCACCAGCATCGATCTCTCCCTCCGGAGTGGCAGTCCCTGTGAGGTAGTTGAGGTGGAAAGGCCGAGGCTTTTCTGTGGATGGTTCCACCTCAAAGAGGAATTCTTTGCAGACCTCACAGCGCCTGAACGGCTTCAGCTGGACCACCAGTCCCGAACAGCCGGGACAGATCACACCGAGGGCCTCCATGTCTCTGCAGGTGTACAGAGCCAATCGCCCCCGGGGCCTTTGTCTTATCCCCGTATCCATAATCGGAGCAGCCAGAGAAGACATATCCGCGAAGGAAGGAACAGAAATCCACGGAGGACTTTAAGCCATCCTCTCTCTTTGCTGCTCCATTGCGCACTGACCCACCTGCGCCGGAATCTCCACGTGCGTACGTCCACATGGCCAGACTCCTCCCACCTTCTGCACTTGTTTGCGGGCTTTTCCCTTGCCCCGCTCACGAACTACACAGTTGTGGGTTGCCTCGTGGCGTGTTGGCCAATATGGCCAACCTACTCGGAACTCCTCTGGGCAGCAAAGTTCAAATTCAGACACCATACACATATCCCGGATACCATGCCCCCACGTGTAGCGGCCTCACCCCTCTCCCTTTCTTTATCGGTTATATGGCTGTTGTCTAGGGGTACCTGGGAGAGAGAGATGATACACACCACGGCCCATGTCATCCGTAATCAAGATGTGAAGGCCAAAAGCTTGGGCTTTTGTGTAGGTGTCCTAGAGTCAAGTCCAGTCCTTCGTCCCTGACTCCTTTGCTTTAGTAACCCAAGTTCCACACAGTGAATAGGTACAACTCAGTTTTATTCTTCTTGCCAAGCAATAAAACAATCTTTCTCCTTTGGGAAATGAGGGGGACAGATCGAGGCACAATCCTTTCCCTTTTTGCTCCTGCCCACTGTGCTGTCACCAGTGGTGAATAGTCACTGCCACTGACTAGGTAATTTAGAACGTGAATTACCTTCGCTCACTTTGCCCCTGTCAGGGGAAGAAATCCGTCCAAGGGAGAAGTGGAGGCCTCTCCGTCACCAGCGATGCTGCGCCGGACTCTCCGGAGAAGTTTGCTGCGCACCAGTCCTCACAAACTCAGACACAGGCACCCAAGGCATCAGGGCCCCCTCGGATTCCTCCACCCTCGCGGAACTCAGTCGAAGGTACTGAGCCCCAGGCGTCCGCCATAGTACCTCACCCCAGGCTAAAGGTGCCTGAGATGGACTCCATATCCGCTCCAGCTAGGCCAAGGGCGCCTAGGCCTGGAACACCGGACCGCCAGCACCCAAGCTAAAGGTGCCTGGGCGTGGCCACATCCTCCGACTCTCTTCCCAAAATCCGGGTCTCCACCCCTTTTATGACCTCTCCCTTTGCGTCACAGCGGGTTCCCCCGGCCCGTCTGTACCAGCTCCAAGGGAGGACAAAAAGGCACGGTTCGCGGTGTAAGTTCAACTCCGGCCCCAGGCAAAAGCGCCACCCAGGGACCCCAAGGAACCTCACATCACCAGAGTCCTCACATAATTAAAATACCCGCTATATATATATATATATATATATATATATTATGTGACAGTAGGAGCTACTGTCACGGTAAAAAGGACAGTTTGCTAGACACAGGGTGTGCACATTTGCGAGGTGCAGGACTACAGATCATAGATGTGGACTGAAGAAGACTGCTTTCACAGCTTTCTCCAGGTTTTGGTATTCTGGAATGGGGCTTTGTAGTTTGGAGATTCCACAGTGTCTTGGGAGGGATGGGATCTCCAAACCTGTGTCCAGACTTTGCTGATTACCAGCAGGGTGTGTGCTCAGGTGAGCACAGCCCTTATAATGAATGTATGGGAAGACCTCATGGCTCCCAGTTGGAGACGGCTCCACACCAAGAGACAGGAGGTCTTCAGGAGTCAGAGAGGCTGTAGGAGGCGGCCAGAAAGTTGGTGACTGCAAGAGGCAGCCAGAAAGTTGGTGACTGCAAGAGGCAGAGCTGTGGACACTAAAGGAAAGCCGTCTACTTTGAGGAGTCCGGTGGTCTGGCTGACCAGGATAAAGTGCAGAAGTACTGCTACAGATACTGCTACAGAGAGCCAGGTGAGCTAGCATTTTCTGTTCTGTGTCTTTAATGGAGAAGAACCCCTGCGTGGAAAACCTTTGTTTGGACTTTTATTTTGACTTTTTAATAAAAATGGGCTACCATGCCCTTAAATATAGTTACTGACTGGCTTGAATCGCTGGAAAAACGCATCTACCACGTGAGATAACAACCCCCATCTCACAAGATATATATATATATATATATATATATATATATACTGTATATTGCCTGGAGTTCATCATGTCAGCCTACCCTCCACTCCAATGGGTCATCTCCAACCCTTGACACAGGAGTCAACCCTCTACATAGAAACATAAGAGGGTATCCCCTTCTCTACAGTGTTCCTTTTTGTCCTTGCTCTGGGACAACCCTGGTCTACATTATGAAGATTCCCTACTAGTGCCTGGTTCAGCCTCTCAGTAGCGATCATGCAATCCTGTCCTCCGGTTTGTGTTTCTTGCTGTGCCAGTGGGACCAGCGGTTCCCAAGCTGCAGCCTCTCTCCACTGTCCACTTCATTGTAACTGTGCCGGGTGCAGCTTCCAACCCGATGTCACTTCTGCTGAAAGCGGAGTTTTGCTTCAGTGGTGACCCAAGCATGGTTCCGTCCCGCTGTGGGGGTGTTTTTTCCTCTTATGGAAGCTATGCAATATGGTGTGAGGTTTTGAAGAGACAGGTGCTGGTGCAGCTAATCACAGGTAAGAGGGGCAGGATTGGCTCTGCTTTCAGAGTTGAAGATCTTAGCTGATGATTTTATTTTAAATTGGTATGTTGAAAATAAAATTAGCTCACCAAGGCCTGAAGTGGAGGCACGGAGGTAAGATGACTGCAGGTAGGAAAACAATCCTCCATTTTAGCAAATTTTCTGAGAAAAGAGTGCTGAGAGATATTATGCTTGGCTACAGGAGGAAGGAACAGAAAGGTAGAAAGCACAAGACTACATTGTGGTTATCCACACCTGTGTCTTCAGACAAGAAGTTAATTCTTGTGGCAACATGAAAGGCACGTTCACATTTTTCTAGAAGTGAGTGTTCTTGTTCTCCTTCAGAGAATCACTCTAGATCCTCAAGGCACACCTCCCCAAGACAGGCTGTAGGCACCCACTGAGTATGTGGTTCTTCCGCCATGTCAGTGAAATTGGTCTGTGAAAGTTTCTTTAAAGAGACAGTCTATGACAAGCTTGTGGAATTGCAGCTTGTGCTGAAGGTCTGCCCATCCAGGTTCTACAGGTGGGAGTGAGATTGACCCTCTTTTCTTGAATCTGGGTGGAAAAAATCCAGAACCCTTGGGTGGTTTCATAATGAGGAGGGGTTATTGCCTGGAATGGGATCAAGACCCTCTAGTAGACCACTGTAGCGGAACTCCAACGTCCGCTGGGAAATCCTTGAGCTGAGGAAGTACTGACTTATCCAAGGCACCTGTTACCCCCCAGTAACTGGACGACACACAGTTCTGGGAGTAAATCAACACTTTATTTAGCCCCAGCTGGCTTTTTATATCATTTCCCATGCAAGGGGTTTCTTAACTCATTTTCCAGGGGCATTCCCTTCAACAATTAACAGATGACAGTGATTTAATTAGCTGGAACTATTTCTAACAACCAAGTATGCGTGAGACGTTGGTCTCTGCATATTTACCCATAACAATGAAACCGTGCCAGACACATTACTAGGAGTGTAATTACATCCCGTAGCAGATAATAGGTGGTCATTAACACACTGACAATATATGAATAGAACGCTACCTCAGACCCCCCAATTAACCCAATTTACTTATTCAGACATCAGTAGACATTCTGTCTCTACATTTCCTGGAATGAGTCTTTGCTGTCACCGTTGAAGTGATCCGAACCATTTCTCAGTTTCAGTATTTTGCTACACTGCTCCCCCTTACCCACAAGCCGGCATACACAGTCTGATCCTTAACGGATCGGCTTGGGGATGTCCGGAGAGTACTCACGGATCACTTTTCCAGTTCAGTTCGCCACAATAATACGTCAGCATTGCCGTTCTGTTTCCCGGGTTAGTAGCTGATGGTGAGGTTGTAAGGTTGCAGGGCGAATAATGGAATTCAGTTCTGGAACAGTCACTTGCTTTGCTCTCTCAATGGCTCCCAAAACTTGCTGCTGATGCTCTTGGGAGAGGTACGGCAAAACCTGGGCGCAAATCCCATTTAACCTTTTGCAAATTTCAGCCTGTTTGTGCATTTCAATGTTCAAGCCATGTGACATTTCATAATACATGACGTAGTGTCATTGCATCTCCGATTTCTCACTGGCCAACTTGTCACATTCCATTTTTAGACTGTGATATTGTGCCTGATCTATGGTACCTGTCGGGGAAGATAGTCTTACCCGGGTCTCAGCAGCACGCGGGTCGGTTCCAGCAGCACGGGTCGGTGCACAGGTAGTCACGGGGTTGGCTTCAGTGGGGCCCATCGGGGCGTAAGCCGAAACGAGGGGGGCCAAATCATTCCCCAGTAGTACATCCGCTGGCAAATCCTTCATCACCCCCACATTCACGTGTCCCGAACCAACCCCCCAATCCAGGTGAACACGGGCAATGGGTAGCCGGAAGACGGTACCTCCCGCTACTCTTACGGTTACAGTGTCTCCGGTGTGTTGGCTCTCTGGGATGAGGTTCCTCTGTAGTAGGGTCATGGTGGTGCCAGTATCACGTAGGCCATTGGCTACCTTTCCATTGACCCAGACCGTCTGCCTGTGTTGCTGCCGGTTGTCCCGGTTAGCTGCTTGTATTGGATCAGCCTCGTGCAGGACGCCCCATTGTTCCTCCAATTCTTCAGCTCCGCGGTTGTCTGGGGCCGCTTCCATGTGATAGCAATGAGCGGCAGCCCGTGCTGGAGGGGGTGGCCCTGGTTGAATCCATGCCGCTTGGTCCTGGTTCTGAGTGCAGTCTCTCTGATAGTGCCCAAATTGCTTGCACGAATGGCACTGCACTCCCTTGCGCCCGAAGTATCGATTTGCAGGGGGGTAGGGATTAGCCCGGGTCGTTGTGTAGCTGGTGGCCCTGGGTTATTGTTCAGTGGTCTGGTGTTTGGTCTGAAGCTAGTCTGTGATGGCCTGCGGGCATCTTGATATTCATCAGCTTGCCTGGCCGCTTCCGAGAGAGTGGTAGGTTTGCGATCCCTTACCCACTCCTGTACCTCTGGGTTTAGTCCATTAAAGAATTGCTCCAGTAAAATCAGCTGGGTGATCACATCTGCCGTGGTTGCCTGACGGGCTTGTAGCCAAGCTAGGGCTGCCCTCTGCATTCGGCAAGCCCATTCGGTGTGGGAGTCCTTCTCCTGTTTCTTTGTGTCCCGGAAGCGTCTCCTGTATGCTTCTGGGGTGATGGCATACCTTGCCAAAATAACTTCCTTTACCCGGCTATAGCTTGCGATTTCCTCCTCTGGCAAGGCTCTGTAGGCTTCTGCTGCACGGCCTGACAGCTTACCAGCTAAGATCCGTACCCAGTCTGTCTGGGGTACTTGGTACAGCTTGCATTGCCGTTCAAAATCTTGTAGGCAGCTATCGATCTCTTCTTCTGCTTCCACAAACTTTTTAAAGGCATCATGGGGTACTTTTAGATTTGTCTCTGGTGCTGGTGTGGTTGTTAGCAGTCTCTCAGAGGCACGCTGTTCCACCAGCCGGAGTTGGGTCTTCCGTTCTTCTCTCGCCGTGATAAAGGCATCCACTTGGGCTAACATTGCCTGTACCAGCTCGGTGGAGGGGTTTTCTCCATAAAACGCTAGCCTGCGTTTCACTTCTTGGTCAAACTCGGTCTCCATGGCTTCTGTAGCCATACTGTGTGCCCGATCTCCCTCGGTTAGTTCTGCAATCAGCTCGGCTTTGGTTTTATTGCTGGCGCTCTTCCCTCTTGCTTCCAGCAAATCCTTTAACGTTGCTCGTTTTAATCCAGCATACTTTGGCTCCATTCACACTTCCATTCGTGTAACCGAATTTGCATGAACGCTGCTTCCTCTTGCTGCAAGGCTTTAATCCCACCGCTGCCAACCAGTGTAGTGGAACTCCAACGTCCGCTGGGAAATCCTTGAGCTGAGGAAGTACTGACTTATCCAAGGCACCTGTTACCCCCCAGTAACTGGACGACACACAGTTCTGGGAGTAAATCAACACTTTATTTAGCCCCAGCTGGCTTTTTATATCATTTCCCATGCAAGGGGTTTCTTAACTCATTTTCCAGGGGCATTCCCTTCAACAATTAACAGATGACAGTGATTTAATTAGCTGGAACTATTTCTAACAACCAAGTATGCGTGAGACGTTGGTCTCTGCATATTTACCCATAACAATGAAACCGTGCCAGACACATTACTAGGAGTGTAATTACATCCCGTAGCAGATAATAGGTGGTCATTCACACACTGACAATAGATGAATAGAACGCTACCTCAGACCCCCCAATTAACCCAATTTACTTATTCAGACATCAGTAGACATTCTGTCTCTACATTTCCTGGAATGAGTCTTTGCTGTCACCGTTGAAGTGATCCGAACCATTTCTCAGTTTCAGTATTTTGATACAACCACTTTGGAAAAACTCATCGACCATCTTCAAAAGAAAAAAGGCTTTGCTTGGAGTCTTACTAGCCTTACTAAGACCAATTAGCAGCTAAAGCAATTGTTCCAGTACCCAAAGAGCAGAGAGGATTTTTTTTTTCCTTAAATTTTTCTAGTAAGAAAAACATTAGGAGAATTCCGACCTGTACTGGATCTAAAGTTTTCAAACTTTTCCTCAAGACAGCAAGATTTTGAATGGAGTCTCTTCTGACCATTATCTAAATAGCCCAACCTTTGGACTGGATTTTAGCTATAGACCTGTCAGAGGCTTATCACTATGTCCCAATTCATGCCCCCTTCCATCATTATTTCACATTTGCAGTCCAGGATTATCATTACCAGTTTGAATACCTTTAATTCAGCTTCAGCTCTGCTCCCTGGACATTATTGAAGCTGCTTCTAGCAGTAGTTATTTTCCTCTGGATGGAAGGGTTGAGAATCCTATATTATCTGGACTATATTCTTCTTCTGGTGGAATCAGAGTAGAAGCTGGTATCTCAATGTGCAAAGGCTTTTAGAGGTGTTTCAGAGCTTTGGATGGATAATCATTGCTGAGAAAAGCCAGTTGATCCCCTTTCATAAACTGGAACATCTTGGCATAACTTTCAGGGAGAGCAGGGAGAGTGTTCCTTTCAGAGAGGAAGATTTCTCATTTGATCTCAACAGTTCAATCTCTGAAGAGGGCTCAGTCAATTTTGACGAGAAGTTGCATGAGGAGTTTTGGACTGATGGCTTTGACCACAACTACAGTGGCCTGCGCTCAATAGCATCTCAGGCACCTACAGTTCTCATCAGGGCCACTGTTAAATCATTAAGGGCCAATACAGCCTATCTGATTGGACCCCCTTTGACCCCAACTCCACCCCTGGCCCCGCCCCTGACCCAGTCCTGTTGGCTAACGATGTTTTCCTGGAACCAAGAGCTGTTTTTGGCAGCTCAGTCTTTGTGCTGGGAGTGTGCAGAGGGCGCGCTCCCAGCACATAAACATGGCCTGCCAATCGGTGCATATGTGTGGCATGTGGGCATTAAAGCCCAGCTTTTTGCCTTTGTGCATGGGTTACTGGGGTGTAAAGGGGTTAAAGGGGAATGGTTGGAGGGCAGTAAAAAAAGCTGCTTTTTTACTGCCTCAGCCCCCTCAAAGGCTAATGTATAATAGTGTCTTACTATGTTAGTCATCAGCATTATGGTAATCTCACAGCACGGCTCTGTCACAGTGTCTGTGTCTGTTGGGCTGTTGGGTTCTGACTTGGGTGCTACATTCTGTAATACAGAGTACCGCCATAATTTATCAAAACCAGCACCCAACAGCCATGTGTCATTGTGACAGAACCATATAGCACCTGCTGTGCTGTGAGATTACCATAATCTGATGATCATAAAATAAGCACAGTGAGGATTCTGGGGACTCTAAGCAGATGTTAGTGTAACTCACAGTGCAGCCACACCACCTGCCTCTGCTGACATTAGACTTGCTGCTCCCTGCTGTCAGCCGCTTCAAATCAGGCCCAGCACCTTGGCATGGTAGTGGAGTAGAGCATGTACATGATATAAGCACCAGAGAAGGCAGTGGGTGACTGGCCAGAACTACAACATGTGGCGCAGAATTATGTACCTGTGCCCTGAAATAGAAAAAAGTCCCTCCTCTGCTCTCACCTCCTGGGCCCTTCTGTTGACCTGATGGGGCCCAGGAGAATATAATTATACACCCATCTAAGCAAGTAGGGAGGGGATGTAGTTTAGGAAGCCCTATTTTTTTATTTGGAAGAAATTAATTATAAAGCTGCCCCAGCCTCCCTCTTGAGCTGATGGGGCCTGGTCCCGGTACAACAGGACCAGTTGTATTGCCCTATCAGTGGCCCTGGTTCTCATTCCTTTAGCAGTGGAATAGCCAGTCACTAAACCAGGAGATCATTATTTCTTACTATGTCAAGCAGACATGAACCTTGTGAACGAAACCAGGCAACCTGAATCAGGGGTTGCCCTTCTCCTCTACAAAAGTGACTGTCATGGATATGCAGTAGTGTTTGTCTGTCAGCTTACCTTCCTTCCCATGTGTTCATCTTAGAGGCCAGACTCTCTCTCACCTGGCTTCCTTTATAATCTCCTCCCAGCCTGACTCCACCCCAGGCCCTATCACAGAACACTATATTAACCTGTGCACTGCAAGCCTGCTTTGCTGATCAACGTGTTTGTTAAGCATTGTGTGTTTGGGTTCCTGCCTGCCGTGTGCTACGTCTGTCTCTCTGTTACGATATTGGCTTGTCCCTCACTATCCCTGTCTGCTTGTGACCCTTGAACCTTCGGCTTGTCCTTCGTTATCATTGTCTGCTTGTGACCCTTGACCTTCGGCTTGTTCTTCGTTATTCTTGTATCTTGTGCTGCTGCTTCCCCTCTTTTCCCCTTACCCTACGAGGCATGAGCTAGGAGACTCTAGGGGCCGTGACCTGGACCTAGTCTGCAGCGTAACATCCTCACCACTAGATGCTCTGGAGAAGACCTGCTGGGTCTTAGACTCCGCGCCCTGGGGAATCTTGGCTCTAGCTTTCTGTAGGATCCCGGTTGTGCTCCTCTGGCCCCGCTTTCCACGACCACTCAGTATCCTATCCGCAGCAGTCAGTCATAGGGTTCACTACCTTGTGGTGCACTCCTAACCCCCTACGGTGTGCATCTGTCACCTGGCCACAGGTGACCTGACAGTTTGATCAGCCATGGACCTGGCTGACATGTCGCTCCCCGCGGATGATCCATTACGGGGCATAGTCAGCAGACTTGAAACCGAGGAATCAAATCAGACTCAGGTGATGCGATTCCTCCAGGATCTGGCTTCTCGCTTCGAGCAGCTTCAGGCATCCTTGGGAACCCCGAATCCGCAACCTCAACCGCTACCTGCGGCCGCACCTATTCCGGTCGCAGTCGGAGCCACACATTCACTACAACTGCTAGCTCTGTCCCATTTCTCTGGGGACTCCAAGGCCTGCAGGGGGTTCCTTAGCCAATGCACGATTCATTTTGAGCTCCAGTCCCAAAACTTCCTGTCTGATCGGGCTAAGGTAGCCTATATCATTTCCCTCCTCTCCGGTGAAGCTTTAGCCTGGGCAGCCCCTCTGTGGGAACTGAATGATCCAGTGGTTTCTAGCCTGTCTGGCTTCTTGAAACTTTTTATCTTTGAAGAACCAGCTTGTGTCTCTTCAGCGGCCAGCGCCCTTTTACGTCTCCGCCAAGAGTCTGCTTCTGTGGGACAGTATGCCCTTCATTTCCGCATACTGTCGGCTGAGTTGAGCTGCAACAATGAGGCCTTAGTCGCAACCTTTTTGCATGGCCTGTCTGATAGAGTGAAGGATGAATTAGCAGGAAGAACTATCCCCACTGATCTGGGCGGAGTTATCTCCTTGTGTAACCAGGTCGATATTCTCTTTCAGGAGAGGATCCTAGAAAAGCGACGCCAGCACTCCTTGGTTCTTAGTCAGCCTGAGCTCCCCTCTCTTCGACCCGTAGAGCATTTCCTGACAGCTGAGGAACCCATGCAGCTGGGTTGGACCAGGCTATCCCCCGAGGAACGTGCTAGGCGCAGAACTCTTGGCCTGTGTCTCTACTGTGGGGGCAAAGGTCATTTTCGTGACACTTGCTCACTTTGTCCAGAAAAACGTTTGGGTTCACTTCATCTGGAAAGTGGAGTATTGGACCCAGAAATATCACCTTCCCCTTCTCGTCTTCTGCTTTCTGTGTTCCTTCATGTTGGTGCTTCTTCTCATTCGGTCTCAGCATATCTGGATTTCGGAGTCGCTGGTAATTTCATGGACTGGGAAATCGCATCGTCCATGAGACTTACTCTTTTGCCCCTCACCACGCCGTTGGTGGTCTTGGCGATTGATGTTACTGTTCTCCCAGGGGGACCTATCCGCTTCCAGACCCTCCCTGTTAAGATGTCGGTAGGGACACTCCACCAGGAGTGGATATCCTTCCTTATCTTACCCAAGGCCTCAACGCCTATAATTTTGGGTCTCCCATGGTTACGGCTCCATTCTCCTCATGTGGACTGGACTACTGGACAGATCCTGGCTTGGGGTTCCTCCTGTTCCTCGTCCTGCCTACCCAAGGTTGCCCCCTGTGAACCTGAGCCGGTCATTCATTCCAGGTTGCATAACCATTTACATTTGTCTGTCCCTAATCACCCTTGGACGCACAGCCAGGCTAGCTTGTCTACAAGTTCTGCAGTCGCTACGTCTTGCGATGCGATTCCGGTATTTGCTACACCTGACTCTGCGCCTCCTACTTTTTCTTGTTCAGGACATTCTGCTTGTCTTTCAGCTATTCAGCTTGACTCCTGTGACATGTCACCTTCTAACCAACCTGACTTCAGGGTTCCACTGACATCTGCCCAGTCTGATGGTCCTGTGCTAAATGACCAGTTCATCTTTAAGGGTCTAGGGGACCCTCCTCAGATTCCTGTTGATCCTCTCATGCCCTTGCTTATTTCTAGAGAGCCTTTGGTCCTCAATAGATCTTCTTGTCATCTCCCTACCTCGGTTCTGGTCTCTGAGGATAATCTAAAATACGAGGTTAGACAAGTTCTGGATTCTCGGCTCTGCAGAGGTATTCTTCAGTACCTTGTGCATTGGAGAGGTTTTGGTCCTGAGGAGGCGTCTTGGATCGCTGCATCTGAGGTCGTTGCACCTCATCTGTTGAGAAGGTTTCATCTGAGATTTCCCTTTAAGCCTGGGCCCAGGTGGGGGTGGGGGAGGGCCCATAAAAGGGAGGGTACTATCATGGATATGCAGTAGTGTTTGTCTGTCAGCTTACCTTCCTTCCCATGTGTTCATCTTAGAGGCCAGACTCTCTCTCACCTGGCTTCCTTTATAATCTCCTCCCAGCCTGACTCCACCCCAGGCCCTATCACAGAACACTATATTAACCTGTGCACTGCAAGCCTGCTTTGCTGATCAACGTGTTTGTTAAGCATTGTGTGTTTGGGTTTCTGCCTGCCGTGTGCTACGTCTGCCTCTCTGTTACGATATTGGCTTGTCCCTGACTATCCCTGTCTGCTTGTGACCCTTGAACCTTCGGCTTGTCTTTCGTTATCCTTGTCTGCTTGTGACCCTTGACCTTTGGCTTGTTCTTCGTTATTCTTGTATCTTGTGCTGCTGCTTCCCCTCTTTTCCCCTTACCCTACGGGGCGTGAGCTAGGAGACTTTAGGGGCCGCGACCTGGACCTAGTCTGCAGCATAACATCCTCACCACTAGAGGCTCTGGAGAAGACCTGCTGGGGAATCTTGGCTCTAGCTTTCTGTAGGATCCCGGTTGTGCTCCTCTGGCCCCGCTTTCCTCAACCACTCAGTATCCTATCCGCAGCAGTCAGTCATAGGGTTCACTACCTTGTGGTAAACTCCTAACCCCTATGGTGTGCATCTGTCACCTGGCCACAGGTGACCTGACAGTGACCATACATATGACTAACACAAGCCAGAGAGTTTGGGGAGCACATTGTGTAGATAAGACCTCCCAGGGAACGTGGAGAGGGAATATTCCTTGAATCATCTGGAACTGATAGCAGAAGAGGCGTTGAGGTCTTATGCTCTGATCTTAAGGGGCCATCCTACCTTCCGGGGGTTAAAAATTCTCTAGTAGAGGATCTAAGCCAGCGATTTCAGAATCAGAACAACTGGGTGCTTATGGAAAATATCTCTGACCTCTGTTTGTGAAGTGGGGTACTCCAGAATAGGGATGAGCTCGGTGTTCGAGTCGAACATAGGTTCGACTCGAACATCGGCTGTTCGCGCGTTCGGCGAACAACGAACGATTTGGGCCGTTCGCGCCAAATTCGAGTGACGCGAACGGCCCACAATACACTGCGCCATCGCAGTGTAATCCCGGCGCTGTGATTGGCCAAGCATGCACTGTGACCCTGCATGCTTGGCCAATCACAGCGCCGGCAGCGAGGAGAGCAATGATTGGCCACAGGCAGGATGCCTGTGGCCAATTATAGCTGAGGGGGTTTAGTACACGCCCCACACTATAAAAGGCCGCCAGCGCGGTGGCCTTGTGTAGTGTGTTCCGGAGCAGGGAAAGTGAAGGATAGGCAGGGACAGTGTCAAATCGTGTCAAATCTATTCTTTGCTAAACCTTGTGTGTAGGGACAGAGAAGGATAGGCAGGGAGAGTGTCAGTGTCATATTCTTTGCTAAACCTTGTGTGTAGGGAGAGAGAAGGATAGGCAGGGAGAGTGTCAGTGTCATATACTTTGATAAACCTTGTGTGCAGGGAGAGAGAAGGATAGGCAGGGGACAGTGTCAGTGTCATATTCTTTGCTAAACCTTGTGTGCAGGGAGAGAGAAGGATAGGCAGGGAGAGTGTCAGTGTCATATACTTTGATAAACCTTGTGTGCAGGGAGAGAGAAGGAGAGGCAGGGGACAGTGTCAGTGTCATTGTTGCTAAGCCTCCTGCACATTATACACCTGAAGTTAGCCCGTATTGCTGCTTTTTCCTGGTGTGTTACACCAACAGGATTTTGCGGCACTTACAGCGAGCGGAGTGTACCTCCTGACCATATTACACCTTAACTTAGCCTGTATTGCTGCTTTTTCCTGGTGTTACACCAACAGGATTTTGCGGCACTTACAGCGGGCGGAGTGTACCTCCTGACCATATTACACCTTAACTTAGCCTGTATTGCTGCTTTTTCCTGGTGTGTTACACCAACAGGATTTTGCGGCACTTACAGCGGGCGGAGTGTACCTCCTGACCATATTACACCTTAACTTAGCCTGTATTGCTGCTTTTTCCTGGTGTGTTACACCAACAGGATTTTGCGGCACTTACAGCGGGCGGAGTGTGCCTCCTGACCATATTACACCTAAACTTAGCCTGTATTGCTGCTTTTTCCTGGTGTGTTACACCAACAGGATTTTGCGGCACTTACAGCGGGCGGAGTGTGCCTCCTGACGATATTACACCTGAACTTAGCCTGTATTGCTGCTTTTTCCTGGTGTGTTACACCAACAGGATTTTGCGGCACTTACAGCAGGCGGAGTGTGCCTCCTGACCATATTACACCTTAACTTAGCCTGTATTGCTGATTTTTCCTGGTGTGTTACACCAACAGGATTTTGCGGCACTTACAGCGGGCGGAGTGTGCCTCCTGACCATATTACACCTGAACTTAGCCTGTATTGCTGCTTTTCCCATTTCCCTGCAGGCCATTAGAATGTCTGGAAGGCAAACAAGGAGAGGCAGACAGTCAGGAGCCAATAAAAGAGGGCAAGCAGGCTCTGTGTCTAGAGACAACAGTGCTGGTCGTGGACGCGGTGCATCGCCATCAGCACGTGGCCATGGGACACGCTTGTCCTTCTTTTCGGCAGCTGGACGTGTTGAGCCGCATCATGCCGAAGACTTGGTAGAGTGGATGACCAAGCCCTCCTCATCCTCCTCATCCTCTCTCACCCAGGCTCAGGGTACTGGCAAAGCAGCTGCCAAAGCGTCCTCTTCCCTGGTATCAATGTCATCATCAGTCACTCCTTCCCTAGACCAACCATGTCCTCCTGAGGAGTCCCCCGAACTGTTTGAGCACAGTGTTGGGTACATGCTCCAGGAGGATGCCCAGCGTTTCGAAGGGTCTGATGATGATACCCAGCTAGAGGAAGGCAGTAGCGTGAGAGCAGAGAGAGGGGATGCTCAAGAAGGACACCAATCTGGCAGTCATGCTCCAGCAGCTGCAGCATACTGCCAGATTGGCTCCAGTGATGAGGAGGGAGGGGATGATGAGGTCACTGACTCCACGTGGGTGCCTAATAGGAGAGAGGAGGAGGAGGAGGAGGAGGATGAGGAGGAGGCACATCTCCAACGAGGCAGGATGCCCTCGGGGGGCCAGCGTAAGGGCAGCACACCGACGGAATCACACCGCAGAGCTCCGCCTGTGCAGGGCGCTGCCTCTGCCCGTTATTCAAAAAGTTCTTTGGTGTGGGCCTTTTTTGAGTCGAGTGCATCAGATCGCACAGCTGCTGTTTGCAACATATGTCTCAAGCGTATATTGCATGGCCAAAACATCACCCGCTTGGGCACCACATGCTTGACAAGACATATGTTGACCTGCCATGCAGCTCGTTGGCAAGCCTACCTTAAAGACCCACACCAAAGAACAAATCTGACCTCTTCTTGCACCGCATCAGCTGGGATCTCCAACCCCACTATACCTTCAGTCCGCTCTGAAACCTGCTCTCAGAGGAATGAAGGTGTAGAATTAGGTGTGTCACAGCCAAGTACTTGCGGGCACTCTGCTAGCAGTACACCAACGTCCGATTCTAGTAGGCAAATTTCCCTGCCCCAGCTGCTGGACCATCGAAAGAAGTTCACTCCCAGCCATCCACATGCCCAGCGGTTGAATTCTAGCTTGGCTAAATTGCTAGCGCTTCAACTGCTGCCTTTTCAGTTGGTAGACTCGGCCCCCTTCCGTGAGTTTGTGCAATGTGCGGTTCCTCAGTGTCAGGTTCCCAAACGCCACTTTTTCTCACGGAAGGCGATTCCGGCTCTCTACCGGCATGTGGAAGGCAATGTCTTGGCCTTGCTGGACAGGGCTTTCAGTGGTAAGGTGCATATTACCGCTGACTCATGGTCCAGCAGGCATGGACAGGGACGTTACCTTTCTTTCACGGCCCATTGGGTCACTCTTTTGGCAGCTGGGAAGGATGCAGGACAAGGTGCAGAAATGTTGGAGGTTGTTCCACCGCCACGCCTCCAAAATGCTACTACTGGGTGTGACACACCTCTGTCCTCCACCCCCTCCTCTTCTTCTTCCTCCGTGGCCTCTTCCTGTGCTTTGTCCTCTGAACCAGCGGTGCTCCGTAGGCGTTCAAGGGGCTACGCAAGTACGCAGGCAAAAAGATGTCATGCCGTGCTTGCGCTGGTGTGTTTGGGGGACAGGAGCCACACTGGGGCAGAGGTTCTGTCTGCTCTGCAGGGGCAGGCCGAGAGGTGGTTGACACCATGCCAGCTTAAGCCAGGAATGGTAGTTTGCGACAATGCATAAGGTGCATATTATCACTGACTCATGGTCCAGCAGGCATGGACATGGACATGGACGTTACCTATCTTTCACGGCGCATTGGGTGACTCTGCTGGCAGCTGGGAAGGATGCAGGACAAGGTGCAGCAGTGTTGGAGGTTGTTCCGCCACCACACCCCCAAAATGTTACTACTGGTGATTCTGAAACACCTCTCTCCTCCCCACCCTCCTCTTCTTCTTTCTCCATGGCCTCTACCTGTGCTTTGTCCTCGGAACCAGCGGTGCTCTGTAGGCGTTCAAGGGCTACGCAAGTACGCAGGCAAAAAGATGGCATGCGGTGCTTGAGCTGGTGTGCTTGGGGGACAGGAACCACACTGGGGCAGAGATTCTGTTCATCTCTGCAGGGGCATGGTGGTTTGCGACAATGGCACCAACCTCCTCTCCGCCCTCCGACAGGGACAACTGACCCATGTGCCCTGTTTGGCTCACGTCCTTAACTTGGTGGTGCAGTGGTTCTTGGGCAGGTACCCGGGCTCACAGGAGGTCCTGATGCAGGCCAGGAAACTCTGTGGGCATTTCCGCCGGTCATATAATGCCAGTGCTCGGCTGGCTGACCTGCAAAAAGATTACAACCTGCCCAAGAACTGCCTAATCTGTGACATGTCCACCAGGTGGAACTCTACGTTGGCCATGCTGCAGCGGCTGCACATGCAGCAGAGGGCCATCAATGAGTATCTGTTGCAATATGGCACCAGGACAGTGTCAGGGGACCTTGGATTTTTTTCCCCATGCCAGTGGGCCATGATCAGGGATGCATGCACTGTCCTGGCACCATTTGAGGAGGCCACGAGAATGGTGAGCAGTGACAGTGCATGCATCAGTGACACTATCCCTCTTGTCCACCTGTTGGAGCACACGCTGCGTGGAATAATGGACAGGGTAATTGAGGCAGAACAGAGGCAGGAAGAGGAGGACTTCCTTGCCTCTCAAGGCCCCCTTTACCCAGACAGTGTTCCTTCTGTCCCATCCATCGCACAGGAAGAGGAGGAGGAGGAGGAGGATTGTGTCAGCATGGAGGTGGAGCCTGGCACTCAGCATCATCAGCAGCAGTCTTTTAGGGGTGATTTACAGTCCCAAGAAAACAGTGGACTTGTACGTGGCTGGGAGGAGGTGGCTGCGGATCATGTCGTCCTTAGTGACCCAGAGGACTCCGGACTGAATGCCTCAGCTAACCTACGCTGCATGGCCTCCCTGATCCTGCAAAGTCTGCGGAAGGATCCTCGTATTCTTCGGATCAAGGAGAGGGACCATTACTGGCTGGCCACTCTCCTTGATCCACGGTACAAGGGTAAGGTTGCGGACCTTATCTTACCGTCGCAGAGGGAGCAGAGGATGAGACAACTCCGGGAGGCCTTGCAGAAAGGTCTGTGCAACGCGTTCCCAGAGACTGGGAGGTTACAAACTTCTGGTCCTGGACAACGAGTTACTGAGGCTTCGGTCAGTCAAAGAAGGAGCGGTGGGGAAGGTGGCCGTCTGACCGAAGCGTTCAGACAATTCTTTAGTCCGCAGCCCCAAGGTATGATCGGTTCCAGCAACCATCGCCAGCGTCTGATATACATGGTGCAGGAATACCTAGGGGCAAGATCAGACTTGGACACCTTTCCCACCGAAAATCATCTGGATTACTGGGTCTTGAGGATGGATCACTGGCCAGAGCTTGCACAGTATGCAATTGAGCTACTGGCCTGTCCTGCATCCAGCGTTCTTTCAGAATGCACATTCAGTGCTGCTGGAGGATTTGTCACGGATCACAGGGTGCGCCTGTCCACCGACTCTGTTGATCGACTGACCTTCATAAAGATGAACCAATCTTGGATCACCACCAGCTACCAAACACCTGAAGCTGATATAACAGACTAATTTATTTTCAAATGTCACATCCCTTCAAGACTGATGCTGATGCTGAGAGACTGTCCTGTTATGTTGACTGACTATCCTCCTCCTCCTCAATGATCCGATTGACGATGATAGCTTGGAAGAACATTTTTGTTTCTGGGTGCTGCCACCAGTGGCTAAGGCCCAATATTTCAGCCCCTGCTTAACAGGGGTGTGTTATTACAATTTTTTATGCAATGCTTTGCAGCAGGGCTCATTCCTGCACTCCAACTAGAGTATCTGGGAGTGGTTGCAGTGTCCTGGCACCAGCACCAGTGGCTAAGGCCCAATTTTTCAGCCCCTGTTTAACAGGGGCGTGTAACTACAATTTTTGATGCAATACTTTGCAACAGGGCTCATTGCTGTGCTCCAAGTACAGTATCTGTGAGGGGTTGCAGTGTTGTGGCACCAGTGCCTAAGGCCCAATTTTTCTGCCCCTGTTTAACAGGGGCATGTAATTACAATTCTTGATCTAATAATTCACAGCAGGGCCCATTCCTGCGCCCACCAAGAGTAACTGTGAGGGCTCACAGTGTTGTGGCAACACCACCACCACCACCACCACCAAAGGCCCAATTTTTCAGCCCTTGTTCAACAGGGGCATGCAATTACAATTCTTGATCTAATAATTCACAGCAGGGCCCATTCATGCGCCCACCAAGAGTAACTGTGAGGGCTCACAGTGTTGTGGCAACACCAACATGTAAGGGGCAAATTTCAGCTGAGTATATACGGCAGGCCCCTACTTTCAAACATCCAACTTACAAACGACTCCTCCTTGCAAACGGAAGGATACAACAGGAAGTGAGAGGAAATCTACCCCTAGGAAGGCAAATTCTCTCCTGTAAGAGTTAATATGGGAAAAAAGTGTCTCCTCTCCACTGATGCTTTATCACCAATTCTTGTTTCAATAAAAACCCCAAATTTTCAAAAAACATTTGTCATTAGGACGGAAAGTGAGGTGAACTGTTCCCTATGTTTTCCAAAAAGCTTAAAAATAGATTTTTGGGCTGGAGCTACACTTAAACGGTGTACCTGTTCAAAATTACAAACAGATTCAACATAAGAACAAACCTACAGTCCCTGTCTTGTATGCACCGCCTGTATACGGCTGTTCAGAGTATATAGGGCCTTTTTTATTTTGTGTGCGGGGTTCCCCTTAATATCCATACAAGACCCAAGGGGGCTGGTAATGGGCTGGGGTAGGGGGGGGGGTGTGTGATGGGGTAGCTATGCCATTTTTCTTAAAGATTTTCATCCATATTACCGGGACCAGACATTACATTAAAGCCGCAAGCAGTTTTAAATGGCTTTTTTCCCTTTAGAAATGTAATTTTGTGCAGGGACAGTTCTAAACACGGGAAACATGTGGCACTTCACAGGCATACTTTAGACACCCCCCAGGTACGATATTTAAAGGAATATTTGACTTTTTTTTTCACTTTATGCATCATTAAAATGACTGCTCCAGAAAAACGGCCGTTTTTAAAACTTATTTTTTGCATTGATACATGTCCCCTGGTGCAGAACCCGGGTTCCCAAACCCTTTTTAGGACAATAACATGCATAATAGTCGTTATAATTAGCACTTTAGATTTCGAACGTTCGCATCCATTGTATTTAATAGGGTTCTAAAGTTTGTGCGAACTTTCGGTCCGTTCGCAGGTTCTGGTGCGAACCAAACCCGGGGGTGTTCGGCTCATCACTACTCCAGAAATTAATTTAATGGTGATAGCATGCAATGCTCGCATGACACTATTCTTCTCCTGGTATTTTTCTTCCGAAGTCTGAGGTGTGCTAGCTCACCTTTGGAGTTTTCAGCTACTGTATGTCTACCCCCAAAATCTCTCTTCCTGACGATGCTTTTGAAGATTCATCAGAAGCAGTAATGGCAATTGTAATTGTTCCCTTCTGGCCCAACTGGCCTTGGTTTCCACTGTTAAGGTAAATGGCAATGGACCCTCCAAATGCCCTTCCAGACTCATTGATTTCCACTGTCAGGGTGGAAAATGTCATCCCAATGTGACACACCTTAGTTTGACAGCCTGGCTATTGAAAGGCACAAGCTAACCCAGTTGAGGGTAGCCAAAGACATACAAAGGACCCTCCTCAGGTCTCACAAAGTTTAACTAACTAACATACTGTAGAGTGTGGAAGAAGTTCTACAAAGTAATGGTGCTTAATAAGTTGATCCAGAGTTTCTCTCTCCTTGACCTTGTTGACTCTAAAGGCAGCATTTTTGACAGCAGTAACTTCAGCCAAGTGGGTGTCGGAAATCCAGGCTTTTTTGATCAGGCCTTTTCTTGAAGGCAAGGTAGCTTTTCATCCAGTCCCTTCTTTTCTCCCGAACGTTTCCTCAACTTTTCATATGAACTGGGAGAGAGTGTTGTTAGCCATCACTACATAATAAATTATGACAGGGCTAGAGTAGATCTGTTTATGTAATTACCACATACAGTGCCTTGAAAAAGTATTCATACCCCTTGAAATTTTCCACATTTTGTCATGTTACAACCAAAAACGTAAATGTATTTTATTGGGATTTAATGTGATAGACCAACACAAAGTGGCACATAATTGTGAATTGGAAGGAAAATGATAAATGGTTTTCAATTCTTTTTACAAATAAATATGTGAAAAGTGTGGCGTGCATTTGTATTCAGCCCCCTTTATTCTGATACCCCTAACTAAAATCTAGTGGAACCAATTGCCTTCAGAAGTTACCAAAATAGTAAATAGAGTCCATCTGTGTGTAAATTAATCTCAGTCTAAATACAGCTGTTCTGCGAAGCGCTCAGAGGTTTGTTAGAGAACCTTAGTGAACAAACAGCATCACACCAGAGAAACACACCAGACAGGTCAGGGAAAAAGTTGTGGAGAAGTTTAAAGCAAGGTTAGGTTTAAAAAAAATATCCCAAGCTTTGAACATCTCATGGATCACTGTTCAATCTATTATCCAAAAATGGAAAGCGTATGGCACAACTGAAAACCTACCAAGTCATGACTGTCCACCTAAATTGACATGTCGGGCAAGGAGAACATTAATCAGAGAAGCAGCCAAGAGGCACATGGTAACTCTGGAGGAGCTGCAGAGATCCACAGCTCAGGTGGGAGAATCTGTCCACAGGACAACTATTAGTCGTGCACTTCACAAATCTGGCCTCTATGGAAGACTGGCAAGAAGAAAGCCATTGTTGAAAAAAATCAATAATAAGCCCCGTTTTCAGTTTGCAAGAAGCCATATAGGGGACACAGCAAACATGTGGAAGGTGCTCTGGTCAGATGAGACAAAAATGTAACTTTTTGGCCTAAAAGCAAAATGCTATGTGTGGCAAAAAAATAACACTACACATCACCCTGAACACACTATCCCCACCGTGAAACATGTTGGTGGCAGCATCATGTTGTGGGGATGCTTTTCTTCAGGCAGGGACAGGGAAAGTTGATGGGAACATGGATGAAGCCAAATACAGGGCAATCTTAGAAGAAAACCTGTTAGAGTCTGCAAAAGACTTGAGACTGGGGCGGAGGTTCACCTTTCAGCAGAATCCACGACCCTAAACATACACCCAGAGCTACATTGGAATGGTTTAGATCAAAGCATATTCATTTTTTAGAATGGCCCAGTCAAAGTCCAGACCTAAATCCAATTGAGAACCTGTGGCAAGACTTGAAAATTGCTATTCACAGACGCTCTCCTTCCAATCTGACAGAGCTTGAGCTATTTTGCAAAGAATAATGGGCAAAAATTTCACTCTCTAGATGTGTAAAGCTGGTAGAGACATCCCCATAAAGACTTGCAGCTGTAATTGCAGCGAAAGGCGGTTCTACAAAGTATTGACTCTGGGGGGCTGAATACAAATGCACACCACACTTTTCACGTCTTTATGCGTAAACATTTTTGAAAAACATTTATCACTTTCCTTCCACTTCACAATTATGTGCCACTTTGTGTTGGTCTATCACAGAAAATCCCAGTAAAATACATTTACCTTTTTGGTTGTAACTAGAGTTGAGCGGACACCTGGATGTTCGGGTTCGATGGGTTCGGCTGAACTTCGGAAAAAAGTTCGGGTTCGGGACCGAACTTTAACCCGAACCCGAACCCGAACCCGAACCCGATTGAAGTCAATGGGGACCCGGACTTCTAAGGACTAAAAAGGCTCTAAAAAAGTCATGGAAAGGGCTAGAGGGCTGCAAATGGAAGCAAAATGTTGTTAAGAGCATGGCAAGTGCTCTGCAAACAAATGTGGATAGGGAAATAACTTAAAATAACATAAAAAAAATAAAAATATGCTGGAGGCCCCATTTTCAGCAGAAGAGGTACGGGAAGTCATTAAGAACCTCAGAAACTCAACGGCACGATGCCACACATATGGTGGGAATGCCCCAGAATACGCCCTTTCTGGAATAAATTATTCAATTTAATGGATAAGCTAGTGGGAAAATAAAATACTTTGAAATAAAAATGTAGCGGGGTGCTAAATTTAAGGGAAGTGTTTGAGTGGTAAATAGGCTCAAACACCCTAATTCTGTAGGATTCATGGACCATTTTGTCCTCGGGGGACAGGATTGGTGTAAAGTTCCCTGCGGCCTACAGGTGGCGCTGCCATGGTAGGCTAGGGTTGAACCGCCGATACAATGCTGTGCCTTTTGTGTCCCCTCTTGGCAGTAGTACAGCGGGGCGGGGAACCTGCTGTGCATGCCGGGAGAGCATATAAAAAGGGCAGACCTTTGGCCTGGGGGCTGATGTCCAGTGGGGTCCACGCCCAGGTGCCTTCGGCCTGGGTGCATGTGTTCCTGTTCCATCTCGGGTACCTTTAGCCCGGGATGAGGTACTATCTTGGAGTTCCTGCTGCCCTGGGTATGGAGGCCTAGGTGCGGGAGTAAAGCCTGGAGTCCAGAGCCTTCGTCTGGAGTCTGCTAAGGGTCGAGGAGTCTTAGGGTGCCGCCTCGTGTAGGGGAACATGTTCCAGGGAAGGGAGGATCATTCTGATGGACCGATGCGGGAGTCACGGTGAAGGAAGGGTCTGTTGACACCCTGGAGAGATGTCTTCCCCTTGATATGGGCTAGGTTCGTAGAGGGAGAAGCTCAAGGTCATCTTGACTGTATCAGAGGCCTTATTCACCCGGCCCGTGGCAGGGGCCTTATACACCCTGGTCTGTGGCAGAGACCAAAGTTCTCCAGGTCTGTGGCAGGGGCCTTGTACACCCGGTCTGTGGCAGAGACCAACCTCAAGGTCTGTGGCAGAGACCGTGCACCTAAAACTGTTTGAGAAACCTAAGCAGTGAAGTGAATGTGCTACATTTGTGCCTGGACCTCCTCCACACCTTAAGCTGTCCTGTTTCTTTGCTCTAACCTTTTCTATCCGAGTAGAGTTTATTTTGCCATGAGAGAATAAGAGTTGTAATTTCAGCTGGTGTGGACATTGACTTTACTGGGAATTAAAGGACTTGCCTCTACCTACAGTAGAGGTGAGAATCATCCTCTGGAGGAGTTTTGACTCCGGCTGTGGACACGGCCCGTCAAGTACACCGATCAACCTCTTTATATAGGAGGGTACGGGCTGGTAGTGCGGTGTGCCTTTCTCCCTCCTGCGAGGAGCCAACAACATAAAGGCAGGTAAGGGGGAAAGGATCTGTGCGCTACAAAAAAATAAAATAAAAATTATAATCTTGACCTAGGAGGACGAGGTCCATATGGAGTAGGAGGTTGAGGTGGCGGTGGATGTGGCTGTGTAGGTGGAAGCGGAGGTGGAGGAGGACGAGGTAGCCAACACTGGTTCAAAAATACAACAATGGCTGGTTAAGGCCGGTGATGTGTCGAATTCTGTCCCCCGTCAAATAGTGTCCACCCTGTACTGCGCTTGCTCAGTATGTAGGACAAGGGGATTTCGAAAATCTCCCAAGACGAACGGCGCCTGCGTGGTGAGTTCAGGTGAAGGCCACACCATCCGTGGTTCAGGCCGTGCCCGAAGCGTGGCGATCGAACCGAGCCCGTGAGGGGCCTTGTTACTATGTGCTACCGTATGTCCACTTGGATGGTGGGGCTTGAACCTGCACTCACTGCGCAGGCTCCGTTCATCTTCAGAGATTTTGTGAATCTCCTTGTCCTCTGTACTGCGTAAGCGCTGCGCCTTCGCAGTATGGGCCGGAC
The DNA here is from genome assembly GCA_029206835.1 of Rana muscosa. Classification (NCBI taxonomy): domain Eukaryota; kingdom Metazoa; phylum Chordata; class Amphibia; order Anura; family Ranidae; genus Rana; species Rana muscosa. The sequence goes on from CM055117.1 coordinate 785,718,385, forward strand.
ACAATCCGATGGCCGGACAGTTTTTGTCACAACACCGGTATACATGTCTATTCTGCAGAAGGTACGGACAAGTCCTGTGGGATCCATGCCTGGTTCATTTTAATGAACGTGAGCTTGGCCACATTGGCTCTGGACAGGCGGCTGCGCTTGTCTGTGATAACGCCCCCTGCCGTGCTAAATACACGTTCAGATAATACACTGGCTGCAGGGCAGGCCAGCACCTCCAAGGCATAAAGGGCAAGCTCAGGCCATGTGCCCAATTTGGAGACCCAGAAGTTAAAGGGGGCAGACCCGTCATCCAGTACGTGTAGGCCTGTGGACACATACTGCTCAACCATGTTGGTGAAATGCTGCCTCCTGCTAAGACGTTCCATCTCAGCTGGTGGTGCTGGTTGTTGTGGCGTGCTGACAAAGCTTTTCCACATTTCAGCCATGCTAACCCTGCCTTCTGAGGTGCTGCCGGTGCCCCGGCTGCATTGGCGACCTCTTCCTCCTCCTCTGCCTTCGCCTTGAGCTTCCACCGTACGCCCGCTGTCAAGTGGGAATGCCACCAGCAGCGCGTCTACCAGCGTGCGCTCGTACTCGCGCATCTTACGATCCCGCTCCAGTGAGGGAATTAAGGATGGTACGTTGTCCTTGTAACGGGGATCCAGCAGGGTGGCCACCCAGTAATCAGCACCAGTTAAAATGTGGGCAACTCGGCGGTCATTGCGGAAACACTGCAGCATGTAATCGCTCATGTGTGCCAGGCTGCCCAGAGGCAAAGAAAAGCTGTCCTCTGTGGGAGGTGTATCGTCTGTGTCCTCTGTATCCCCCCAGCCACGCACCAGTGATGGCCACGAGCTGGTCTGGGTGCCACCCTGCTGTGAAAATGGCTCCTCCTCCTCCTCCTCCTCCATCTCCTCCTCCACCTCGTCATCCTCCAGAACTGTGCCCTTTCTGCCGGACAATTGTGTACCTGGCGTTTGTTGGTGCAGGAACCCACCCTCGTAGCCACTTGTGAAAGACTGCCCTGAAAGCCTTTGAAATGATCCCGCTTCCTCCTCCTCCTCCTTATCCTCCTGTGCCACATCCTCTTCCATCATCGCCCGAAGCGTTTTTTCAAGGAGGCATAGAACTGGGATAGTAACGCTGAGAACGGCGTCATTGGCACTGGACATGTTGGTGGAGTACTCGAAACAGCGCAACAAGGCACACAGGTCTCGCATGGAGGCCCAGTTATTGGTGGTGAAGTGGTGCTGTTCCGCAGAGCGACTCACGCGTGATTGCTGCAGCTGAAACTCCACTATCGCCTGCTGCTGCTCGCACAGTCTTGCCAGCATGTGCAAGGTGGAGTTCCACCTTGTGGGCACGTCACATATGAGGCGGTGAGCGGGAAGGCCGAAGTTACGCTGCAGCGCTGACAGGCGAGCAGCAGCAGGGTGGGAACGCCGAAAGTGCGCACACACAGCCCGCACTTTCTGTAGCAGCTCGGGCATATTGGGGTAATTTTTAAGGAACCTCTGGACCACCAAGTTCAGCACATGCGCCAGGCAAGGGATGTGCATCAAACTGTCTAGGCCCAGAGCTGCTACGAGATTTCGCCCATTATTGCACACCACCAGGCCGGGCTTGAGGCTCACTTACAGCAACCACTCATTGGTCTGTTGTTCCATGTCCCTCCACAACTCCTGCGCGGTGTGGGGTTTTTCCCCCCAAACAGGAAAGTTTTAAAACTGCCTGCTGTCGTTTACCCCTGGCTGTGCTGAAGTTGGTGGTGAAGGTGTTACGCTGACCGGATGAGGAGGCGGTAGAGGATGAGAAAGCGGAGTAGGAGGAGTTAGCAACAGGAGGCATACTGAAGCGCCCTGCAATCCTCGGTGGTGGAAGGACATGCGCCAAACTGCTATCTGCCTCAGGCCCAGCCGCCACTGCATTTACCCAGTGTGCTGTTAGGGAGATATAACGTCCCTGACCGTGCTTACTGGTCCACGCATCCGTAGTTAGGTGGACCTTGCCACAGATGGCGTTGCGCAGTGCACACCTGATTTTGTCCCCCACTTGGTTGTGCAGGGAAGGGATGGCTCGCCTGGAAAAGTAGTGGCGGCTGGGCACGACGTACTGTGGGACAGCCAATGCCATCAGGCTTTTAAAACTCTACGTCTCCACCAGACGGAATGACAGCATTTCAAAGGCCAGGAGTTTTGAAATGCTGGCATTCAGGGCCAGGGATCGCGGGTGGCTAGGGGGGTACTTCCTCTTCCGCTCCAATGTTTGGGAGATAGAGAGCTGAACGCTTCCATGGGACATTGTGGAGATGGTTGGTGACCCAGGTGGTAGTGTTGCTGGCAGATCCTCTGTTTGCGGGGTGGCAGGTGCCACTGTCACTACAGAGGTGGATGAAGAGGCCGAGACTGCAGCAGAAGAGGAAGCAGGAGGAGCCAGAGACCTTTTGGTTTTTGAGGTGTCTACTCCACTGCAGCTCGTGCTTTGCACTTAGATGCCTGGTCATGCAGGTTGTGCTCAGGTTGAGAACGTTTATGCCTCGCTTCAGGCTCTGATTGCACAGCTCGTGTCTTGTCATCAGCACATTGTGTGAAAAACTGCCACGCTAGGGAACTCCTTGGACCTGGCTTTGGTGTGCTCGGTCCCTTGCTGCGTTGGGCAGTAGCAGACATACTGTCTAGGCGACGGACGCTCCGCTTTTGCACCCTGCTCCCTCTTCTGCTGTGCTGGTGGCTCTGTGCGACCACCACCTCTTCCTCCAAACTACACTGGTCACCTGCATAACGTTGATTCCATGTGGGGTCGAGGACCTCATCGTCCTCCACATCATCTTCCACCCAGTCTTCACCCCTGCCCTCCTTGTCTGTCTGCACAATTGCGAAAGCAGCAGCAGTTGGCACCTGTGTTTCGTCATCATCCGAGACGTGCTGCGATGGTCCTCCCATGTACTCATCATGAAACATAAGTGGTTGGGCATCGGTGCACTCAATCTCTTCCACTTCTGGGGCAGGGCTAGGTGGATGGCCCTGGGAAACCCTGCTAACAGAGTCATCGAAAAGCAGAAGAGACTGCTGCATGATTTGGGGCTCAGACTGCTTGGCCGATTTGCAAGGGGGTGAGGTGAAAGACTGATGGACATGGGTTTCAGGTGCCAACTCTGATCTTTCATCAGAAGAGTGGGTGGGAGACAATGTGAAGGAACCCTGAGGCACTGTCAGCAACCCAATCTACTATCGCCTGTACTTGTCCTGGCCTAAACAATCGTACAGCCTCATTAGGCGCGACAAAATACCGCCGCAGGCTCAGTCGCCTACTCGCACCTGAGGAAGGTGTTTCACTTGTGCGTGTATCTGGCATAGATCCACCACGTCCTCTCCCTGCAACAGGAGCTCCACCAGCAGCACCACGACCGGGGCCACCACGTCCCTTTGACCTTCTCCTCGTATTTTCCAAATTTAGGATCTTGCCCTAAATGGGTGTTTTTGGAAGAGCAGAACACACCCACAGTACGTAACCGCTGAATCGCACAGCTACAGAAATGCAGAAAATTATATTAAAAAAAAAAGTTTTTTTTTTAGTATAGCACAGTAGAAGAAAACTATATAGAAATTGTTTATTTCACACGCCTCCACATACTGTATGTATAACACACTGCAAAATATTTTTTGTGGCCCTAAATGGCGTTTTTTGGAAGACCACAACACACCCACAGTACGTAACCCCTGAATCGCACAGCTACAGAACTGCAGAAAATGCTATTCAAAAAAAATGTTGTTTTTTTAGTATAGCACAGTAGAAGAAAACTATATAGAAATTGTTTATTTCACACAACTCCACATATGTATAACACACTGCAAAATATTTTTTGTGGCCCTAAATGGCGTTTTTGGAAGACCACAACACACCCACAGTACGTAACCGCTGAATCGCACAGCTACAGAACTGCAGAAAATGCTATTCAAAAAAAATGTTGTTTTTTTAGTATAGCACAGTAGAAGACAAATATATAGAAATGGTTTATTTCACACGCCTCCACATATGTATAACACACTGCAAAATATTTTTTGTGGCCCTAAATGGCGTTTTTTGGAAGACCACAACACACCCACAGTACGTAACCGCTGAATCGCACAGCTACAGAACTGCAGAAAATGCTATTCAAAAATTTTTTTGTTTTTTTAGTATAGCACAGTAGAAGACAAATATATAGAAATGGTTTATTTCACATGCCTCCACATATGTATAACACACTGCAAAATATTTTTTGTGGCCCTAAATGCCGTTTTTTGGAAGACCACAACACACCCACAGTACGTAACCGCTGAATCGCACAGCTACAGAACTGCAGAAAATGCTATTCAAAAAAAATTTTGTTTTTTTAGTATAGCACAGTAGAAGACAAATATATAGAAATGATTTATTTCACATGCCTCCACATATGTATAACACACTGAAAAATATTTTTGGTGGCCCTAAATGGCATTTTTTGGAAGACCACAACACACGCACAGTACGTAACCGCTGAATCGCACAGCTACAGAACTGCAGAAAATGCTATTCAAAAAATGTTTTGTTTTTTTAGTATAGCACAGTAGAAGACAAATATATAGAAATGGTTTATTTCACACGCCTCCACATATGTATAACACACTGCAAAATATTTTTTGTGGCCCTAAATGGCGTTTTTTGGAAGACCACAACACACCCACAGTACGTAACCGCTGAATCGCACAGCTACAGAACTGCAGAAAATGCTATTCAAAAAAAATTTTGTTTTTTTAGTATAGCACAGTAGAAGACAAATATATAGAAATGGTTTATTTCACATGCCTCCACATATGTATAACACACTGAAAAATATTTTTTGTGGCCCTAAATGGCATTTTTTGGAAGACCACAACACACCCACAGTACGTAACCGCTGAATCGCACAGCTACAGAACTGCAGAAAATGCTATTCAAAAATTTTTTTGTTTTTTTAGTATAGCACAGTAGAAGACAAATATATAGAAATGGTTTATTTCACACGCCTCCACATATGTATAACACACTGCAAAATATTTTTTGTGGCCCTAAATGGCGTTTTTTGGAAGACCATAACACACCCACAGTACGTAACCGCTGAATCGCACAGCTACAGAACTGCAGAAAATGCTATTAAAAAAATGTTGTTTTTTTAGTATAGCACAGTAGAAGACAAATATATAGAAATGGTTTATTTCACACGCCTCCACATATGTATAACACACTGCAAAATATTTTTTGTAACCCTAAATGGCGTTTTTTGGAAGACCACAACACACCCACAGTACGTAACCGCTGAATCACACAGCTACAGAACTGCAGAAAATGCTATTAAAAAAAAATGTTGTTTTTTTAGTATAGCTCAGTAGAAGACAAATATATAGAAATGGTTTATTTCACACGCCTCCACATATGTATAACACACTGCAAAATATTTTTTGTGGCCCTAAATAGCGTTTTTTGGAAGACCACAACACACCCACAGTACGTAACCGCTGAATCGCACAGCTACAGAACTGCAGAAAATGCTATTCAAAAAAAATGTTGTTTTTTTAGTATAGCACAGTAGAAGACAAATATATAGAAATGGTTTATTTCACACGCCTCCACATATGTATAACACACTGCAAAATATTTTTTGTGGCACTAAATGGCATTTTTTGGAAGACCACAACACACCCACAGTACGTAACCGCTGAATCGCACAGCTACAGAACTGCAGAAAATGCTATTCAAAATTGTTTTTGTTTTTTTAGTATAGCACAGTAGAAGACAAATATATAGAAATGGTTTATTTCACACGCCTCCACATATGTATAACACACTGCAAAATATTTTTTGTGGCCCTAAATGGCGTTTTTTGGAAGACCACAACACACCCACAGTACGTAACCGCTGAATCGCACAGCTACAGAACTGCAGAAAATGCTATTCAAAAAAAATTTTGTTTTTTTAGTATAGCACAGTAGAAGACAAATATATAGAAATGGTTTATTTCACACGCCTCCACATATGTATAACACACTGCAAAATATTTTTTGTGGCCCTAAATGGCATTTTTTGGAAGACCACAACACACCCACAGTACGTAACCGCTGAATCGCACAGCTACAGAACTGCAGAAAATGCTATTCAAAAAAAATGGTTTTTTTTAGTATAGCTCAGTAGAAGACAAATATATAGAAATGGTTTATTTCACACGCCTCCACATATGTATAACACACTACAAAATATTTTTTGTGGCCCTAAATGGCGTTTTTTGGAAGACCACAACACACCCACAGTACGTAACCGCTGAATCGCACAGCTACAGAACTGCAGAAAATGCTATTCAAAAAATTTTTTGTTTTTTTAGTATAGCACAGTAGAAGACAAATATATAGAAATGGTTTATTTCACACGCCTCCACATATGTATAACACACTGCAAAATATTTTTTGTGGCCCTTAATGGCGTTTTTTGGAAGACCACAACACACCCACAGTACGTAACCGCTGAATCGCACAGCTACAGAACTGCAGAAAATGCTATTAAAAAAAAATGTTGTTTTTTTAGTATAGAACAGTAGAAGACAAATATATAGAAATGGTTTATTTCACACGCCTCCACATATGTATAACACACTGCAAAATATTTTTTGTGGCCCTAAATGGCGTTTTTTGGAAGACCACAACACACCCACAGTACGTAACCGCTGAATCGCACAGCTACAGAACTGCAGAAAATGCTATTAAAAAAAATGTTTTTTTTTAGTATAGCACAGTAGAAGACAAATATATAGAAATGGTTTATTTCACACGCCTCCACATATGTATAACACACTGCAAAATATTTTTTGTGGCCCTAAATGGCGTTTTTTGGAAGACCACAACACACCCACAGTACGTAACCGCTGAATCGCACAGCTACAGAACTGCAGAAAATGCTATTTAAAAAAAATGTTTTTTTTTAGTATAGCACAGTAGAAGACAAATATATAGAAATGGTTTATTTCACACGCCTCCACATATGTATAACACACTGCAAAATATTTTTTGTGGCCCTAAATGGCATTTTTTGGAAGACCACAACACACGCACAGTACGTAACCGCTGAATCGCACAGCTACAGAACTGCAGAAAATGCTATTCAAAAAAATGTTGTTTTTTTAGTATAGCACAGTAGAAGACAAATATATAGAAATGGTTTATTTCACACGCCTCCACATATGTATAACACACTGCAAAATATTTTTTATGGCGTTTTTGGAAGACCACAACACACCCACAGTACGTAACCGCTGAATCGCACAGCTACAGAACTGCAGAAAATGTTATTAAAAAAAATGTTTTTTTTTAGTATAGCACAGTAGAAGACAAATATATAGAAATGGTTTATTTCACATGCCTCCACATATGTATAACACACTGCAATATATTTTTTGTGGCCCTAAATGGCGTTTTTTGGAAGACCACAACACACCCACAGTACGTAACCGCTGAATCGCACAGCTACAGAACTGCAGAAAATGCTATTCAAAAAAATTTTTGTTTTTTTAGTATAGCACAGTAGAAGACAAATATATAGAAATAGTTTATTTCACACTCCTCCACATATGTATAACACACTGCAAAATATTTTTTGTGGCCCTAAATGGCGTTTTTTGGAAGACCACAACACACCCACAGTACGTAACCGCTGAATCGCACAGCTACAGAACTGCAGAAAATGCTATTCAAAAAAAATGTTGTTTTTTTAGTATAGCACAGTAGAAGACAAATATATAGAAATGGTTTATTTCACACGCCTCCACATATGTATAACACACTGCAAAATATTTTTTGTGGCCCTAAATGGCGTTTTTTGGAAGACCACAACACACCCACAGTACGTAACCGCTGAATCGCACAGCTACAGAACTGCAGAAAATGCTATTAAAAAAAAATGTTGTTTTTTTAGTATAGCACAGTAGAAGACAAATATATAGAAATGGTTTATTTCACATGCCTCCACATATGTATAACACACTGCAAAATATTTTTTGTGGCGTTTTTGGAAGACCACAACACACCCACAGTACGTAACCGCTGAATCGCACAGCTACAGAACTGCAGAAAATGTTATTTAAAAAAATGTTTTTTTTTAGTATAGCACAGTAGAAGACAAATATATAGAAATGGTTTATTTCACATGCCTCCACATATGTATAACACACTGCAATATATTTTTTGTGGCCCTAAATGGCGTTTTTTGGAAGACCACAACACACCCACAGTACGTAACCGCTGAATCGCACAGCTACAGAACTGCAGAAAATGCTATTCAAAAAAATTTTTGTTTTTTTAGTATAGCACAGTAGAAGACAAATATATAGAAATAGTTTATTTCACACTCCTCCACATATGTATAACACACTGCAAAATATTTTTTGTGGCCCTAAATGGCGTTTTTTGGAAGACCACAACACACCCACAGTACGTAACCGCTGAATCGCACAGCTACAGAACTGCAGAAAATGCTATTCAAAAAAAATGTTGTTTTTTTAGTATAGCACAGTAGAAGACAAATATATAGAAATGGTTTATTTCACACGCCTCCACATATGTATAACACACTGCAATATATTTTTTGTGGCCCTAAATGGCGTTTTTTGGAAGACCACAACACACCCACAGTACGTAACCGCTGAATTGCACAGCTACAGAACTGCAGAAAATGCTATTAAAAAAAAATGTTGTTTTTTTAGTATAGCACAGTAGAAGACAAATATATAGAAATGGTTTATTTCACATGCCTCCACATATGTATAACACACTGCAAAATATTTTTTGTGGCGTTTTTGGAAGACCACAACACACCCACAGTACGTAACCGCTGAATCGCACAGCTACAGAACTGCAGAAAATGTTATTTAAAAAAATGTTTTTTTTTAGTATAGCACAGTAGAAGACAAATATATAGAAATGGTTTATTTCACATGCCTCCACATATGTATAACACACTGCAATATATTTTTTGTGGCCCTAAATGGCGTTTTTTGGAAGACCACAACACACCCACAGTACGTAACCGCTGAATCGCACAGCTACAGAACTGCAGAAAATGCTATTCAAAAAAATTTTTGTTTTTTTAGTATAGCACAGTAGAAGACAAATATATAGAAATAGTTTATTTCACACTCCTCCACATATGTATAACACACTGCAAAATATTTTTTGTGGCCCTAAATGGCGTTTTTTGGAAGACCACAACACACCCACAGTACGTAACCGCTGAATCGCACAGCTACAGAACTGCAGAAAATGCTATTCAAAAAAAATGTTGTTTTTTTAGTATAGCACAGTAGAAGACAAATATATAGAAATGGTTTATTTCACACGCCTCCACATATGTATAACACACTGCAATATATTTTTTGTGGCCCTAAATGGCGTTTTTTGGAAGACCACAACACACCCACAGTACGTAACCGCTGAATTGCACAGCTACAGAACTGCAGAAAATGCTATTAAAAAAAAATGTTGTTTTTTTAGTATAGCACAGTAGAAGACAAATATATAGAAATGGTTTATTTCACATGCCTCCACATATGTATAACACACTGCAAAATATTTTTTGTGGCCCTAAATGGCGTTTTTTGGAAGACCACAACACACCCACAGTACGTAACCGCTGAATCGTACAGCTACAGAACTGCAGAAAATGCTATTAAAAAAAATGTTGTTTTTTTAGTATAGCACAGTAGAAGACAAATATATAGAAATGGTTTATTTCACACGCCTCCACATATGTATAACACACTGCAAAATATTTTTTGTGGCCCTAAATGGCGTTTTTTGGAAGACCACAACACACCCACAGTACGTAACCGCTGAATCGCACAGCTACAGAACTGCAGAAAATGCTATTAAAAAAAAATGTTGTTTTTTAGTATAGCACAGTAGAAGACAAATATATAGAAATGGTTTATTTCACATGCCTCCACATATGTATAACACACTGCAAAATATTTTTTGTGGCCCTAAATGGCGTTTTTTGGAAGACCACAACACACCCACAGTACGTAACCGCTGAATCGCACAGCTACAGAACTGCAGAAAATGCTATTCAAAAAAAATTTTGTTTTTTTAGTATAGCACAGTAGAAGACAAATATATAGAAATGGTTTATTTCACACGCCTCCACATATGTATAACACACTGCAATATATTTTTTGTGGCCCTAAATGGCGTTTTTTGGAAGACCACAACACACCCACAGTACGTAACCGCTGAATCGCACAGCTACAGAACTGCAGAAAATGCTATTAAAAAAAAATGTTGTTTTTTTAGTATAGCACAGTAGAAGACAAATATATAGAAATGGTTTATTTCACACACCTCCACATATGTATAACACACTGTAAAATATTTTTTGTGGCCCTAAATGGCGTTTTTTGGAAGACCACAACACACCCACAGTACGTAACCGCTGAATCGCACAGCTACAGAACTGCAGAAAATGTTATTCAAAAAAAATGTTGTTTTTTAGTATAGCACAGTAGAAGACAAATATATAGAAATTGTTTATTTCACATGCCTCCACATATGTATAACACACTGCAATATATTTTTTGTGGCCCTAAATGTCGTTTTTTGGAAGACCACAACACACCCACAGTACGTAACGGCTGAATCGCACAGCTACAGAACTGCAGAAAATGCTATTCAAAAAAAATTTTGTTTTTTTAGTATAGCACAGTAGAAGACAAATATATAGAAATGGTTTATTTCACACGCCTCCACATATGTATAACACACTGCAAAATATTTTTTGTGGCCCTAAATGGGTCTTTTTGCAAGCGTACATTAAAGTGCAAATTTTTTTTTTTTTGCCCTAAACTGGTCTTTTTCCAAGAGCAGAATACACCCACAGTATGGAAACAGTGTATCTCTCAACGTAATATATGCAGTGCTGGTGCACTGAGCTTGCAGATAAAAGGTAGATTTTCTCTGACACTGGGCTCATGGCAGTGTAAAAAGACTGCACTGCAACACAAACAGGTAAACCTATGCAGATCGCTGAGTTATATCTCTGAATCTGGACTCCTATTCCTATATAATATATCTCTCTCCCTGAAAGCACCAACAGGAACCTGGCCCTACACTACACTGTCTCTCTATCTTTTCCCTCAGATTCCAGAATCAGGACTAACTCATGTATTTTTCAATCTCTCCCTAAAAGCAGCAGCAGCAGACAAGATCCTCTCCCTATCTATTCTGAAGCAGAGTGACGTGTGTGCTGTGTGCCTCTAGCTTATATAGAAGCTGGGTCACATGTTGCACTGACCAATCACAGCCATGCCATTAGTAGGCATGGCTATGATGGCTTCTAAGGGCACACCAGCTAATCAAAAGGTGATTGGCTGGCCCCTGAAGCATTTCTAACTGCGCCATTAGATTGCCGAACCCGAACCCGAACCCGGACTTTCGCGCAAAGTCCGGGTTCGGGTTCGGGAAAAAGCTAAAGTTCGGTACGGACCCGAACTTTACAGTTCGGGTTCGCTCAACCCTAGTTGTAACATGACAAAATGTGGAAAATTTCAAGGGGTATGAATACTTCTTCAAGGCACTGTATCTGTGGAGGACAGAAGGGTTCTGATTGGTAGAACATTTGTTTGACTGCCCAAAGGGCCCTGAGAAGGGTCAGGTGGATTCTTTCCTAGGCAATTAAGCAGGCCTATGTAGCCTATATAGAAATCTCAGCTCATTCTACAAGGGTGACAGTGGCTTCTTGGGCAAGTTATGCCAAGGTGCTGGCAGAGGTGGTCTGCAAGGCTGTCGGCTAGAAGTCCCCTAACATTTTTATTCCCCCTTTCTGGCCAAATGTAGCTTATGGTGTTTCTCGGGCATTAGGCATATCAGTTATTGCCTCTACCCCTGTCGTTTACGTGGTTAATACAGTATTTTTGCAATTAATTTGTCTCAGTATCTTTTTTTTCCCACTCTGTTTTTCCTTATGCTATATCCCATTGGTAGGCTGACATGATGAACTCCAGGAATACAGGAAATTGTCATCCATGCATACCATAATTTTCCTTACCTGAAGGCTCATTATTTAATTATAAGGATTTCACTCTCTGATGTTCCATCACGAGGCCCAGCAATGATTCCGAGAAGGGGATCCCTCCTTTTGTTGCTATGCAGGGGGTTGTCCTGTGGGGTCAGGAAGTGGGGCTGACTCACTGGATGAGAGGTGGACTTACATGATGAGCCTTCAGAAAAGGAAAATTCCAGTAAGTATGGATAACAATTTTCCATAATATACATTCAGTACATCTCTTTGTTACATGTAAAGTTTCCATGGAAGTTATATCTGGTGTGCTTTTAGCCTCCTGCTTGGCCTGACAACACAGTGCCTTTCCTATGTGAAATCAAAGCCAGCATTGTCAATGCTGCAAAACTCCATCCATCCACCAGCCCTCTCACTACACATGCATACATTGATTTCTTTCCCAGAAAAACAGTGTTATGCCCTGTACACACGATCGGATTTCCGTCGGAATTCCGATGAAGCTGACTTCCATCAGTCTTGCTTACACACCATCAGACAAAATTCCGACCGTCCAATACGTGGTGACGTAAAACGCTCCGACGAGCCGAGAAAAATGAAGTTCAATGCTTCTGAGCATGCGCTGACTTGATTCTGAGCATGCGTGGGTTTTTTCTCCGTTGGAGTTCCACACAGACGATCGGAATTTCCTATCGGCAAATTTTAAAACATGTTCTATTTTTTTTATTTTTTTTAAAAAAGGGGGATGGGGACCACACACGATCGTTTTTTCCGATGAAAAAAGTCCATCAGACATGCGTACATGGCATTAGTGTAGTTGAAAATCCTTATTTAGTGCAGAGCTACAGTATCTATATACATTTAAAAACCAGGCAAAAATTTAATAAGCGCGCAACCCATAAATCATCTGTGATAAGATCAATTGTTATATAATAATATATATATATATATATATATATATATATATATATATATATATATATATATACACAAAGTTCTCCAAAAAGTATACACTCAATAAATCCACATTAAGTCCATAGGAAAAAGGAAAAATAAAATAAATTAATGTAAACAAGTTCAATTGAACATGCTCTAGTACGTGAAAAGTGATTAACAAAAAAAAGGTGCTTCGGTGAGCTTTTTCACACATGCAATATGCGCCTCTTACCAGAAGGCTGGATCTCAAGTTTTAGAGATCTAACTCGTTCTCACAGGTATCAGCCACCAGGGATATCTCACTCCTAAGGCTCCTTTGAGGGCACTCCCTCCTTGTGAGAAGACTGCTCCACTCTGTTGTCGTGTATCTCATGTGTCCTCGATGTCTCTTAGGGATGAGCTTCGTGTTCGAGTCGAATCCATGTTCGACTCGAACATCGGCTGTTCGATGAGGATCGAACATTAAGGGCCGTTCGCGCCAAATTCGAGTGGCGCATCATGGCCCATAATTCACTGCGGCATCGCAGTGCATTGCTGGCTGATGATTGGCCAAGCATGCACTATGACCTGCATGCTTGGCCAATCACAGCGCCGTCTGTACAGAGAGCCAGGGTGGCTTTGGCCAATCATGGCTCAGAGGAGTAGGTACACGCCCCACACTATATAAGGCCGCCTGGAAGTCGGCCTTGTGTAGTGTGTTGGCATTTGTGAAAGAGAGAGTTGCAGAGAGAGAGACAGTGTCATTTATATTGAGTTAGATAGAGCAGGCAGGCGAGTCAGTTAGCTGCTGTTACAGTGTGTAGAGGATATATATGCATCCTAAGTGTTGTATATATATTTATACACTGTATTGAGTTTAGCTAGATCCGTTCCTGTTAGTCTCTATACTGTGACAGGCAGGCAGGTTATTTTGCTAGCTGCAGACAGTCAGAGTTTCACTTAGTGTACTACTGTGTGCTTTGCATAACGTTCACCTAAAGCTCACCTGAATACAGTTATTAAGAAAAGGTACTGAAACACACTAGCCCTACCTAACAGCACCACTCTGTGCTTAGAAATAAAACTGCAAAGATAAAAGCGTACCCAGAGTAAAAATGAATGTACTAAAATAGCAGCTGCTTAAAAAAATTCAAATGTATGTAAAACAGTGAAATCCAAACTAAAAATAGTCCACAATAGTACTGCAGCAGCTCTGTGATCAAACCCTTGTTTGAAAATCTTCTATAATATAGTTCATATAGGATAGGTCAGTGAGCATGGAAGAGGGTGGCTGTGATTGGTCAAAATAGATCTAGCATCAGTGCTCCTTTCACCAGGGATGTTCACCACGTGGGGGGATACTATTCCCTTTATGGGGATGCACTCACCAAATGGTAGATCAATATGAGCATTCAAAAACACCATCCAATTTCAGCATAGGTTTCACTTGTTAGTTAGGTACCGTAATCACATGTGAGAGAGATAAAAAATCCACATAGGGCAATAACGTTTGAACTGTTTAATAACCCAATGGTAACCCCTTACATAATGTGCGTACCAAATACAAGTAAAATTCAGGCAATGTAAAAGTGGGCGCTCAGGACTAACTTGACCCTGGTGGAACACCGCTGATGAATTCCTCCGGCGTCTTCCTGGATGTGCGTCTGTGGAGCGCACACGTCACTTCCCGGTTGTTTGGTGCATAGTCACGCCCTTACGCGTTTCGTCACTTCCTGACTTTGTCTGAGGACGACGCCCTCAGATGAAGTCAGGAAGTGGCGAAATGCGTAAGGGCGTGACTACGCACCAAACAACCGTAAGTGACGTGTGTGCTCCACGGACGCACATCCAGGAAGACGCCGGAGGAATTCATCAGCAGTGTCCCACCAGGGTCAAGTTAGTCCTGAGCGCCCACTTTTACATTGCCTGAATTTTACTTGTATTTGGTACGCACATTAAGTAAGGGGTTACCATTGGGTTATTAAACAGTTCAAACGTTATTGCCCTATGTAGATTTTTTATCTCTCTCACATGTGATTACGATACCTAACTAACAAGTGAAACCTATGGTGGAGACAGATGCTGGAATTGGATGGTGTTTTGAATGCTCATATTGATCAGCCATTTGGTGAGTGCATCCCCATAAGAGGAATAGTATCCCCCCACGTGGTGAACATCCCTGGTGAAAGGAGCACTGATTCTAGATCTATTTTGACCAATCACAGCCACCCTCTTCCATGCTCACTATCCTATCCTATATGAACTATATTATAGAAGATTTTCAAACAAGGGTTTGATCACAGTGCTGCTGCAGTACTATTGTGGACTATTTTTAGTTTCGATTTTACTGTTTTACATACATTTGAATACAGTTATTCTCTATACTGTGACAGGCAGGCAGGTGATTGTGCTAGCTGCAGACAGTCAGTGTTTCACTTAGTGTACTAATGTGTGCTTTGCATAGCGTTCACCTAAGGCTCACCTGAATACAGTTATTCTCTATACTGTGACAGGCAGGCCAGTGATTGTGCAAGCTGCAGACAGTCAGTGTTTCACTTAGTGTACTAAGGTGTGCTTTGCATAGCGTTCACCTAAAGCTCACCTGAATACAGTTATTCTCTATACTGTGACAGGCTGGCCGGTGATTGTGCAAGCTGCAGACAGTCAGTGTTTCACTTAGTGTACTACTGTGTGCTTTGCATAGCGTTCCCCTAAAGCTCACCTGAATACAGTTATTCTCTATACTGTGACAGGCAGGCCAGTGATTGTGCAAGCTGCAGACAGTCAGTGTTTCACTTAGTGTACTAATGTGTGCTTTGCATAGCATTCACCTAAAGCTCACCTGAATACAGTTATTCTCTATACTGTGACAGGCAGGCCGGTGATTGTGCAAGCTGCAGACAGTCAGTGCATAGCATTCACCTAAAGCTCACCTGAATACAGTTAGTGACTATTATAGTTGTGTTCTCATAATAAAACCACAAGCAGAGAGCTGCAAGTATTTTCAGTGTACTGTGTCCTCTGCACAGTTTTCACCTAAAACTAACTGAAAACAATTGCTGCTTTTCCCATACTAACACCACAGCAGACCATTAGTATGTCTGGAAGGCAAACAATGAGAGGCAGACAGTCACGAGGCAATAAAATAGGGCATGCAGGCTCTGTGTCTAGAGGCAACAGTGCTGCTGGCCGTGGACACGGTGCATCCTCATCAGCACGTGGCCGTGGGACACGCTTGTCCTTCTTTTCGGCAGCTGGCCATGTTGAGCCGCAACATGCCCAAAACTTGGTAGAGTGGATGACCAAGCCGTCCTCCTCCTCATCCCCTCTCACCCAGGCTCAGGGTACTTTGTCTGGCAAAGCAGCTGCCAAAGCGGCCTCTTCCCTCGGCTTAATGGCATCAGTCACTCCTTCCCTAGCCCCACCATGTCCTCCTGAGGAGTCCCCCGAACTGTTTGAGCACAGTGTTGGGTACATGCTCCAAGAGGATGCCCAGTGTTTTTGAAGGCTCTGATGATGGAACCCAGCTGGAGGAAGGCAGTAACGTGAGCCCAGAGAAAGGGGGTGCCCAACAAGGTCAGCTATCTGGCAGTCATGTTCCCCCAGCTGCAGCATACTGCCAGATTGGCTCCAGTGATGAGGAGGGAGGGGATTATGAGGTCACTGACTCCACGTGGGTGCCTGATAGGAGAGAGGAAGAGGAGGAGGAGGAGGCACATCTCCAACGAGGCAGGACGCCCTCCAGGGACCAGCTTAAGGGCAGCACACCGACTTCATCACACCGCAGACCTCCGCATGTGGAGGGCGCTGCTGTCTGTGCGCGTTATTCAAAAAGTTCTTGGGTGTGGGATTTTTTTCAGACGTGTGCAGCTGATTTCACCGTTGCCATTTGCAACATATGTCTAAAGCGTATCTCGCATGGCCAAAACATCACTTGCTTGGGCACCACATGCTTGACCAGACATATGTCGAACTGCCATGCAGTCCGTTGGCAAGCACACCTAAAAGACCCACACCAAAGAACAAGGAGGAGATTGCACCTCATCAGCTGGGATCTCCAACCCCACTATACCTTCAGTTCTCTCTGAAACCTGCACTGAGAGGAATGAAGGTGTAGAATTAGGTGTGTCACAGCCAAGTATTTGCGGTACACCGACGTCCGATTGTACCAGGCAAATTTCCCTGCCCCAGCTGCTGCACCGCCGAAAGAAGTTCGCTCCCAGCCATCCACATGCCCAGCGGTTGAATGCTAGCTTGGCTAAATTGCTAGCACTTCAACTGCTGCCTTTTCAGTTGGTAGACTCTGCCCCTTTCCGTGAGTTTGTGGAATGTGCGGTTCCTCAGTGGCAGGTTCCCAAACGCCACTTTTTCTCACGGAAGGTGATTCCGGCTCTCTACCGGCATGTTGAAGGCAATGTCTTGGCCTCACTGGACAGAGCGGTCAGCGGTAAGGTGCATATTTCCACTTACTCATGGTCCAGCAGGCATGGACAGGGACGTTACCTATCTTTCACGGCGCATTGGGTGACTCTGCTGGCAGCCGGGAAGGATGCAGGACAAGGTGCAGTAGTGTTGGAGGTTGTTCCGCCACCACGCCTCCAAAAGGTTAATACTGGTGATTCTGACACCCCTCTCTCCTCCACTCCCTCATATTCTTCTTCCTCCATGGCCTCTTCCTGTACCGATTTGTCCTCGGAACCAGCGGTGCTCCGTAGGCGTTCAAGGGGCTACGCCAGTACTCAGGCAAAAATATGCCAAGCGGTGCTTGAGCTGGCATGCTTGGGGGACAGGAGCCACACTGGGGCAGAGATTCTGTCAGCTCTGCAGGGGCAGACTCAGAGGTGGTTGACGCCACGCCAGCTTAAGCCAGGAAAGGTGGTTTCCGACAATGACACAAACCTCCTCTCCGCCCTCCGACAGGGACAACTGACCCATGTGCCCTGTTTGGCTCACGTCCTTAACTTGGTGGTGCAGCGGTTCTTGGGCAGGTACCTGGGCTTACAAGAGGTCCTGAAGCAGGCCAGGAAACTCTGTGGGCATTTCCGCCGGTCATATAATGCCAGTGCTCAGCTGGCTGAGCTGCAAAAGGATTACAACCTGCCCAAGAAGCGCCTAATCTGTGACTTGCCCACCAGGTGGAACTCTACGTTGGCCATGCTGCAGTGGCTGCACACGCAACAAAGGGCCATCAATGAGTATCTGTTGCAATATGGAACCAGGACAGGGTCAGGGGAGCTTGGATTTTTTTCTCCATGCCAGTGGGCCATGATCAGGGATGCATGCACTGTCCTGGCACCATTTGAGGAGGCCACGAGGATGGTGAGCAGTGACAGTGCATGCATCAATGACACTGTCCCTGTTGTCCCCCTTTTGGAGCACACGCTGCATGGAATAATGGACTTGTACGTGGCTGGGAGAAGGTGGCTGCGGATAATGTTGTCCTCAGTAGGGATGAGCTCGGTGTTCGAGTCGAACATAGGTTTGACTCGAACATCGGCTGTTCGCACGTTCGGCGAACAACGAACGATTTGGGCCGTTCGCGCCAAATTCGAGTGACGCGAACGGGCCACAATACACTGCGCCATCGCAGTGTAATCCCGGCGCTGTGATTGGCCAAGCATGCACTGTGACCCTGCATGCTTGGCCAATCACAGCGCCGGCAGCGAGGAGAGCAATGATTGGCCACAGGCAGGATGCCTGTGGCCAATTATTGCTGAGGGGGTTTAGTACACGCCCTACACTATAAAAGGCCGCCATCGCGGCGGCCTCGTGTAGTGTGTTCCGGCGCAGGGAAAGAGAAGGATAGGCAGGGACAGTGTCATATTTTTTCTTTGCTAAACCTTGTATGTAGGGACAGAGAAGGATAGGTAGGGAGAGTGTCAGTGTCATATTCTTTGCTAAACCTTGTTTGTAGGGACAGAGAAGGATAGGCAGGGAGAGTGTCAGTTTCATATTCTTTGCTAAACCTTGTGTGCTGAACCATATTGCTAAACCTTGTGTGTAGGGACAGACAAGGATAGGCAGGGAGAGTGTCAGTGTCATATTCTTTGCTAAACCTTGTGTGCTGAACCATATTGCTAAACCTTGTGTGTAGGGACAGACAAGGATAGGTAGGGAGAGTGTCAGTGTCATATTCTTTGCTAAACCTTGTTTGTAGGGACAGAGAAGGACAGGCAGGGAGAGTGTCAGTTTCATATTCTTTGCTAAACCTTGTGTGCTGAACCATATTGCTAAACCTTGTGTGTAGGGACAGACAAGGATAGGCAGGGAGAGTGTCAGTGTCATATTCTTTGCTAAACCTTGTGTGCTGAACCATATTGCTAAACCTTGTGTGTAGGGACAGACAAGGATAGGCAGTCGAGAGTGTCAGTGTCATAATCTTTGCTAAACCTAGTGCGCTGAACCATATTGCTAAACCTTGTGTGTAGGGACAGACAAGGATAGGCAGTCGAGAGTGTCAGTGTCATAATCTTTGCTAAACCTCTAGTGCGCTGAACCATATTGCTAAACCTTGTGTGTAGGGACAGACAAGGATAGGCAGTCGAGAGTGTCAGTGTCATAATCTTTGCTAAACCTAGTGCGCTGAACCATATTGCTAAACCTTGTGTGTAGGGACAGACAAGGATAGGCAGTCGAGAGTGTCAGTGTCATAATCTTTGCTAAACCTCTAGTGCGCTGAACCATATTGCTAAACCTTGTGTGTAGGGACAGACAAGGATAGGCAGTCGAGAGTGTCAGTGTCATAATCTTTGCTAAACCTAGTGCGCTGAACCATATTGCTAAACCTTGTGTGTAGGGACAGACAAGGATAGGCAGTCGAGAGTGTCAGTGTCATAATCTTTGCTAAACCTAGTGCGCTGAACCATATTGCTAAACCTTGTGTGTAGGGACAGACAAGGATAGGCAGTCGAGAGTGTCAGTGTCATAATCTTTGCTAAACCTAGTGTGCTGAACCATATTGCTAAACCTTGTGTGTAGGGACAGACAAGGATAGGCAGTCGAGAGTGTCAGTGTCATAATCTTTGCTAAACCTAGTGCGCTGAACCATATTGCTAAACCTTGTGTGTAGGGACAGACAAGGATAGGCAGTCGAGAGTGTCAGTGTGTCATAATCTTTGCTAAACCTAGTGCGCTGAACCATATTGCTAAACCTTGTGTGTAGGGACAGACAAGGATAGGCAGTCGAGAGAGTCAGTGTCATAATCTTTGCTAAACCTAGTGCGCTGAACCATATTGCTAAACCTTGTGTGCAGGGACAGACAAGGATAGGCAGTCGAGAGTGTCAGTGTCATAATCTTTGCTAAACCTAGTGTGCTGAACCATATTGTTAAACCTTGTGTGTAGGGACAGACAAGGATAGGCAGTCGAGAGTGTCAGTGTCATAATCTTTGCTAAACCTAGTGTGCTGAACCATATTGCTAAACCTTGTGTGTAGGGACAGACAAGGATAGGCAGTCGAGAGTGTCAGTGTCATATTCTTTGCTAAACCTAGTGTGCTGAACCATATTGCTAAACCTTGTGTGTTGGGACAGACAAGGATAGGCAGTCGACAGTGTCAGTGTCCTATTCTTTGCTAAACCTTGTGTGCAGGGAGAGAGAAGGATAGGCAGGGGACAGTGTCAGTGTCATTGTTGCTATGCCTCCTGCACAGTATACACCTGAAGCTACCCCTTATTGCTGGTTTTCCCATCTCCCTGCAGGCCATTAGAATGTCTGGAAGGCAAACAAGGAGAGGCAGACAGTCAGGAGCCAATAAAAGAGGGCAAGCAGGCTCTGTGTCTGGGGGCAACAGTGCTGGTCGTGGACGCGGTGCATTGTCATCAGCACATGGCCATGGGACACGCTTGTCCTTCTTTTCGGCAGCTGGACAAGTTGAGCCACATCATGCTGAAGACTTGGTAGAGTGGATGACCAAGCCCTCCTCATCCTCCTCATCCTCTCTCACCCAGGCTCAGGGTACTGGCAAAGCAGCTGCCAAAGCGTCCTCTTCCCTGGTATCAATGTCATCATCAGTCACTCCTTCCCTAGACCCACCATGTCCTCCTCCTGAGGAGTCCCCCGAACTGTTTGAGCACAGTGTTGGGTACATGCTCCAGGAGGATGCCCAGCGTTTCGAAGGGTCTGATGATGATACCCAGCTAGAGGAAGGCAGTAGCGTGAGAGCAGAGAGAGGGGATGCTCAAGAAGGACACCAATCTGGCAGTCATGTTCCAGCAGCTGCAGCATACTGCCAGATTGGCTCCAGTGATGAGGAGGGAGGGGATGATGAGGTCACTGACTCCACGTGGGTGCCTAATAGGAGAGAGGAGGAGGAGGAGGATGAGGAGGAGGCACATCTCCAACGAGGCAGGATGCCCTTGGGTGGCCAGCGTAAGGGCAGCACACCAACGGAATCACACCGCAGAGCTCCGCCTGTGCAGGGCGCTGCCTCTGCCCATTATTCAAAAAGTTCTTTGGTGTGGGCCTTTTTTGAGGCGAGTGCATCAGATCGCACAGCTGCTGTTTGCAACATATGTCTCAAGCGTATATCGCGTGGCCAAAACATCAGCCGCTTGGGCACCACATGCTTGACCAGACATATGTTGACCTGCCATGCAGCTCGTTGGCAAGCCTACCTTAAAGACCCACACCAAAGAACAAAGCGGACCTCTCCTTGCACCGCATCAGCTGGGATCTCCAACCCCACTATACCTTCAGTCCTCTCTGAAACCTGCACTGATAGGAATGAAGGTGTAGAATTAGGTGTGTCACAGCCAAGTACTTGCGGCCACTCTGCTAGCAGTACACCGACGTCCGATTCTAGCAGGCAAATTTCCCTGCCCCAGCTGCTGGACCGTCGAAAGAAGTTCACTTCCAGCCATCCACATGCCCAGCGGTTGAATGCTAGCTTGGCTAAATTGCTAGCGCTTCAACTGCTGCCTTTTCAGTTGGTAGACTCGGCCCCCTTCCGTGAGTTTGTGCAATGTGCGGTTCCTCAGTGGCAGGTTCCCAAATGCCACTTTTTCTCACGGAAGGCGATTCCGGCTCTCTACCGGCATGTGGAAGGCAATGTCTTGGCCTCGCTGGACAGAGCGGTCAGCGGTAAGGTGCATATTACCACTGACTCATGGTCCAGCAGGCATGGACAGGGACGTTACCTTTCTTTCACGGCCCATTGGGTCACTCTTTTGGCAGCTGGGAAGGATGCAGGACAAGGTGCAGTAGTGTTGGAGGTTGTTCCACCGCCACGCCTCCAAAATGCTACTACTGGTTGTGACACACCTCTGTCCTCGACCCCCTCCTCTTCTTCTTCCTCCGTGGCCTCTTCCTGTGCTTTGTCCTCGGAACCAGCGGTGCTCCGTAGGCGTTCAAGGGGCTACGCAAGTACGCAGGCAAAAAGATGCCATGCCGTGCTTGCGCTGGTGTGTTTGGGGGACAGGAGCCACACTGGGGCAGAGGTTCTGTCTGCTCTGCAGGGGCAGGCCGAGAGGTGGTTGACGCCACGCCAGCTTAAGCCAGGAATGGTAGTTTGCGACAATGGCACCAACCTCCTCTCCGCTCTCCGACAGGGACAACTGACCCATGTGCCCTGTGTGGCTCACGTCCTTAACCTGGTGGTGCAGCGCTTCTTGGGCAGGTACCCGGGCTTACAGGATGTCCTGAGGCAGGCCAGGAAAGTCTGTGTGCATTTCCGCAGATCTTATAATGCCAGTGCTCGCCTGGCTGAGCTGCAAAAGGAGTTGAACCTGCCCAAGAACCGCCTTATATGTGACATGCCCACCAGGTGGAACTCAACGTTGGCCATGCTGCAGCGGCTGCACACGCAGCAGAGGGCCATCAATGAGTACCTGTGCGACTACGGCACCAGGACAGGGTCAGGGGAGCTCGGGTTTTTTTCACCACGCCAGTGGGGCATGATCAGGGATGCATGCACTGTCCTGGCACCATTTGAGGAGGCCACGAGGATGGTGAGCAGTGACAGTGCATGCATCAGTGACACTGTACCTCTTGTCCACCTGTTGGAACATACGCTGCGTGGAATAATGGACAGGGCACTTGAGGCAGAACAGAGGCAGGAAGAGGAGGACTTCCTTGCCTCTCAAGGCCCCCTTTACCCAGACAGTGTTCCTTCTGTCCCACCCATTGCACAGGAAGAAGAGGAGGAGGAGGAGGAGGATTGTGTCAGCATGGAGGTGGAGCCTGGCACACAGCATCATCAGCAGCAGTCTTTTAGGGATGATTTACAGTCCCAAGAAACCAGTGGACTTGTACGTGGCTGGGAGGAGGTGGCTGCGGATCATGTCGTCCTTAGTGACCCAGAGGACTCCGGACTGAATGCCTCAGCTAACCTACGCTGCATGGCCTCCCTGATCCTGCAAAGTCTGCGGAAGGATCCTCGTATTCTTCGGATCAAGGAGAGGAACCATTACTGGCTGGCCACTCTCCTTGATCCACGGTACAAGGGTAAGGTTGCGGACCTTATCTTACCGTCGCAGAGGGAGCAGAGGATGAGACAACTCCGGGAGGCCTTGCAGAAAGGTCTGTGCAACGCGTTCCCAGAGACTGGGAGGATACAAACTCCTGGTCTTGGACAACGAGTTGCTGAGGCTTTGGTCAGTCAAAGAAGGAGCGGTGGGGAAGGTGGCCGTCTGACCGAAGCGTTCAGACAATTCTTTAGTCCGCAGCCCCAAGGTATGATCGGTTCCAGCAACCATCGCCAGCGTCTGATATACATGGTGCAGGAATACCTAGGGGCAAGGTCAGACTTGGACACCTTCCCCAGCGAAAATCCTCTGGCTTACTGGGTCTTGAGGATGGATCACTGGCCAGAGCTTGCACAGTATGCAATTGAGCTACTGGCCTGTCCTGCATCCAGCGTTCTTTCAGAACGCACATTCAGTGCTGCTGGAGGATTTGTCACGGATCACAGGGTGTGCCTGTCCACCGACTCTGTTGATCGACTGACCTTCATAAAGATGAACCAGTCTTGGATCACCACCAGCTACCAAACACCTGAAGCTGATATAACAGACTAATTTATTTTCAAATGTCACATCCCTTCAAGACTGATGCTGATGCTGAGAGTTTGTCCTGTTATGTTGACTGACTATCCTCCTCCTCCTCAATGATCCGATTGACGATGATAGCTTGGAAGAACATTTTTGTTTCTGGGTGCCGCCACCTGTGGCTAAGGCCCAATTTTTCAGCCCCTGTTTAACAGGGGTGTGTTATTACAATTTTATATGCAATGCTTTGCAGCAGGGCTCATTCCTGCACTCCAACTAGAGTATCTGGGAGTGGTTGCAGTGTCCTGGCACCAGCACCAGTGGCTAAGGCCCAATTTTTCAGCCCCTGTTTAACAGGGGCGTGTAATTACAATTTTTGATGCAATACTTTGCGACAGGGCTCATTGCTGTGCTCCAAGTACAGTATCTGTGAGGGGTTGCAGTGTTGTGGCACCAGTGCCTAAGGCTCAATTTTTCTGCCCCTGTTTAACTGGGGCATGTAATTACAATTCTTGATCTAATAATTCACAGCAGGGCCCATTCCTGCGCCCACCAAGACTAACTGTGAGGTCTTACAGTGTTGTGTCAACACCACCACCACCACCACCAAAGGCCCAATTTTTCAGCCCCTGTTCAACAGGGGCATGCAATTACAATTCTTGATCTAATAATTCACAGCAGGGCCCATTCATGTGCCCACCAAGAGTAACTGTGAGGACTTACAGTCTAGTGGCACCAGCACCACCGCCACCACCAAAGGCCCAATTTTTCAGCCCCTTTTCAACAGGGGCATGCAATTACAATTCTTGATCTAATAATTCACAGCAGGGCCCATTCCTGTGCCCACCAAGAGTAACTGTGAGGGCTTACGGTGTTGTGGCAACACCACCACCACCACCACTAAAGGCCCAATTTTTCTGCCCCTGTTCAACAGGGGTATGTAATTACAATTCTTGATCTAATATTTCACAGCAGGGCCCATTCATGCGCCCACCAAGAGTAACTGTGAGGGCTTACAGTGTTGTGGCACCAGCATCACCACCAAAGGCCCAATTTTTCCTACCACTGTTCAACAATGGCATGTAATTACAATTCCTGATATAATAGTTGACAGCAGGGCGTTCCAGCGCCCACCAAGAGTAACTGTGAGGGCTTACAGTGTTGTGGCACCACCAACACCTAAGGGGCAAATTTCTGCAGAGTATATACGGCAGGCCCATACTTTCAAACATCCAACTTACAAACGACTCCTACTTGCAAACGGAAGGAGACAACAGGAAGTGAGAGGAAATCTACCTAGGAAGGGAAATTCTCTCCTGTAAGAGTTAATATGGGAAAAAGGTGTCTCCTCTCTACTGATGCTTTATCACCAATCCTTGTTTCAATAAAAACCCCAAATTTTCCAAAAACATTTGTCATTGGGATGGAAAGTGAGGTGAAATGTTCATGGTGCAGTATTTTAAACTAACATTTATTAAAAGTATCTTATGCTCCTAAATAGGATAAGAAGCAAGCAAGCAAACAGCTGCAGACTTCAGACTGCAGACTTCCTTTAGTGCTTTCCATAAGATCATTAACAGTTATTAAAACATTAAAATTTGGCCCTCAATACAATATCCGGTGCACACAGGAATAATGTTTGTTTGATAAAATCTCATAGACATTCATAAATTGTGATTGGCACTACTACTCCTATGTTTTCCTGATCACTTCCTGGCTGAGCGTGATGACATCACCTGACTCCATGCTCAGCCAGGAAGTGATTGGACAAACTGAGGAGTAGCGGGGCCAATCACAGTTTTAATGCATGTCTATGGCTTGTATCAGCTCTTGTGTTTCTTTGATATGTTGGTTACAACATATTGCTTCTGCAAGTAGAATTGTTTATTTTCCCTATATTCCCTGTTTCAAATGTAGCATGGTCCCCTTGAGGACTGCTTGGATTTACCTGCTCAACTGCATCGCCTTGACCCTGTAAACATTCCAACCCACCTGACACTCTGGGTTCAGACATCCTTGCAACACCTTTGAGTAATAAGGCAGCACTCAATATGTTTATATTCCGTTTACTGGAATGCTTCAGATAATATATAGTTGTACATGAGGGGTAATGGTTCAACTGAGCTTTGGATAACAGCACCAGCTCAGTAGAATGATTCCCCCAGTAAAACAGTTAAGACAGTAGCAAACAATAGGGAACTATATATACAGTATGTAAAATGGAATATCACTTGAACATAACCTGAAAGGATAAGCAAAGTTAAGCATAGATTGTGATAATACTTCTAGAAGAGAAACCCAGTCCAGCCTGTTCAACTTTTTTCCTAATGAGAGATAAAGCTAAACAAGGATGGTATAAAGGCCCTTTAAGAAGCAATGAAAGAATGTCCCCGTTGCAGATCTGATGGTCTTCACCGGCAGTTGGAGCTCATTAACTGTATCCAATAAGGTGTAGTAACAGAGTGGTAGTATATCTTGTGCTTACTGCAGCTAAAGATGCCTATGTACAGTGTTCGAATAGAAGTGCAATGAAGTGTTCGCAAAGAAAAGCTGTCTGTACACTGGGGTAGTAGTACATTTCCTTGTTGTTTATGGTCTGTACACAGTGTCCTAGTAAAACAACCAAGGAAAGACTCGCAAAGGTGGGCAACTGCCCTCTCACCAATGACCAGGCTGATCAAGCGCCTTCTACACAGTGACTCCCGAATAGACGTCCTGGTTGCTGACCCGCTTGTGATGATCACCAAATCTGGAACACGAAGCATTGATTGCTGTATGGTTAAGTTGGTGCTGGTCAGATGTCCGAAGAACAGCAGGCAGTGCTGAAACCCCCTCTTGGTCAGGCAGGAATGTTGTACACCCACGTGGTAGGCCGCAATCTCACTCTCCCAGCACAGAGAGATCCATAACACACAAGGCCTGGGAAGAAGAGAGGCTGGGGCGGGTCTCTAATTTCTTTTATAGACCTTCCCAGCAATCTAAAAATTGGGAAACAAGCAGGGAAGGGACAAGTAGTTGAAAGGAGGACCAAACCATGGTATTTAATTGCTGAATAAATCTTTAAAGGTACAAAAATCTAATAATGGACAAAACCCACATTTTAGATAGGGGCCATGTAAACCACCCCTCTAAACACCATAAAATTTGTTAAAATAAAGAGACAACGTTGTCACTTTAAAAATGGACACACAGGACACCACTGCAATGGTGCAAGGTAGCCGCACTACACACTGAACATAAACACTTTTGTAAATCAAGGCCTTGATGGTCTGTATGTGGATGATTAAGACACAAAGCAATACTTGTCCCTTGCGAGGCTTATTGTATGCTAATTGTGTCATACATCCACATTTGACAGAGACCAAACCATGGACAGATCATCCGTGGCTGTCTGATATAGCGGGAAGTATGTTGCACTGCTGAACAATTTCATTTGCCAAGGGCAGCAATGGGATGCTTGTATTGATGCACTAATGGCTAAACAGACAAAGTCCTTGAATATTCCTACATGTGGTACACCCGGTACATTCACTAAATAATTGGTAGTCCAGGTGAATGAGACAGGCTATAGCAGCGTTGTGGGAATCAGCACAAATTGGTGACAGTGCACTTCTGAGGGGTATCCTGAGTGGCCAGCAGAGCATCCAGATGACCAATCAAATTTCAAAGACCCAGATCCCAATTAAATGGCTATCTGACTGTGTGTGGGCTGGCTAATGTCAGGTACAAAATAGGATAGCCAAAGTGGGATTTGTCTGTCAGTTGATATTCCACTAATGACGATAGCATCAGAGTAGATCATTCAGAGAGTCATAAATTACAGTCTGCCTCATTCAGTGAAAAACAGCTTTACATACCACTTCCCGATAACCTGAATGGACAGGTAGGGGTGCTAGAGGCAGGTCACAGTAGACTTACTTTGCTCCTCAAGATGAATAGTGATCAGCAGAGCTTTCCTCTTACAGCCACTTAAGTCCTCTGTCATCCAGTGAAGCAGATACAGGTCACAGTCCTCCCAGAGATAAACTCAGTGCAGGTGGGGAGCATCAGCAGTAGCAGAATATTTTCAGAGTGTGGGAGCCGTGTGTGGTATAAAATCAGCTCAGCAGAGCACAAAGTGCAGCTTGGCGTCCTGTGGTCTAAGCTCATGTCAATGCACTTTGCAAACCCATGCGTTTGCTTCGTCAGGACGTTGAGACGCTAACCAGACGTCACTTATAAAGCTTGATAATTCTCTTGCCCCAACGTTTCTCATCTGGGAGCGTCTCAGTAGAGCCATCTAATGCCCGTTTGGTGAATTACCAAGAGATAATTTCTGAATACAGTTCATTCATTTTTAGCATATCAGTCATTCTTTGGAACAACAAATATCAATCACCATGCTTTAATCCTCTGATTAACATTGAGTAAATATAAAGATAGATAGATAGATAATTATGCTTCTTAGACTAGAGCATACTGCATATAGTAAATCAAAGCTCAAATAATAAATGACTGAACACTGAGTTTGTAAACCCATCCCAGTGGTTAGATACAGACAGAGATGAAAGAAAAGAGAGTAGGAAGAGATAGAGAGAGAGGCATACCAGGGAGATATAGGGTCATTACTGTTCAATAAATACCTTAAGGCTTAGATCGTTATTTAACCCTTTGGGCATCATACATCCCAATCTAAAAATCCAGGCTTTTTCTCTTCTCTAGAGAACCATGTCAACGTTGCCTCTCCAGGTCGAGAGGTAAAGGGCAATAAAGCCCTTAACCCTTAGACCCTCTGGGCGCCCATTGTGGCATTCAGCAAAATGCTGTCCAATGGGGTTGTCTTCATTAAAGTTGATGCTTTTAACATGTTCACCGACCCTGACGCGGAGCTGGCGTTTAGTCTTGCCAACATAAAGTTTTTTGCAAGGACATGCCAATAGATAGAGAACTCTAGTGTAGCACAGTTGATAAAATGTTTGATACTATATCAATTGATGCCATCAGGGTCAGTGAACATGTCAGACCATTCCACAAATCTGCAGATACCACAGTGGCCACATGGGAACATCCCCTTCAGTTCTGGTAGGTCAGTTATCCAATTTCTACTTGTAGTTCTGATAAATTCTGATAGGACCAAGGTATCATTTAGATTACCTGCTCATTTAGCAACAAGACGGGGTCTAAATCCAACTATGTCTTTCAGGTCAGTAGATCTAGTCAATATATGCCAGTGCTCATTGAGTATCTTGTTGAGGTCATTCCACTGTGCACCATATTTGGTAATGATCCTTGCAGGTCCCTCAGGGGTCCCCTGTTGGGCACCCCGGGGCCCTATTAGGTCACTTCTACATTTTGCACTCGCTAATCTCTTGGCTCTTCTCAAATTGCAATGTGAATATCCCCGTTCCCTGAACCGCTGGTACATTTCATCAGCCTCCCGCCTATAGTCTGACTCATTTGAGCAGTTACGTCTGATTCTCTGGAACTGACCCACTGGGGTACCCCAGATTAGGGATTTTGGATGGTGGCTGCTCGCATGGAGCAAAGTATTTTAAGCTGTGCTTTTCCTAAAGGTCTGGGTACTAAGGCTGCCATTTTCAAGACAGATTGCCAGGAAAGAAATTTCTTGTGTGTCTGCCACATATGTTAACCTAATGTTTCTAGTGTTACAATTAAACTTGTCTAGGAAAAGAGATACATCCTCTTTTGAGACTTCCCAGAGCATCAGTACATCATCAATGTACCTAAGCCACAAGCGAGCGTGGCCAATGTACATTGGTGAGGTATACACCACCTTCTCCTCCCACCAGCCTAGGTGCAAACACGCATAGGCAGGTGCACATGGTACTCCCATGGCTGTGCCCCTTATTTGTTGATAGTATGAGCCTGTGAATTGGAAAAAGTTATTCTTCAATGTCAGTTCCAAAAGGTCAAGTATAAACTCATTCTGTGAACCTAGGACTAGGAATTTGGAGTCTAGGAAATTAAACACTGCCATGAGTCCCCATTCGTGTGGTATAGACGTGTAAAATGATTTCACGTCTATACCCACGAGCATCAGCTCTCCTGGAAAGAAGCGGTCCAGGATTTTGTTCAGAACATCCCTCGTATCCCTAACATAGGACGGTAATTCCAAAACCAGATCCTTAATTAGGGAATCAATATATTTACAGATTCTCTCTAGGTGGCCCCTAATCGCAAAGACTACAGGTCTTCCTGTGGGATTCCTTTCATCCTTGTGTATCTTAGGAATAATGTAGAATGTTGGGGTATTGAAATACTCGAATTTCAGATAGCCAAATTTTTTTTTTTTTTAATCAAACAGATTTTATTGCTGAAGAAACACAAAACAAAATCTTACATGCAAGGCATTACATTTTGCATCATCAGTAAAGAATCAGTTACATAACCATCAGCCACAATCTACAGTATGTACATATTGGAGGATACACATTTCGTAGCACATGAACCTTTAAATCATTGTTACCCGGTATTTATTTTCAGTCCCTTGCCATTAAGTCAATAATTCTAGCATATCCGCCCTGCCATAGCGCTTATACTGTTGCCCCCCCTGGTGTGTCCCCCGGTACCTCTATGAACATCTAAGCAGTCTCATCTGCACCAGTTCTCTGGGGCTTTTACCTGGCGTATCAAGCCATGCAGCCCACAACTTGTCAAATTTCCCAGGATTCCCCCCATATGCTAAATGCATATTTTAACCTTCGGTGGTGTGTCAGATTTACAGCTCATAAGTATTGTTTTCCTAGCCTGAAACAGTGCTCTGGCGAAAGCTGTCCTTGTCATCTCCTCTGGGATTGCCCCCTCCAATACACCGAGAAGGCACCCTAGTGGATCAAGAGGGACATTAGTTTAAAATACCTGGTTGAGTAGGGCCAGGACCTCCGTCCAATACCTGTGAAGTTTGGGGCATCCCCAGAGGAGATGTATCAGATCACCCGGCACTATTTTGCACTTGCCACAGATCAGGTCTGACAGTTTACCCATCCTGTGAAATTTTACTGGGGTATAGTGGGCTCTCAATAGGATATATAATTGGGAAACTTTTTGTAATATGTTTAGCGAACATGAGTTAACAGCCTGAAGGGCCTCTTCCCACTGCTCCCCTGTGATGGGGCCTATGTCTGCCTACCACTGCGACGCTGCCTTCATGGAGTGTCCCTCCAGAAATGAGGAAAGAAGCATGAGGTAACATTGGGATATTATACCTTTTGTGTCTGTTGCATTCTTCAGTATGTGGAAAACAGTAGTGGGCAACTGTACCCAGTCCACCGCGTCACGCTGCGCCTGAACAGCATGTTTTAGTTGTAAGTAGTAGAAAAGCATGTTGGAAGGTAGTGCATATTTAGATTGTAACTCTGCAAAAGAGAGCAACCTCCCATTATGGAAGACATGTCGAAGGTGACTAATTCACAGGGGGCGCCACCGGGGACACTGTTGAAGTTTGACCAGTTCCTCGAAAGTTTTATTCCCCCAAATTGGGCTGTAGGCTGTGTACCCCGTTACATGTTGCAGTTGCTTGACCTTGTTCCACACCTTCTGAAGAAGTGTGAAAGTGGGCATTTGTTTGTTAGGCCGTTGAAACGCCTGAGCATCCAGGCCTTCCGGTATCGACTCCGCTCCTGTGCCAATCAGCAGAAGTTTAGCTGATGAGCCTGCAGGAGCCATAGCTCCTATCAGATGCTGCAACTGTGCAGCCAAATAGTATATCCAAGGGTTGGGGAGTGCGAGACCCCCCCTCCTTTGGATACTGCAGCTGCTCCAATTTGATCCTGGGGGGTTAGTGTGCCATAACAATAATCTAAATAGGGAGTTGACTACTCAAAATGTTTTCAGTGTACCTCTGATGACGTCAGTCGTAGGGTCGTTATGTTTGCACACACTGCGCATGCGCGCACCGGAAAATACGATTATTGAGCTGTTTTAAAATCCTTGCAAGGAACATTTTATGTATTAGGACTTGGTCCTACTTTTGGATTCTTTTAAAATAAAGACATTGAAGGAATCTCTGCACTACTGGATGACTTTATTTCTCCTTTCTCCTCTTAAAAACTTTTGATTACCAACCGGATGCCTGCATTTTCATCTATGGGAGGAAATGCCTATTGAAGTGTATGGATTGCCCCTTGGAAGTGTGTCTATGATTGCCAGCTGATCATTCGTGCAGGAAGCTCCCAACGTTCCTGTGAGGATCCCATCACTCTACTGAGCCTTGTTTGACCCCCCTGAATAAGGGCGGTCGCAGGCTTTCTGGTAAGCCTCCAATTTGATCTAAGGTGACGGGCAGCACAAGAGTTAAATGATCATATCCATGTTTCTACACTGGAAATCTTTTACTGGATATCTACATATATGAACTATTTTTTTGTTTGTCTTTTTCTTCATATATATATATATATATATATATATATTATGCACGATTACTGGGAATGCAGTAATTATATGTGGACTAATTTTAGCACATATTTTTAGTATTTTTGTGTTTATGGTCATTTATTTGCACTTATTTGATCACTAAGGATTCACTATTCTTATATATTGAGTTATAAGTTTCACTTAGTTTATTATCCAGCGCTGCACTCTTTTTATGTTTATATTCCATGTGCCCCATATCAGGGTTATAGTGTTCACCTGCAGGATATCTGTCACAGATTTTTTTCTATTAATTTTTTCACTTTCATCACGCACTTAGCGCAAATTTTATTTTTAATTTTCAATGGAATAACTATCGGCGTGCTGTGGAGCATGTACAGGAGCTGGGGCATCAGAATCATCTTAACGAGATTCGTCTTCCCTGCTAGGGACATTTTGAGTTTATTCCATATATTTATTTTGTCTCTGAAGCGAGTCAGCAGGGGATATAAGTTTAGCCTATAATAATCAGTCAGTTTAGGAGATATGTAAATACCTAGGTATTTTTAAATGAAGTCACTATAGGGACAGGACAAGGAAGATCTGTATTCAAACCAGGAGCCCCATCCAGGAACATCAGTGAGGATTTGGACCAATTGATGGTAAGGCCGGAATAGTGGCGAAAATCAGCGACGAAGGACATTACATGAGACAGTGAGGCATCCACGTCCTCCAAAAAGAGGAGCATGTTGTCGGCGTAGAGCATTATCTTCTCATGCAATTCAGCCAAATTCTTTTTTGGTGATTAAATCTGCCTCAAGTGCGAAGAACAGCTTGTCATTAACTAGTGCCACCAGGGGAGGAAATGGGTTGAAGTCCAATCTTTTATAAGTATGCTCATCTTTTAGGAGATGTCTGACTTCTCTTTCATATATGTCTTCAGATAGCAATACCCCATTCCCTCCCTTGTCACTCTTCTTGATGACAAGCTTCTCAGCCTCCTGTACTCACAAAGTGCTTTTCTTTCCTTAAGGGAAAAATTGCCTGGGAGCTCAGCTTGCCAGTGTAGCTTGCTAAGATCGTCCTCCACTAGATCTAGAAACACACCCACCCACTTGTTCTTCCTGAACTGTGGCATGGATGTGGATATAATTTGGAGGTTTGCCTTTCATTTCCATTGGTCGGTAGGGGGGATCTCATCATCCTCTGATACTGTGCCACACTCCTCTAGTAGAGAAGTTAGTTGTTCTACGGCTTCCCTATCCTGTGTGGTTTCCACTTCAACTGCGGTATCCTGTCTTCCTTTGGTATAAATATGTTTATAGTACACTCTCCTTAGGAATAGTGTAAGGTCTTTATAGATCTCAAAGTGATCCATTTATTCCCTGATTCCTTGGGTTTTCCTTCTCAGCAATCTCCCTGATGGTAGCAAAGATCCCTGGGATATGTGGTCTGGGCGTATAGCCATGCAGGGAAATAGCCATCTGGTGGAACTACTAATCCCACAATTCCTTTGGCTGGGGTCACAAATATGATGTCAGTTTAGTAACACCGGGCACTAGAGGGATAATATAATATACAGATAGGGCAAGGAATAACTGTTTGTTGCATATTGCTACACAACTCTGTACCACTTATTGATTCCTGGACTCTCTGGTATCTCCCAGCTATGCTTCTGCTCCCGAACTTACATGACATACTGACTTTCTAAAACCCAACAAAGTCCTTGCACCAGATATACACACTTTTATGGGACGTTCTCCAAGTTCACATGTATGTCACTATCTAAAAGTATCTTAATCAATAGAAAAAAATTGTAAAGCACTAAAACAAATTTTATAAATATATGAATGGATAAATGGATAAGTTTTGATGCTAAATTGTTTTTATTATTGTGGTGATAGGATAGAAGGGAGAATTGGACCTTTTAGCAAATTAAACAAAAGTGATAGTGAAGTCCACACATGTCATTTAAAAAATTTATGTCTGTATTGTTAAAAAAATTATGTTTCTAAAGTGCAGACGGAATCCAATTAGGGCTTCTTATTCAAGGAGTGAGAGGCCCACAGTCTTTGAAACAAGGATAATAAGGGCATTAAAAATTATTTTAGGTAGTTTCGGAAGGCGAAAACTTGCTCAGCCCCATCCATTTTTCTTCCTGACAACAATATTGTTTTATGCTATGCTATTTACTTGAAACAATGTTTTTTTAAATAGGCACTTATTTATCATTTAAAATTTTTGGGTGATTTCTTTTGGCATAAGGCCATCCCTGCCCTAGTCAAGCAAAGACAGTTGGCAGGAACAGCAAAACTGGAAATGCAACGTGATCACATTTATTGACTTTCAAGTGTCCAAACTGCACCACTGGTTGGAGGTGGCCCTACATGTTCTTGAGATACTAGCCTGCCCTGCTACACACATCATGTCAGGGAGGGCCTGACAAACAGCTATTTTAATTTGTCTTATTTTGTTAACCTTGGTTAAAGTTTTTTCTGTGCCCACAGTCTACTGATCACATTCATTACTTTTTGAGTGTCCAGGCTGGATCACTGGTTGCCTTGCATGAGCTTGAGGTACTAGCGTGCCTTTCTGCACCTGTCATGCCAGAGACTTTTTTACACAGCGTGGAGAATTTATGACTTAATTTAACCACTTGCCTACTGGGCATTTTTGCCAACTTTCCTGCCCAGGCCAATTTTCAGCTTTCAGTGCTGTCGCACCTTGGATAACAATTGTGTGGTCATGTAACACTGTACCCATATGACATTTTTATCATTTTTTTTTAGACAGAAAAAGTTTTCTTTTCATAGTATTTAATGGTGGTATTTAAATGTATTTTTTGCAAAATTAAACTTTTTCTTCTCTTCTGTTATAAATTTTGCAAATAAGTAATTTTTCTCCTTCACTGATGTGCGCTGATGAGGCTGCACTGGCGGGCACTGATATGCTGCATGGATGGACACTGATATGATGCACTGATCTGCTGCACTGATGGGAACTAATATTCTGCACTATTGGGCATTGATATGCTGCACTGATGGACACTAAAGCCTCATGCACACGGCCGGGAATCCCGTTGTAAAAAAAAATGTTGGTTTTCTCAACGAGATTCTTGTCAAGCTTGACGGGATTCTTGTCAAGCTTTCCTTGCATACACACTGTCAATTAAAAATCTCGTCATTGTAAAGCACGGTGACGTACAACACGTATGACGGCAGTATAAAGGGGAAGTTCGATTCCAATGGCTCCACCCCTTGGGCTGCTTTTGCTGATCTCGTGTTACCGCGTGTTAGTAAAAGTTTGGGGAAAGACGATTCGCGCTTTTCAGTCTTCATGCTTTTAGTTCGTTACAGCGTGACGAATGTGCTATCTCCATTACGAATGCTAGTTTTACCAGAAGGAGCGCTCACGTCTCATACTTGATTCTGAGCATGCGGAAAAGCATACACACGACCGGTTTTCTCGTCGGAAAACAGGCCGACGAGAATCCCGACGAGAAAAATGAGAATCCTGACGAGAAAATATTTTTCTCGTCGAGATTCCAGGCAGTTTTCTCGACAATAAACCATACACATGAATGTTTTTCTCGGCAAGAAAGCTCTCCCAGCAGTTTTCTTGTCGTTTCTTGCTGAGAAAACCAGTCGTTTGTACGAGGCTTAAGGCCTGGTTCACACCTATGCATTTTTTAGTGCATTTTCAGTCTTGCACACTACAGTCCATTTAACGTGGTTTTCTATGGATGTAGTTCACATCTGTGTATTTTATGCAAAGGGCCAGTTTTTTTTTCTAGTTTTTGGTTCCATAAACCACTTCAATACCCGCCCATAGTCAAATGACATCCACAGGAGGGATCTCCCATCCTGGGTGGACGTCATATGACATCCTGGGCTTCCCGGCTGTCTAGGGGGCACGCGCGCGCCTCATCGCTCGGGATCTGTTGCACGAGCCTGGCGGCCGTAATGTCTGCCGGGCACCCGGGATTGCCCGTGATCCCAGCAGGACCGTGTAAACACACAGATCCACGTCCTGTCAGAGGTGAGGAGACCGATCTGTGTTCCCAGTAATATATAAAAATTGCAGATCGCCGCCATTACTAGTAAAAAAAAAAAAAAAATGCAATAAATCTATCCCCTATTTTGTAGACGCTATAAATTTTGCGCAAACCAATCAATTTACCAAAAACATGTAGAAGAATACGTATCGGCCTAAACTGAGGGGAAAAAAAATTGTGATATTTATTAAATCAAAAAGTAAAAAATATTGTGTTTTTTTCAAAATTGTCGCTCTTCTTTTGTTTATAGCGCAAAAAATTAAAACCGCAGAGGTGATCAAATACCACCGAACTAAATCTCTATTTGTGGGGGAAAAAAACATAAAGATTTAATTTGGGTACAGTGTTGCATGACCACGCAATTGTCATTCAAAGTGTGACAGCATTGAAAACTAAAAATTGGTCTGGGCAGGAAAGGGGTCAAAATGCTCGGTATTGAAGTGGTTAAAGATGTGTATTGAAAAAATGCAAAATGCACCTGCAATATGCAAACTGCAACCTGCACAAATGTGAATCAGGCCTGTTTGGCACTAATGGGGCTGCCCTGATTATTAGTGTAAATGTCACCTGTCACAGGAAAGCCAGTTATCAGCTTTCCTTTCCTCACACACTGACAGTGCTGAGGAAAGGAAATGGCGATAACTGGCATCATAGGCGTGCACACAGGGTGTGCCAGGTGTACCCAGGCACACCCTAATCACCCTGTGCCGAACAGAATCCCCTTACTGACCTGGCTCCCCCTCCTTCCCCCCACAGCACTGCCGGCTTCTCCCCTCTCCCACCGGTTGTTGCTGTGGATGTTTTAGGATGAGTGGGGGAAGGGGCCAGTAAATATGCCATTTACCGGTCCCTTCCCTTTCTGAATGAACACCGGAAGTGATCAGTAGAGTGTGTTTGAGCTTTGGGGTGCACACCCTAATGCCAAAGACTGCGCACACCTATGACTGGCATTTGTTTACATTGGATCAGTTGTGATTGGAAACAGCTGATCACATGGTAAAGAGCCAATGTCATTGGGTCTTTATCCTGATCGGTTTTGTGCTGTGTCCGAGGGACATGGCTCACCAGCGATTTCCATGCTGCATGCACTCAGGGGCACGCACGAGCGCCGTGACCAGGAGGATGTCATATGGCATCCACCCAGAAGTAGGAGCAGCCCATCCCGGCTGTCAATCTGCTATAGGCCATATGGGAACTAGTTAATAACCTGGGGTGATGGTGCATGTTTTTTGGGCACAGAGTGTTTTTACATGTTTTGGGGGTAGGTTTCAAATGATGCAGTGAGGTTCTGGCACAACAAAGACAGCTCTTGACTAGACTGTCAGGAACAACTAACGTAACTGCCTGATGGAGTCTAAATAACACAAAGGTAAAAGTTATAATTTGAATAATAAAAAAACACAGTACAGTAGAGTAGAGTATGTAGGCACTAAGAAGGCAATTTAAGAGGGAGAAGCCAGCCAGATTATAATTAAGAAATAAAAATGAGAGTTTATTTTTTCACAAAAAAAGACAGAAAAATTGTTCAGTCTATGCACACTATGTGAACTGATTTAGTGAGCCACAGGCAGGTCTACAATTGAGAAATCAAAATGCAAGTGCATGTTTCACAGTAAAAAGGCAAAATTATTGTTCTGATTTAAAGCGCAGTATTTATTTGGCCGTATTTTTGACAGGACCTTCAACAATCAGTCTTTTAGAAAAAAAAATTGATTCTATTAATTTTGCTAAAAAAAAAAAAAAAATATTGTAGTGAGTATGAGCACAGTCTTTAAACACTTTAAATATCCCGCTTTGTTAACAGGACCCAAACGGCAAGCTTTTAATGAAAACATTAACATAAGAGTGAATTTATTTTACTCAAAAGTGCCCCAAAATATTTTAAAGAATATGTGCACAGTATTTAAACATTTTGATTAGGACCCTTTGTCTACAGGAGCCATACCAGACATCTTTAATGCTACAAAATAACATAAGAATGTTTTCTTTTTTTTTTTCAATGTAAAAAGCCCCCAAAATATTGTAAGTACATGCCCCATATTAAAACACTTTGTCTAGGCCGCTTTCTCAACAGAACCCACAACAGCCATTTTTTAAACAAGAAATCAACATTTGAATGTATTTGTTTCAATGAAATAAGCCTCCAAAATATTGTTGTGATTACATATGCATTATTAAAAACATTTGTACTAGGCGCTACTTCAAATAGGGCCCCCAACAGCCAGCTGAAAAAAAGTAACACAAAAGTGAATTGGCCCTAAAATATTGCAGTGTTTGAATGCACAATATTTATTTACTTGTATTAGGCCCTATTTCCAGCAGGACCTAAGAAAACCATTTCAACATTTATAAACCAACATTAGAGTGTAAATATTTCACAGAAAAAAGCCCTCAAAACGTTGCAGTGCTCTAGGCTTATACTCGAATCAATACATTTTCCCAGTTTTTTGTTTTAAAATGAGGTGCCTCGGCTTATATTCGGGTCGGCTTATACTCGAGTATTTACGGTAGCCCTCAAAATATTCTAGTGAGTACATGCACAGTATATAAACACTTTTACTTCACACTAAACCCTCCTCTTTTTTAAACCTAACTAAAAATAAAAAAAACATTCTGAAAACATAAAATAAAAGAATTGCAGCTCCAAAAAATAAAACAAGTAGGGTACAGCAGCAAGCAAGCAATTCAAGTTGTTCCTGACACACACAAAAAATATCGCCATGGAAACACACAGGAATTTACTAAAACTGGAGAAGCCAGACTCTGGAGTAGCTGTGCTTAGTAACCAAACCGCTTCTAACTTCAACTTGTTCAGTTAAGCTTTCAAAATGAAAACAAAAAGCAGATTGTTGGCATGCCCAGCTGCTCCAGATTTTTGCTGCTCCAGTTTTGGTAAATTTAACATATATCACATAGGGCTGGCAAAACACAGGGGTTCATTTACTAAAACTGGAGTGTGCAAAATCTTGTGAAGCTCTGCATATAAACCAATCAGCTTCCAAGGTTTTTTGTCAATGTTTACTTGAGCAAGCTGAAGTTGATTGGCTACCATGCAGTTCTACTATACAACACACCGTTAGTGTGCCTGTGACTTTATGTACATATGGATAGACATTTTCAAAAATCAACAGCAACAAAAGCACCTAGCTCTCCCTACAAACAATCTGCAATCTTTCCCTAACTACAACCTTTGAGGTTGATTTACAAAAGGCAATAGGCTGTTCACTTCACAGGAAGTTACACTTTAGTTTAGTGAATGAGATAAAGCCCTGCTGACTTCTATCATCCAATTATACACAAACAAAAATGTTATTTTATTTTATTGAACATAATTGGGTATTCTTTGCAAAGTTAAACTTTGCCACACTTGCTAAGCTCGGGGGAAAGTTCCCTTGCAAACGGCAGCTTCCCTTACAAAGTGAACAGCCCATTTTCCTTTAGTAAATCAACCACATATGTATTCCCCAACACACCCTGAACAAAGGCTCTTAGGAACCCTGATTTTTTTTAGAAAGGGGGCTGTGAGTTTTACACTCCTTTATTATTCTCTAAGGGCGCTTTCACACTGATGCAATATAGTTT
Source organism: Rana muscosa (assembly GCA_029206835.1). Classification (NCBI taxonomy): domain Eukaryota; kingdom Metazoa; phylum Chordata; class Amphibia; order Anura; family Ranidae; genus Rana; species Rana muscosa. Next base: position 785,758,309 of record CM055117.1, read on the forward strand.
ACATGCAGGGCTTTTGGCGTGCTGTCAGAAAACATACCAAAACCGCCTGATCTGGTAGAAATCTATGGCAAAGCACATATAACCTTGAATAAAACTACAGGTACGCTGGGCTGCACCCACGCTGCGGGGAAACCACACTGCATCTCTGTGAAAGCACCCAAATACCATAACATGTGTAGCGGTACCCCCGTAGGAGCTGCTGGTTTATTTGTGTGTCTTTGCATATTACCTTACTGTTCCAAGTGTTCGGCTCAGGGGTTCTCCTTGAAGAGTCTGTCCATAAGAAATGTCTGCACCAACACAGAGTCTCTTTCAATGGTTTTATTTGAATAAAATGTTCCAACAGAGGGGGTAGAGGAATGGGGAGGACTCAGGCATCCTACCCGTCAATCACGGAAACCTCCCAGGTCCAGAGGAGCGACTGTCTCCATGCTGAACTGGAATTTGCTCAATAGAATAGTCTCTGCCACAGACTTGCATAACCCCTCACTGGGTTAGCTCCCTCAGAAAGAACACAGCTCTCAGTGCCAGAATCTTTCAGCCGCACGGGCAGCACTGTGAGGTAGATTTTTGGGATCCGGGTGCATCCTCCAATTGAGTCCTCAATTGCTCGGTCCCTTCCATCAGGCAAGGCGACACAGAATCATCCCTGGATCAGTAGGCACCAGCAACTCCTGGGCCTACATCTCAGTTGCGAGGCCTCGGGCCAATGTGGCCCGAGGCGAGAACTGCCAACACATCCCTGAGGCCAGGAGGGCCCTCAGGTGAGGATCGAAGCAGATGACCCCCAATTCTCCTCCACCCTAATGGCATCTGTCACTTAAATACCCTCTCCCAGCATGCACAGCAGGTTCACCACACCCCCTGGGCTGCTGCTGAGAAAGAGGTACCCAATACGTCCAGCCTGTTGCCTTTCCAACCCTGACCAGCGGTGACAGCGACACCCACCGGTGGGGGAAAATAATGCAACCAACCCGAACTGAAACAGTGCCACAATTTGAATAAACAATCTCTCTGGGCTAAACTAATGCCCAGACAACTAAATTTCAACATATAGTGCCCACTCATTGGGAGCAGGGCTCTACACGTGCAAGCTCTTCAATTCTCATGTCCCTTAAAGTAAAACTAAAGGCATTTCTTTTTTCTTTTTGAAAGAGTAAAGGAAAGTTATAGCCCCTCTTATTTGCCATCTTTGTCCCATAACCAGAACAGGAAATGCGAGGAAATCCTTCAAAATTTTGGGAATCTCTAGTTGTCAATAAGGCCACCAGAACTAGTTTACCCATTGGAAGTCTACCCATCCATTCTTGTTCTTGTAACAACCCAAAATTTGAGGATGTTATTTCATTTTCATTCTCTGTGATAACAGTAAACAGGACAAATAGAGAAGATGAATCTCTCTAACTGGGGCACAGACAACAATAAAAACTTGACAGGTGTTCTAATCCCTCTCCACTCCATCCAAAACTAAAAAGAAAATGTACTTGTACTTTAAATTTATATATGTTTTTAGCTCTTCCGCTATCTATAACATTCCCTCTCTTTTTGAAACGTTCAGCTTCGGTACTGCATCATTTTATTCTATTAGGTTGTAAACCCTTACATTTTAATCTCTTCACAGCCCCCTTTCTATTTAAGGTAAGTAATATTAACCACTTGCCGACCAGCTAACGTCGTTATACGTCGGCAGAATGGCACGGCTGCGCAAAGCAACGTACCTGTATGTCGCTTTGAATTTGCCGACGTGCGGGCGTGCACTTGCCCGCCGCGTGCTCCGTGAGCGTGCCCACGGGTCCCGCCGACTCGATGTCCACCGGGTGCCCGCGATAATCTCACAGGGAGACGGAATGGGGAGATGCCTATGTAAACAAGACATTTCCCTGTTCTGCCTAGCAACATGACAGAGATCTACTGCTCCCTATCTTCGTGAGCAGTGATCTCTGTCATGTTCTAGGTAGCCCATCCCCCCCACAGTTAGAATCACTCCCTAGGACACACTTAACTCCTTGATCACCCCCTAGTGTTTAACCCCTTCTCTGCCAGTGTCATTTACACAGTAATCAGTGCATTTTTATAGCACTGATCACTGTATAAATGACAATGGTCCCAAAAAAGTGTCAAAAGTGTCTGATGTGTCCGCCATAATGTCGCAGTCAGGATAAAAATTGCTGATCACCGCCATTACTAATAAAAAAATAATAATAATAAAAATGCCATAAAACGACCCCCTATTTTGTAGACGCTATAACTTTTGCGCAAACCAATCACTATACGCTTATTGCAATTTTTTTTACCAAAAAATATGTAGAAGAATACATATCGGCCTAAACTGAGAAAGAAATTAATTTTTTGATATATTTTTTGGGGATATTTATTATAGCAAAAAGTAAAAAAAAATATATATTTTTTCTAAATTGTCACTCTTTTTTTGTTTATAGCGCAAAAAATAAAAACTGCAGAGGTGATCAAATACCACTAAAAGAAACTCTATTTGTGGGAAAAAAAGGATGTGAATTTTGTTTGGGTGCAACGTCGCACGACCGCGCAATTGTCAGTTAAAACGACTTAGTGTTGAATCGCAAAAAGTGCTCTGGTCAGGAAGGGGGTAAATTCTTCTGGGGCTGAAGTGGTTAATAACTACAATGAACAGATGCAATGGGGCTGATTTACTTACACTGAAGAGAGCAAAATCTAGTGCAGCTGTGCATGGTAGCCAATCCGCTCCTAACTTCAGCTTGTTCAATTAAGTTTGACAAAACAAAACCTGGAAGCTGATTGGTTTCTATGCAGAGCTGCACCAGAATTCACACTCTCCAGTTAGTAAATTAACCCCAATATGTAATGAAAGCTGAATTCCAACCTTACATTTAGTTTTTTTACAGTGCTACAGGCCCCTTCCTTGTGCTGAAACAGATTACTCTGATTTCACTGAACACTGTAAACTTGGAAGCTTTAGCAAGTTATATAGAGCCTGCCTCATTTTCTGACTGAAATCTATCTTTGCCAGCCTTATTGTTCCAGGCCTGCCCCTTTCATTATTAGATTTTAGCTATTTTAATAATTGAAGCTAACCATTGCATGTGTGCGTTACCTAGGACAGTATGCATGCAAATGCAAACCACAGAGACCTGGTGATGATATCAACGGGTTTAATATAAAATATGTAATGAAAAGAAAAAGAGCAAATTTTAAAATCTCATTGGCATGTTGATGAATGTGAATTCAGGTAAGGTAAAATATAAATAATAAACTTCTGCTTTAATGCTTTACAAGGTTTGTGTTTTGCTTCTGAACTGCTGAGTTGGACCTATAATTATTTCCCACAGGCAGCCTTAGGTGCAGAGCTAGGTGCCGTTTTAGCTATGACAGTGTATTTGCTCTGGGTATGCTGAAGAGGGAAGAAGCTGTCAGTAGGAAAGAAAGGGTTTGTTCACTGAACACAAGTGGCATTGCCGTGATGTTACTTCTGGTGTTGTGGCACACAGTGTGTAGCATTAAAAATATACTCCACTACTGCTACTATCTAACTTAAGTTAACTAAGTTAAGGATGGAGTCATGTATTAGCTCCATGGGGTGGTGTAAAAGCTTCTAAACTCTAGTTGGACCCTAGAGGGCTGCCTAAGTCAACTCCCAGCTGATAGTACCTGGTGGGGGTGTCCCTACCATCCCCATTTTTATGTAAACAAAGGTAAGATTCTCTTCCTGCTTTGGTTTATGTTTCTGGACAAACTAGTCAGATGCAGTAATGCTCTACTGCACTTATTTTATAGTTTTGCCTAGACTGCATCAGCTGGTGGTGCTGCAGGGAAAATATATAATAACATCTGCCAATGCTGTTTAAACTTACAAAGTTACATAGTTAGTCAGGTTGAAAAAGACACAAGTCCATCTAGTTCAACCAATAAAAGAAAAAACTAAAAATCATACAATCCCATATACACAATCCTATACCCACAGTTGATCCAGAGGGAGGCAGAAATCCCCAGCAAAACACGATCCAATTTGCTACAACAGGGGGAAAAAATACTTCCCGATCCCTTGAGAGGCAATCGGATATTCCCTGGATCAATTTTACCTATAAATGTTAGTATCCAGTTATATTATGTACATTTAGGAAAGAGTCCAGGCCTTTTTTAAAGTAATCTACTGAACTTGCCATAAACTGCTGTTGAGGGAGTCTATTCCACATTTTCACAGCTCTTACCTTGAAGACACCTTTCCGTATTTGGAGATGAAATCTCTTTTCCTCTAGATGTAAAGAGTGCCCCTTTGTCCTCGGTGATGACCTTAAAGTGAATACTTCAACCCCAAGTCCCCCTTAATCTCCTCTTAAGAGAGAATAAATTCAGTTCCTCTAATCTTTCCTCATAGCTGAGCTCCTCCATACCTCTTATCAGTTTGGTTGCCATTCTCTGCACTTTCTCCAGTTTCCCGATATCCTTTTTGAGAACTGGTGCCCAAAACTGAACTGCATATTCCAGATGAGGTCTTACTAATGATTTTACAGGGCCAAAATTATATCTCTCTCTCTGGAGTCCATACCTCTCTTAATACAAGGAAGGAATTTGCTCGCTTTGGAAACTGCAGCTTGGCATTGCATGCTATTATTAAACTTATGGTGTACCAAAACCCCCAGATCCATTGATTTTCCCAGTTGCACCCTCCCTAGTATGTATGATGCATGCATATTCTTAGCCCCCAAGTGAAATACTTTACATTTATCAACATTAAACCTCATTTGCCACATAGTTGCCTATTTAAACAATGCATTGATGTCGGCTTGTAAGTTTAAGACATCCTGTAAAGATGTTATTCCACTGCATAGCTTGGTGTCATCTGCAAAAGACTGAATTGCTACTTTTAATTCCAGACCCTATTTCATATCATTTATAAAAATTATAAATAGTAAGGGTCCCAACACTGTACCTTGGGGTACACCACTGATAACCTTAGACCATTCAGAGTAAGAATCATTAACCACTACTCTCTGTATTCTGTCTTTAACCAGTTTTCTATCCATTTACAAACTGATTTTCCTAAGCCTGTAGACTTTACCTTACACATTAGAGCTGTTGGAAAGAGGGACCCTTATGTATTGAGAATGAGACCCCCAGATAAAATGGAAACACATTTTGTATAACTCTCAAATGTTAGTTTTCAAAAGAATTGGGAAGGGTTAAGTAAGTTAAGTTACGGTATATTAATTCTTAATATATTCTGTCCCATAAGGAAGGTTTCTCTTTAATTCCTGTTCTGAAGACATAGGGATTGAGAGGAAATCTTTCTAAATGCCCTTTATGAAAATTGTCACTTGAACAAGTTTCCCCACTGAACGATTTTAGCTTACCTCCTGTTTCAGTAACATATTAGATCTCCCATCATCTTTTATCCCAATGACGATGCTCACCAGGACAAAATTACAGACAGCAATAAAAAGCTGAAAGAAGTTCTACTCCTTCTTTACCTTATCCAAACGAAAAAAAATACCAGTAGTCTTTTTATTCAGATATACTTCAACTTCTAATCCATACCAACACATAAATAAAGTAAGACATGTATAGTAAAGTAAGCAAGTATATTATATAATAATATATTTTCAAGGTAATTTTTCTTTATAACATTTTCTAACTTGACTTACTTACATGGAGCTCATCCGACAAAGCTTTTATAACATGAATAAATGCAGTAGTCTGTGATTTGTCCATTGTCAACATGTTAACACCACATATATTAAGGCAGATTGATGAAGGGTGGCTGAAGGAGTTTACTTTGCAGAGTTAAAGAAAAGAAAATCCTTTCTTCTCTCCAGCTTCCATTTTTTTTACAGAAGTTCACAAGAGTAAAGAGTAGATATACAATTATCTATGACTTGCTGATGCAAAGGAACAGAGCATTTAGTTTCTTGTCACTGTCTCTGAAATTCCTAAAGGTACAATTAGCATTTCATTTGACATAATGTTGAAAGGTTCATAGATTGATCTTCCCTAAAATGCAGCTAGAATTTTTTGAAATGCAAATTTTGACATTTATTAACTTTTATTCCAGATCTGTTTATAGACTGTAAAACTGTGCATACATTTAACTCAAGGCAGCTAAAAGGACAATGTTTAGGTGGATACTCTGTGTTATAATAAAACTCTGTTTTATTGTTTCAACAATGAAATCTTTATTATCAGAGATTTATGATATTGGCACAGAAGTTTTTACTGCATGATTCACAGTGTTTTTATAGATGTATTTTTTTCGACAAAACAAGAAGAGAAATTGTACTTCTCTGTTCTTTCTCCGGGGAGAGCAGATCCCTGTTGAAATAATGTCAGCAGTTTTATACCTTCAAAGCATGGTTTTCTCAAATCAATTAACAATTCTAATTGTGCTGGAAAACTTCATCCCGTATCATGGCATATGAGACAAGAACACAATTTACTTTTTGCATCAAACATTAATACTTTTGTACTTCACAGATAAGAAAAATGAAAAGGGGAAAAAAAAAAACAGGGATCACCTTGCCAATGGTTGTATGACATATTGTTAATTTCGCCTGGCACAAGGCTACATAATAAACCAAGAGCCAAGAACCATTAAAATAAATAAACAAATCACCCTCATGGCCCATGTATTGACAATGAATTTATGTTATCAAGCTCATACAACCAATGAGTTTTAAGAAAGGTGTAATTCTCACTCCCTTGTTAACTAAAGCAGTGAAAAAGAGCAATGAGCATGTGCAGTCATCTATAGTACCCAATCAGAAATCACCTCTTAAAGCAACATTTTTGCTACACAAATCTAATTAAGGCAAGGCATACCTGCAGGGGATGAGTGAATGCTGTTTTGTAGATATACATCAGCTTCTTAAGCCACAAATAATACAATTCAGATAGGGCTCTGTTAAACCCTGGCTTAATAGGAACACTCTTTATAAACTCAGTCCCAAAGGAGAGCTGGGAGTACATAGTAATACCCAATAATATAAAGCCACTCATGTAGCACCACTTATCCAATTACATTCTGTGTCTGACCCCCATTGTGGACTCCCTTAAACGCTCTAGATGTTCACCCAATGTTCACCCAATGTCCTGGGACTAATCTCACCTAATTTTCCTCTGTTCCATATATTTTGTTGCCCTTTTTTCTACCCTAGGATAGACAACCCAAACCAGTTTCATTGGTGGATCTCGCATGACCTTACTACAGTTTAGTCTCTACTTAATATGAAGGGCATACACATCTTCTTACAACTTAAAGATTAATTTAAAATCCCAAAGGGGGGCCATTTTCATTATTTACAACTTCACATGTTGTCCACTCTCTACACCCCATCTCTACAGATCTAACTCTTCAGCAATGGAGAGTTAGATCTGTAGTATTTTTCTATTATTGTACTTATGTAGTATTTTTCTATTTTTGGTAATTCTACCCTTCAAATCCCAACTATATGTGTTTAGAATTCAATAACTCCCTCCACCCAAAAACTAACATGAGATATGGCTTGCTCACCCTAAAAGTTCTTGGAATGTACAAACCTTGAAAAACTCCTATAAGGTTTTGACCTGCTAGTACTATACACCAGCATACAATGTCTGCAACTTCTGCATACATTTATACCTGTTTGAGGGTGTCAAGATGAAGGAACCAAGGCACATGAGTGGTGGACCTATGTTAAAGTGTCCTGCTTGTGGATAAGGGTGTTCTATGAATAATTTCTGTAAAGACCCTTGGGAGGCACCACTCAATAAACCAATCAAAAATATTCCCCATAAATACAGAATGCTCATATCTCAAATTTTTCTAGCTACCAAGCAGAGCATTGTGCATCTATAGAAGTCCCCAACCCTACATTTTTCTGAAGTTAAAAGGCACATACAGGGGACTCTCATAAATGCAAAACTGACTGCAATATTAAAGGGGTTGTAAAGGTTCTTTTTTATTTTCTAAATAGGTTCCTTTAAGCTAGTGCATTGTTGGTTCACTTACCTTTTCCTTAGATTTCCCTTCTAAATGTTTTTTTTCTTTGTTTTCTTTGTTTGAATTTCTCACTTCCTGTTCCTCCCCAGTAAGCTGTTCAGTAAGCTGTTCTGGCTGACTAAACACCACTCGGATGATGGTGTGAAGTTTAGTGAGGAGAAACAGGAAGTGAGAAATTCAGACAAAAAAAAAACATTTAGAAGGTAAATCAAAGGAAAAGGTAAGTGAACCAACAATGCACTAGCTTAAAGGAACCTATTTAGAAAATAAAAAACGAACCTTTACAACCCCTTTAAATGACATCCATGGTAAATTCCTCCTAATATGGCAGCCATGGTTTAACTACTCTTTGCTCTCTAAGGATTTGGCAGCAAGGAAGGCAATTCCATTGTTTATGTGTGTTGATCTAACATTTTTTCACATGAAACATCTGTATTCATCTTGCTTTCAAATAGTATATTTACACAATAAAAATCCTGGTAAAAGAAATCTTCTTTCAAAGTTATTTGGGGGGCCCAAACTTCCTATTCTCTGGGACCTCACTGGTTCCTAATGCTGATCTTGGTGTCTCTTGTACAAGATAGTGTCTGGCGTGGGACTTTTTCCCAGGACTTGCCTTTTCAGATGCTTATTTTCTGGAAGCTTGCAATATGTTGGATGAACAGCATTGTGCAATGCAACAGATCTGCAGTTTGTCTTGAAGCACAGCCTTTCTCAATCTGATGTGAAGGATATTTCAGGACAGGTTTAGGTACTTATAAAAGCTAAAATATTTTTTTTAAATAAATATAACTGGATTAAATGGTGCATTTTTATGTGCTTTTTACAGTTTACAAACAGACTTTACATGTTGCTGTTGCTTGGAGTTGCTATTTAATAGGTCTAAGTGTAAAGTACAGTAACCCATGGCTAATCAGGTTGAAACAAGACACACATTTTTCTAGCTCTAACTAATAGGAAAACATAAATAAATAAACAGAATAAACACATGGAAACCTCCATATGCAGAATTCTATACCCACAGTTAACCCAGAGAAAGGCAAAAAAAAATATTTTATAAAGCATGGTCCAATTTGTTCCAGCTGAAGAGAAAGGCAAAAAAGTGCCTTTATAAAGCATGGTCCAATTTGCACCAGCTGAAGAAGAAAATTTCCTCCTGATCCCCCAGAGGGCAATTGGATATCTCCTGGATCAACAATCGCTAGCGTACTTATAAATGTTAATATCCATTTATAAGTCAAAATTTCTGTGAAAGAGTTCAAGATAAGTTCTTGTCATGAAATATTTTCAAGAATACCTATGATACAGGCTGGATATAGTCTGATGGGCTGAAAGGATCCAAGAAACCACCCCTAAAGCAGTGCAGAATACAGTAGAATATTCTAAAAACAGAAGCCATCTAAATGCAAAATTTAAAAGAGCCTGTGTACCAATGAGACAATAGAACAATGCATGTTATGGAGAGGTAGCCTGAATGCATTCGTGATTTCCTCCACTACTTATAACATATTATAGCATTTTAAAAACAGGAGGTATCAGCTGTATTGTGTTTAATGGTTTAGTGAAGGTTTTTTTTTTGTTCCTTTAGGCCTACCTCGATTCAACCTATCTGGTTATAGTTTCTCATTACTACCCAATCATTACTCCATGGAATCCATGTTTTTTTTTGTTGCACTGTTCAGCAATGGTCAACATTGCTAAAACACCTGAATGCACTTTGGAATAAATGGCGCTATAACATTTATCTTTACTGTAAAGCAGTGGTTCCAGATTTATTGTTTACTGGATGTGTACATGTATACCTATGTGATCCTGATTTTTTTTATTAATGATTTTGGCATTCCATGATTTCCTAATGTAAAAGTACTCCAGTTCATTTCAGGGATAAAAATAACCCTCAATACATTTTTGGTTTTATCCTTGACAAGGTCTTCTATGTATTGAATAACCATATGTAAGGGTTTTCCACAGGAGTTTCTAGTCCCTATAGCACTGAATTCCATATAAAATCTTTATAGTAACTGAAGTTAAAAACGAATAAGGACAAGGGACATTACTTGCTTTCAGTGTGTTGATCTCTTGATCTCTGTCTTCTGGTTCAGTAGTAGAGTACAGCTTCTATGAATGGAGGAGCTGGAGGAAAAGGACCAACATAGTTGGGCACACTTGACGAGTGCCTCTAAGAGCTCTTCAGTGGACTAGAAGACAGAAGCAAAAGGGACACACCACACTGAAGATAAATAATGTCTTGTGTGCTTATTTTGTATTTTTTTAGGCTTTAAAGAGTAAATTCACTTTCGCTCTGGGTGCTCAATGTACATTGGAAGGATTTTAACAACACATTTTAATTGCAGAGTCCTACGTGTCTTTTCTCTGGAGAAAATGCAGCTTGTTCCACTATGTGGAACATATGGATGGTCTCATTTGTTATGGTCAGCTGGTGCATTTATTGTGTTCAGATGAGAAAAGCTGCACTGTTTTCATCCCTTTAGTAGTAGTTAATCTTAGTGCAGTCTTCTGGGAAAATCAGTGAGCCAATCACACAAGCAGGAAATTACACTTTCTGGGGCGTTTTGTACACCACCAGTGCACAGAATGCCTCCAGGTTGCCATATTATATTGAAATATGCAAAAAATTACAACTGCTGCAGATTGAAAAGGAAAGTTAATTTTAATAACATTAAATTACAATACAGGTTGTGTAGCAATTATATATTCTCTATATATTTTCTTTCAGTTATGTTTTTTTTTCACAAAAGTGGATTTGCCCTTTAAGACTTTCAAAATATTCATGCACCAGTTAATTCAGCCAAAACAAATGTAATATCAATCATGTATCTTGTAATGATGTAGGAGCCAGCAAGAGGAACCACGGCGTGCAGCAGGGGAGAAGATATTTGTTCCACCATGAAGTGCCCAACAGCTAGAGATCATCAGTACAACATAGTTTTAACCAATTCTGTCATCCCACTTGTATACCACCTGTATACCACTATACATATGGACCTGTTTATTCAGTAGTAACTTTCTAATTACTTGTGATATCAAAATAATTGGTATAAAAAAAATTTTGGTAACATTTTCTTCCAGCTATTTTTTGTCTCCACAAACTATAGGTACAACAAAATAAAAATAATTTTTTTTTTTTTTTTTTTTTTTCACAAGTGTTAGTTTTAAAACAAGTATTCATGTAGCTAAAAAGTGAACATTTTATTTTGTAATTAATCCAATCTGTCATGACACTGAAATATTTTTAGTTATTTTTTTAAATGCATCACTGCAAATTCAGCAACAAAACAAACCAAAAACAAAGTGTAAATATTAAAAGGTAACAAACAGAAAAAAAAAAAAGCAGGAGCAAAATAATAGCTAAGGGGAAAAGGGGAGAAAGGAGTTAACCACTTGAGCTCCAGAAGGTTTTACCCCCTTCATGTCCAGGGCATTTTTTGCTATTCAGCACTGCACCACTTTAATTGGAAATACAATAATGTACGCAAATTAAATTGTTATAATTTTTTCCACAGAAGCTTTGTTTTGGTGGTATTTGATCAGCATTGGGTTTTTTATTTTTTGTGATAAAAATTAAAAAAGACCAAACATTTTAAACAACAATAGTTTCTACTTTCTTTTATAAAACACATCCAATAAAAGCAGATTTTGTCATAAAAGTAGGTCAAAATGTATTCTGCTATGTCTTCGGTACAAAAAATCCCAATGAGTCTATATTAATTGGTTCGTGTAAACGTTATAGCCTCTACAAACTGTGGTATATACTATTTGAAAATGGATTAATTCTGATGTACTGACTGCCTCTCATTTCTTGAGGCCCTAAAATTCTAGGACAGCACCAATTCCCCCCCCCCAAAAAAAAATTACCCTTTTTTGGAAAGTAGACAGTCTGAGGCATTTAGTAAGAGGCCTGTCGAGTTTTTTGAAGCTGTCAATTTTTTGTCACAATTTTTTTGAAAACTTTTTTATTTTTGCTTACTGTAACCAGTGCAATACAGTGTCATCATATGACTGATGTGGCAGTGATCAGGGTCACTGACTGGTGACAGTTTGTTAAAAAAAAAGAAACAAAAAATATTAAAAAAATTTGTATTAAACTTTTTTTTTAACTTTTTTAAAATTGTTTATTATTTTATTAAAATACTACTACTCTAATGCCCTGTACACACAATCGGATTTCCAATGGAATTTTCCGTCGGAATTCCGATGAAGCTGACTTCCATCAGTCTTGCATACACACCATCAGACAAAATTCTGACCGTCCAAAACGCGGTGACGTAAAACACTCAGACGAGCCGAGAAAAATTAAGTTCAATGCTTCTGTGCATGCGTCGACTTGATTCTGAGCATGCGTGGGTTTTTCTCCGTTAGAGTTCCACACAGACGATCAGAATTTCCTATCGTTTTTTTTTCCATCGGAAAAATTTAAAACATGTTCTATTTTTTTACACCGATGGAAAAAAGTCAGATGGGGCCCACACACGATCGTTTTTTCTGATGAAAAAAGTCCATCTGACTTTTTTCCATTGGAAAAAATGATTGTGTGTACAGAGCATTAGGGTTACAGCTAATCACATGGTACAGGGTTCTGTAATTGGCCCAGTTATCATGTGATAGCTGTAGACCAATCACAGCATAGGAAACACAGCTGTTATGAATGAATTAATTCATAACAGCTTTGTTGACAATGTGATCATGTGATCGCATATTAAATCTACTATACACAACCAAAGTGTTTAGATTAAGTTGTTTTGGGCATGCCCTTAGACTCCATTCACACAGGGGCAACAGGACTTCCAGTGCGACTTTGGGAGGCAACTTGGACACGACTTGAGTATGAATAACAGCCCGACATGAGACAACTTACAAGGCAACTTCAAGTTGCCTTCAGGACAGGAGGCTTTCCAGTGGCCAATCAAACAAGAATCAGCTCTGTGGGAGGGAGGAGGGAGGGTGGGGTTTGCCTGAGATATGTATGTTCTCTTCCTGTATTGTTGCTTCTGTTAAGACAGGGGATCCGACTTCTGAGGCGACTTCCATTGAAATCAATGGGTACAAGTTGCCTACAAGTCGCATAGAAGTCAGATTGAACTAATACAGGAACCTTTTCTGAAGTCGGAGCGACTGCAGTAGTGTACATTAAGACGGCTCCATTCACTTACATTGATTTTCTCATGCAGTGCGACTTGAGGCGACTAGGGGCGACTTGGGGAGACTTGAAGTCGGATCCAAAGTCGTCTCTGTGTGAATGGGCTCTAAATCAAAGATTGGTTAAAGAGTAACTAAACTCTTGAAGCTGTGCCCAAAAAGGCCAAAAAGGCAGGCAGAAGGAAAAGGAATAGTCACAGGTATTGTCTGTGGTTCCCACAGCTGATGTTTTCTCCATTTATAAATTACCATGTCTTGTTCTGCATTGTGTCTCTGTGTGAAAATGGCCATCTTGGTAGAGACAGGGTTTTGCGCATGTAATGCCCCATACACACGATCGTTTTTCTTGCCATTTTTTTTCTTGCCGTTTTTCACGTCGTTTTTTTTCATGTTTCCTCTCAAGCCTGTCTTGCGTACACACGATCATTTAAAAAAATGATCAAGCAAAGTGCAGTGACGTACAACACGTACGACGGCACTATAAAGGGGAAGATCCGTTCGAATGGCGCCACCCTTCATGTTAGTAAAGTTTGTTGAGCGACGATTCGCTCTTTTCAGTCTCGTGCTTTTCAGTCCGTGACTGCGTGACGAATGTGCTATCTCCATTACGAACGCTAGTTTTACCAGAACGAGCGCTCCTGTCTCAAACTTGATTCTGAGCATGCGCGTTTTTTTTCACGTCGTTAAAGCATACACACTATCGTTTTTCACATCGTTAAAAAAAACGACATGAAAAACGACGTGAAAAAAGAGAGCATGTTCGAAATTATTAATGGCCGTTTTTCACGTCGTTAAAAATGCTCTGGAGCCTACACACGATCATTTTTAATGGCCATTTTTTTTAATGGCATTTTTAACGGCATGAAAAACGATCGTGTGTATGGGGCATAAGAGTCTCCAGCAAACAGAACTTTGAGCAGCACAGAGGTGACATTTTAAATCTCACAACAAATTGAACACAGAGGCAGCAGTCCTTTAGATCCAACACTACAGGTATAGTCCAGTACAGTTCATGGGCTCGCACAAAGGGACTTTAATAAGTAGACAAACACATACATAAGAACAAATATATATTTATTAAAATATCTTCTTTGGATTACAAATGGCCACGGTGTATCCAAGGGGTAACCTCATAATAATTTATTTAAAATAAATATGTAAAGCCATCCTGGCTAATAACTAAAATTCATATTAAACGGTGTCCATCCAGACATGCTGGACAACTACACCCCCACTGGACAACACCATGACTTTAAGGGTAGGGAGGGAGGGTGGGCGTCTTGGTCCGGTCTAAACGGTCTGCAGAGCCCCTCACGCAGCATCTTATATAAGCTTCTTCCACGCGGGCTTTCTCATTTGCCGTAGACCCACCAATCAGCTGCTGTTATAGCTAACCAATCCCACGGCTGTTACTGCCCAGGGAAACCGCTACTTTTATGTTCCATCTGAAAAATAAAGCACAAACAAGTCTGCAGCCCCCCTTTGAGCTCTCCCATGTTGGTCCAGCATATTGCTAAGACCTTTCATGGGCTCGCACAAAGGGACTTTAATAAGTAGACAAACACATACATAAGAACAAATATATATTTATTAAAATATCTTCTTTGGATTACAAATGGCCACGGTGTATCCAAGGGGTAACCTCATAATAATTTATTTAAAATAAATATGTAAAGCCATCCTGGCTAATAACTAAAATTCATATTAAACGGTGTCCATCCAGACATGCTGGACAACTACACCCCACCGGCTGAGGCCAGCAGAGAAGCTACTGGCTGAAGACCCCCCCCAAACACCGCGGCCGACTCGATTAAATTTTGCAATCACATACAGAAAATATCCAGGCCTATAGGGGACAAATGGACTGAATCACTCCGGAATAAGCCCGGAATAAAACCTTCCAGCTCTGAGTGTCTGTAAGAGACACCACCAGACCCCCGTAGGAAGCTATGGATTGTTCTATTAAGCCGTCTTCTAATTTTATCTACATAGAAAAATTTTGTGGCGGGGGACCACACCAATCTCGGAATCATTTCTGAAAAGGCCAAAATAGCAGAAGGGAACAATAGCTTAATAGAGGCCAAATCTCTCTTCATCTCACATAGGAGGTCCCATGTCCTAACTTTCCCAAGATCATTCGCCCCTGCATGAATAATTATAACTTGAGGGGCAGTCAAACGCTGGATAAATAAATCAAATGCTCTCTTAAGTCCCGCCATCTTAAACCGCGGACACCTGACCACAAAACTGAATAAGAGTTGGCATCCAGACCTAGGTTGGCTGAGTAGTTCCTGTTTCCGGCATGTTGGTCAGCCCAGAAAATGAAGGAATGACCCACTATCCAAACAATATTTTTGGCAACATCTGAAAAAGAAAATCATCATATTAGTAGATCAGGACGGACATATATCTTATACCTATCACTCTCCCAGCGACCTACTTTTTTCATAATTTCAGATGGAAGACCCAATGCCTGGGCTGTAGTGGCTGCCCCAATCCGAAACGAATGTGAAGAAAAACAAAAACCAGATAGGTTTAAACGTTTCAAAGAGGAAGCCAGCACAGCCGAAAATTGATACTGTGTGAGGGAGGACAGGTCTTGATGGATAAAAAATGAATCAGAAGCAGACGGCCTGACCGCCCTATACCTTGAAACGTGTTGTACTGGACAAATAACCGGATTGGAGGAGGTAGACAACGAGAACCATAGGCCCTTATTGCCAGGACGAGATTTTGACCTAGACAGAAAGATGTTAAGAGATACTTCATCAATTAAAACATGGTGGAAACGCAAAAAAGCCAATGACCTCTTATTTGTTGCTGTAAATTCGCCCAGCCTTAAAGCGCCAAAAAAGGCCATTGAAAAGGCAGCTCTAAACAGAAGAAGTTCGAATTCTGAAAAACTAATTTCATCTAAAATTCTTAACAGATCAACCAGCAGTGAGACCGATATGGGGCGACGGTTATCTGGAGAAGGTCTGAATCTTCGAAGGCCTTTGAGTACCTGACTGACTTGAAAGAAGGATGTTAAAGCCGGCAAACCTGAAAACTTTAGAAAGAAAGATATACCTGCTAAAGTCCTGCTTATGGAGGCCGGACCCAAATTTAATTGAATCAGCGAAGACAAGAAGGACAATGCAGTATAAGAGGTCACATCCAAAGGGTCCAAACCTGACTGTGTACAAAAAGAAGACCATCTGTGCCAGGAAGAGAGATAATCCGCCCAGGTCTTCTGCGAAACCGAATGTCTGAGATTCGTGATAATCAGTTCCAAATTAAGCCCCAAAGGAAATCTGGGCAACGAATTCCATGCAGGTCCGCCTCTGGCGCCAAGTCCCGAAATCTCTCGAAATGCGAACGAGACAAAGCGTCAGCAATGTTATTGCGCACACCTGCTATATGAGCTGCTTTTAACCAAATGTTATAACGCATACAATGCAGGACCAAAAAACGCAATAGACTAATTACTGGTTCAGACTTAGAGGACAAGGAATTAACTGCAAATAAGACACCCTTATTATCAGTATGAACCAACACTCTACGATTTGCAAAAATCTCTTTCCAAATGACAACTGACACTATAACCGGAAATAATTCTAAAAGGACAAGGTTCTGGAGAATATCCTGCTGTAACCAATCCTGATGCCACAATTCTGCGCACCAGTGGCCATCCAAAAATGCTCCGAAACCAATCGATCCAGCCGCGTCGGTAAAGAATTTCAAATCGTAGTTAGGTACAAAATCCTGTTGCCAAATGGTAGCACCGTTAAAATTACATAAAAAGGAATCCCAGACCTTAAGGTCTTCCTTAATGCTTTTAGAAAGACAAACATGGGAATACGGGTTCTTAAGACCTCTGATAGCTAAAGCAAACCTGCGGGAAAATACCCTGGCCATAGGGATTACCCTGGCTGCAAAAGCGAAGAGTCCCAACAATGACTGTGCTTCTTTCAGCAAAACTTTCCGTTTGGACAGAAATAAAGAGATCATAACTCTCATTTTGTGTAACTTGTGTAAAGGGAGCCTAAACATGGATGAAGAATCGATTATGATTCCCAGAAACTCAATAGACCTTGTAGGAAGCACTGTTTTTTCCAAAGCCAGAGGGACTCCAAAATGATCACATATGTAAAAGAATGTTTGTAAATATTTAAGGCAATCCGACGAGTTAGGAGGGCCGACAAACAAAAAGTCATCAAGATAATGCAAAAACCCCCCATTGGGATGAAATTCTGATAATACCCAGTGCAAAAAGGTAGAAAAAGCTTCAAAATAAAAGCAGGACAATGAAAAACCCATTGGCATGCATTTATCAAAGAAAAATTTATCTTGGAAATGGAAGCCTAGAGAATTAAAACCCTGAGGATGAACTGGGAGCAACCGAAAGGCAGACTTGATGTCTGCCTTAGATAATAAAGCACCACAACCATGTTGCCGCAAAATAACTAACGCACTGTCAAAGGACGAGTAGCAGACCGGGGCCTCCACTTCAGAGACCTCGTCATTTAATGAAGAATCCAATGGATAAGATAGATGGTGTATTAGTCGATAACAACCTTTCTCCTTTTTTGGGACTATCCCCAAAGGTGAGAGCCTAAAGTTGTAAAATGGAGGAGACGTAAAAGGGCCTGCGACCCTGCCTTCAGCCAATTCCTTGGAAACTTTTTCTTGGACCACTGAGGTATGCAAGGAGACCGATTTTAAGTTGTTAACCATATGACAGCCAGGTCCTCTAAAAGTAGGGACCAAAAAACCGTCCCTAAAACCTTCAGTGAGCAGAGTTGCCATCTTGCGATCGGGGTAGCGATCTAACCAAGGGAGCATGTTTGGCAAGCTCACTGGTGTCAGAGCTTTTTGCAACAGAATCCCTGGCATGTGATTGAAAAGGTGTTGAGGTGGGTTTACGAAAACACCTGAGAGCTGCATGGTTGCCATTACATTGGGAACACTCATGCCTATATCGGCAGTTAGTAAGAAATTTACACTGTCCTTCATTGAAGGTGAAGCAAAAACCTTTGCGAAGGGGGGGTTGCTGGTTAGAAACCATTCTGGGAATGAATTGAGGCTTTGGAGGCAACATCAAATTCAGCCATAAGCCTACATCTTTTGATCCCCAATGTAGAGAGGGATGTACTGCTAATTTCTGGCGAAAGTTTTCATCATACGCATACCAGGCAGTACCGCCAAAATGCTGAAAGGCTTCTGAAATGATATCCACATGTTGGAACAAGCCAGAACATTTGTTAGGGAAGCGTTCTCCCAATACAGCTGCAAAAATGCAGAAGGCCTGCAGCCAGTTTTGAAATGTTTTGGGAATAGCTCTTCCTCTCCTCTTCAGACCTATCACCTGACTGCTTGACACTTTTTACCAAGAATTCTTTTGAAGCAGGCAGCAGAGATAATAGATCTATGAATTCACCCCTCCAAATTTTTTCTTTCACTGATTTTGATAAGTGAAAGCCCAAAGGTGACAACATACAAGGAAGGGGTTCTTTAAAAGAGGATTCACCAACCAAAGTGGCTGAAGGTCTGAGAGGAAAAGCTGAAGTAATAGATTGTAAAGGGTTAACATCATTAGCTTTAGGTAGCAGCGCAGTATTCATTTCCTGCAAGGGCTGATCACTTATGCCCTGCCACACAGAACCAACTTCAGCCTAATTCAAGTCACCTATAGCACCATATGTATGTGCACCTGAATCTAACTTATGTAAATCATGCCTATAACCACAGCCAGCACCAGTGACCTGTGCCCCCTTATGCTCTCTGGCAACCTTAGTATTAGACTGCAGAAAATTTTGCTCACCAGGGACTTGGCCCAATAATTCATTTATAACAGATAAATTTGTTTTTGCACCAGAGACCTGTGCTCCCTGTTCCATAACAGCACCATGTGAATGTGCCCCTTCTACTTTCCTGAAAACATTAGAAAGTGAGGTAAACAACGCTGACATGTCAGCCATTGACACAGAACACTGCTCACCTTCAGTTGTCTGCCCACCGCTGGCTGCCTCTGAGGGAAGCTGAGTGGCACCTTTCCTTCTCACAGACCATTTTGTTGCGGTTTAGACCCGCTGGCTCTCTCCTCTTCAGGTACTTGAGGAGAAGCAACTGACCTCCGTTTTTTCTTTGCTCTTCCCGGCTGCTGGCGCGGCCCGCTGATTGTTTCTGCAGTGAGGGCCGCCTCCGCAGGCGAGGCTGAACCGTGACCTTCCTCCAGACACCGCAGAAGCCACTCCTCACCGCCCCTGTCCCTCCATCTTCTCTAACAGGCGGCATAAGAGGGATTCGCGATTCCCAGGAGAGCGGCGCTTCATGCACCGTCTTGGTCCGGTCTAAACGGTCTGCAGAGCCCCTCACGCAGCATCTTATATAAGCTTCTTCCGCGTGGGCTTTCTCATTTGCCGTAGACCCACCAATCAGCTGCTGTTATAGCTAACCAATCCCACGGCTGTTACTGCCCAGGGAAACCGCTACTTTTATGTTCCATCTGAAAAATAAAGCACAAACAAGTCTGCAGCCCCCCTTTGAGCTCTCCCATGTTGGTCCAGCATATTGCTAAGACCTTTCAGGACACCTTTAACAGTGCCATTGGTGTGAAAGAATCTGATATACTTGTGCACTGGGCTTGTGTGTGAAAAAGAGGGTATTCAATATTCAGCCACCCCCTCTTGACACGTGGGCCCGCTAATCGCTCAAAGTTACGAGGGCTGGTATTAATGTGGCAGGTGGCTCACATGTATGTGACCTTCTTGCTGTGTGGATACAAGGCCCAAATGTTTGATGTGGAAATATATTTTTTTTACAGAGTTTTTTTTTAAAATCTTGTCAAAGTTAAATAGGGAAATGAATGAAAGAATAAAAAAAAATCTCCAATTTATTTCAGGAGTTGGCTGGATGAATTTAAAACAACTGGTCATGTCCTAGCAAGATCAAAGAATAAAAGAAAAAGAATGTACCATCTCCCTTTAAATGAAAATGCATTATTTTTTAACTTGTATAATTGCAATACATTCATGTTTAAGTGTGAGTAAGTAGAACATGTCAGACAGTCAGTTTTCCTTACATTTGACTGAAAAATGCCCATGTAGCAAAGTAACCTGCTAGCAATGTTTACAACATTAAACTGAATAAAGAGAATAAAAATGCTAAATATATTTCTTTTCCTGTCCTCAGAGACCATGTTTCAGGAAATTTGTGTGTTGACGATACCTCTAGGAATTTTGTTTTATATTGATAAATTTATTTTGTCAGCATGATAACACCATTTCAGTTCTTAAGCATTCACGAAATACATAACTACAATAGTACATAAATAAATTAAATGTGTTCCCGAGAGGAACTGGTGATGGTAGATGCCAGCTTCTTGGGTTGTTCAAAGAATTTCCATGATGAATAAACATTTTACAAACCTTTTTACCCAGCAAGAAACAATACTTTTAAAGGAAGTGTTATTCACATTCCTGTCACAACCCAACTGCAAATAATTTAAATATATATATATATATATATATATATATATATATATATATATATATCTACTCTCTATGTCCTAGTAAATAATTTATAGGAATTCCATTAATCAGACTAACACAGACTCTTTTTCATAATAATTTTTTTTTTTTACAACTGAAATCATGCATTTATATAATAAGGATTTGCTTTCGGATCTGTTTTCCCCCAATGCCTGTTTTGGAAATGTGTGGTCAGCTAATTTTACACACAGAAAACACATTTTAAGAGGTTTCTTATAGCAAATGTAAGTTAATATGGGACTAAAGTAGACATAATGTCTAAGAAAGAAATGGAGCTGATGACAGATTCTAATGGGATCTACTTATGTTTGTTATTAGGATATCTGCAAACAAAGAGAATTATCACAAAGCATGTCTTTAAGCAAACAAAAGAAGCTTTAATTGCTTTAATCAGCATGTACTTTATGATTTATCTGAAAGAGGAAGACAGTTTGAGATGTGTATGGAAAGGAAACTTCACAGATTCATGCCATATACAAGAAGGCATTCCAGTGCCACCTTACATCCCACATACAATGCATGAGGAAACGCGTATTTCTTATGGATTACTTTATAAGGGTGTTGTATTCTTCCCAGTAATGGGAAGATAAGCTTTTTCATTTTCCCACTCTTATTTGTCCTTTAGTTTTAAGTGATTTTTTTTTTTTCTCTTGATCTTGAACAGGGCCATGGCTGAACTAAAAAAAGCAGTGCAAAGAATAAACTCCAGTCACATTTGAATTACTAACAGACTTTTAGAGTCATATATATATATTTGTATATATGTACTGTATATGTCTATACTGTATATATATAGATATATCTATATATATAGATATATACAGCATATATATATTTCTATTGTATATGAGAGCTGTTTTACTTGACAAAGGATTTCCATCTATCCAGTCCTGAGAATTACAAAGTTCTGTTCAGCTCTGATCTACAAATGAAGGACAGGTAGATGATTACAAGGTGTGCTCTCTCCATTCATAGAAGCTGTAGTACAGCTCCTACAAATGGAGGGGCAGGGGAGAAAGGACAAGCATAGTTGGACAGTCTTGATGCATGCTTGTCGAGGCTCCCCCAATTTTAATAATCTCACCCTCCCAGAGGATTACGACAGAGGGGATTGTAGAAGGATTTTAGCTAACAGAGGAAAAAGCAGCTGATTTTGTTTATTTTAAATTTGTCTGAACTTAGGCTTTAAACATATATGGCGGAACTGTGAAAAAGAAAATTGATGTTTCTTGATCAATGTTTATCAGCTAATCAGCTAATATGCAGAGTAGTAGGCAGGGGCACAGCCGAAGCTCCTAGGCAGAGGCAGATACGCATGTTCCCCTCTTGCTAAACTTAGGCAAACGCCTGTGCGCATGCGTGAAAATATAAGCACACACAGGCTAACGCATATACACATGCGCGCATGCGTTTGCCATTAATGCTAGCGCTAAATGGCCTGTATGAGGGCAGCAGCTGCGCTAGTGCATTGCTGTCTGATCTTCAGCTTTACCCGTGTTCCTGTTCCTGTGCCTGTTTATTGATTCCTGTGTTTGACCCGGATTATCCTGACCACACTTGCTTCTACTTGTCCTGACCTCAGCTTGCCTTTGGACGTTGTTATATCTGCCTGTTATCCTGTTGCCAGCCTCTGCCTGGATCTTGACCATATCTGATCATCCGTTGCTGACCTGGCTTGTCTGACCCTGCATCCAGTTATCTGTCTGTCCTGCTCTGCATAGAGCCTGGTGATGCTGGTCCTCCATCTGCTGTGTGCCTGCATCTGCTGTTCCTGCTGCCATCCACTGCTTCAGCTATCCAGCCCAGCTCTGGTGATGCACCTGCCACACACCTCTGCTACCAACAGAAGATCTTGCAGGCACTCTTACCTCACCATGCTCTTGCGGCCACTATCGCAACACCAGTGGCTCTTGAGCCGGGGCTTGTACGAGAGGTCTCCTTCTACACATCAGGCTCTACCACAAAATACGTGACAGGCATACACAAAAATTCATATGAAACCCTCTCTCCCTTTAATTATCAAAGCCTGATCAAACTACAAAATGAAATTGCTCAATTTTATCTTTACAGCAGGTAGGCAGACACTGGTTAAAGCTTGATGGTCCCCCTAACCAACCATAACACTTGCCCTTGCCATAAATAAGGCGAGAAAAAAGTGACTTGGCACCAAACTAACAAAAAATGTTGTGACTTTAGGACCTTATAAAAAGTTTCCAAAAATGTTTGGGACCCATGATAACTCACTATCTTCTAACAGATTTTGATCACTCTATTTTGACTATTTAACACCCACTGCAACTACACTACAACAACCCTAGATGTTTCAGGAATTCAGGTTTTTTTTCCCCCAGCAACAAGGTCCCTTCCTCTTGTACTCCCTCCTACTCCTCTCCTCTTTACCCTCTCTTTAAACCTACTTCCTTTCTTGTCTTATGATCTAAAGTCTTTTGTACCCTTTGGTACACAAGAAAATAACAATTAATTGGCAGTTGGGTCTCCCCTGTAACATGTTAATATAACATATGGGTGATCTGACTGATGAGGCCATAGCGTAACTTTGGGTAGTAAAGCTCCTGCTCTGTGACTGTACATTTGGGCAATCCTGGGTCTCTTTCTGTCTTAGAGTTCAACTACTGTAACTTGTGATATTTGAATAAACTTTTATTGAAACAGAAAAAAAAATTATATATATATATATGTAGCGGACCCCCCATAATTGGGGTCACTATGCCTACATTTAAGGGGTAGCCTGAGCAAATAGTTAGGCTCAGGCTGCTTGAATTCTTTAAATTGGTTTCTGCTTTGTTGTGGTGTTGCCTGGCAGTACAGTTCCCTTTGGCCTGTGGGTGGCGCTGTCGCCCAGGTCTCAGGTTGAACCACAGGCAGCATTGCAGCGTGCATGGGTGTCCTCTCTCAGCAGGTGTGCAGCAGGCGTGGTCTACCCACTGTGCATGCTGGGAGAGGGTACTTAAGGGGCGAGCGCCATTAGGTCTGGAGTCCGGAGGCAATCCAGAGGACCCCTTGGTCCGAGGCACGTACCCCACCTTCGGTGGCCCTCATGGCCAGGGGTACATGTGTGTGTATTCAGCCCCGGGCACGTTCGGCCCGAGGCTGCATCATTCCAGGTAGGCCCAGCACCTTTGGCTGAGGCCTACACCAGAAAGGGAGTGCCAGGGTTCCCAAGTGAGGGTGACCCGCTCTGAAGGAGAGGAAACCAGGGGAGGACCTGTCCGCATGGATCGGTGAGGGAAGTCAGTGTCTCAGGAGAAGCCTGGTTGCCTATCAGAGGGAAGGATTCCATAAGCCGCCAAAGCCTTGTAACATGCCCACTGGCACCTATGGTCTCAAGTGTTACAAGTGCTGGGAAGTTCAAGATTCAAAAGTTCATATCCTGATCTTATCCTTAGGAAATTTAAAGTGAATGTTCCATGCTCCACACCGGCTGCTAGGACCATGAGAGGGGACTATCCGGGTGAGCAAAGCCCACTCAGGACTGAGTGGAGATAAATGACAGTTAAGTGCCGCATGCCTGAACCTGCCTCCCTGTTAAATTCTCTACCTTCAACTTTTCTACCAAGTTTCTACGCAAGCAAAAATAAACCTTTCTTTATACTGTCTGGACAATGGCCTTATTGAATACAAAGAGAGAATAGACTTTATCCTACACTCTAGGGGAAAGAACCAACGGAAATAGGTAACTTGCTGCAGGACCCAAAACATATAACACCGCTCACCCTCTTCTATCAGGAGGATATTGGGATTGCGGCATGGTGTGTCCCACCTGCTTGTGGAGGTAAGCAGGGTAAAGGATCTGTGTGCTACATATATATATATATATCAAGAGATTATACAAAACAAAGGACCTTTAGGAACTCAAGCTGCAGGCACCCTAATGGAGGGGATTCTGAAAATTTCTGTAATGGAAATCCATAAACACTTGTCTGATAATGTCTACAAGGTTATAAGGTAATAGTCTGCACTCTGGTCATTACAATACAGGCATTCTCTATTTTCTAATCTGGAACACAGCTCATACTAAATAATATGTGGTTTTGTTGTTGCTTTGGCAATCAATGTGGTGAGGTGTATTGTTTTAATGCATACATATTTTGTGTTGATGGATTACATAATTAAAATTAAATATATTTATATTTATATTTTTTAAATATCTCCCACCCCAGTGTCTAAGAATGTCTTGTTGAAAAAGATCACTGTATTCTATTTTGAAAAACCACTTTGTTTTGGAATTATTTGCAAGTACAGTCTTATTAGTATTACTTTTAAGGGTTGTTTTATATAAAACATCTGTAAAACATGGTTAGTAAGAAGGATATTCAGCAAAAGTTGAAAGCTTTAGTAAATCAAAATAATAGCATATGTTCAAAAAGGCTTTTATGCCTACTACAGTATTAAAGTATGACTCCTTTATGAATGACAATGTTCTGTTCTTTTAGAACATTAAGAATATGTTTTTTTATAAACGTAATGAAAATAATTACAAATGCAAACAACAGATTGTTGCTAACATAATATATTGTTAGAAAACAAATGTATTTGCCTATGGTGTTATATATATATTTGTTTTGTAAAAAAAAAAAATACCACGACAAAAAAAGAGTCTTTTCATACGGCTTCGAGGGCAACTCTGAAAAAAACAAAAACAGGAGGGGCGTGGCTTGACCTAGCAGGAAGAGGGATGCTTGAGCTCAGAGCTCCTGCCACCTCAGGATTGCTTCTCTCTAAAACGGAGGTACACTTACCCCAAACCCAGCTTAAACCATGGGGACTGCTTCCAGGCAATCATCGACATCCCGCACCCACTTCCCCCATAAACAGAATGGGGGTTGAGCCAGAATATCCCGGAGATGTTCAGGACGAACTGAGGGAACATGGCATCTTCCCGCCATGGACACTCTCAGGGCCGCTCCCAGACGCACTCCCTCACTCTCCAAGGGATATCCCTGACTGAAACGCCGGCCGCTCCTTCCCCTCCGGGCACTATGGGACATGGAGGGATGGATGCCCCCCCCCCCCCGCAGCCTCAGCTGAACATACAGGACCTGCAGACCATCACCGCAGACATCAAAGACACCCTCTCAGCTGCCATCTCGGAACTCCGCTTGGACATTCACACCCTAACTGACAGAGTCTACAATGTTGAGAGGGTGGCGGAACAACATAAGGTAGTCCTCTGTCGTGCAACTAGAAAAATTGATGCCCACACTCTACAGCTCAGAGATATGCAGCGCCACATGGAAGACCTGGATAACAGGGGAAGGCGCCTTAATATGAGGGTGAGAGGCATGCCGGAGTCTATTGAAGGGGAACAAATATCCCAGGCGGTAACTAGCCTCTTCAAATGGCATCCTCAACAGGCCACTACAAGCTGCGATTGACATGGAACGGATACATCGCGCTCTGTGACCCAAGGGTAGAGAAACAGATCCCCCACGGGACATAGTCTGCTGTCTAGTCGACTATAAGCTTAAAGAGGACATCCTGCGGTAAGCGAGGGGCCAGCAACTCACTCACGAAGAGGCGCCTGTCCAAATTTTTCAAGACCTCTCAGGCATCACACTGCAGCACTGCCGTGATCTAAAACCTCTGTTGGACACCCTCCATACTAAGGGTATTCGGTACCAGTGGAAATTTCCCTTCTGCCTATCTGCTACGGATCAAGGCTGCACAGCTCTGCTTAAAGCGATAGAGGACCTACCCCGTTTCTGCTATATCCTAGGCATCCCTCAAGTGGCAGTCCCTGACTTGTATGCCAACTTCCGACATTCAGTGGGCAGACTGGGTAAGCAACCGGAGGAGCCTATGGAGACTCAAGCTATCCGGTACCACAGGAGATGATCCCCCTCGGGATCCAGACACTAAAATGTGGCTCGTACTGCCCGCCAGGATCCCAGTCCCTCTATCTCCCCGGGATCCAGGAGAGCTTGCCGGGATCGCTGACTTCCAGGTTAACTTTCTTCCTCACGAGGACACCGTCAGCAAAGTTCGCCATTGTTTACCTCAGTTTATTCCCAGTAAGTACTGTTTACCCAGTTTTATGTTTCTTGTTTTACACTGTTCAAATACCTACCTAGGATGATATGGGGACTCTTCAACATCCTCTGTCCCGCACTCCGCCCAGCACCACTTTACTTAGTATTGTGCCTGCCTGCTCACCAGACTGTAATCGTGGTTCGCACTCAGCTCTCACGGAAACTACAATACCCATACTGTCCTGCGGCTTGCTGCCAGGAACTAAGCGGACGACTTCACTCATCCATACCTCGTTTCCGGCTGCAACTCACTGGAAACGCCAGCGGCCAACGCGTAGTGATGACACTTTATCTCAGGGCAAATGTCGCCTCCCTCTGGAGCCCATTACTTACTGGACTGAAAGGCCGGACTTGCTAACAACAACACGGGAGCATGGACCTCCACGGGCCAGATGGGTGGCTTTACGTACTTTCCCTCCAGCAGGTTACAGTTACCCACAGATCTACCGAAAGTTACCCTGAATGTTGTCGAGGGATAGCCCTTACCTGACCAGGTGGCAGCTACATACAAAGCTTGACTCTGTACCCCCGAGCAGCCTGGTCCCAGGAACTAACCTCCCTCCATGCTGTCCGAACTGGCTATTTTGTACACTCACGGTCTGTAAATGACTGCACATTGGGCAGAACCAACCAACCAAGGAAAAACAAGATGTCCTCCTCTAACAGCAGACGCCTCTCTGCCCCTCTGGATATCCCCTGACTCTACTGTTCTATCGCTTTTCACCTGCTGCTCGAACTGCCGAGTGAGACTTGAACTATACAACGGTAAATGTGAACTGTCTTTGTTTCATTTCCCCCCTAGCAGGACTCCTTCCTCCTTTTTTGTAACATGCTTCCATGCATCCGCGCTGAAACCCAGAGTTCTCCCTCTCCTTACTCATCTAAGACTGCATAACATGGAGCGGAGGCAGAACCTATCCCGTGCGGGCCCCCGATAGTCCTCTCATGTGCCATTGTAGCGCTTTCTCATCACTGCTCCTGGGCTGATGCACAATGAGTGGGCTGAAAATCTTTTACAGCTTTAGCAACAAGGAACTTTTCAGTAGGTATATAGTATGTATATAGTATGTTTGATATTGTTCGATAGACAATGTTGGGAACCTTGGTTGCCTCTCCTTCTCTCTTATTTTGATTACTTGATTCTATTTTTTAGTTTGTTTGCTATAATCTGTTGAATTTTTCTCTACGGTTGTCTGACCCATGCCTTTTGCATTGTGCAGACACCCTGTCCCCATGCTGATCTACCTAAGCAGATATGCGATGGGCACCCCAGCATTGGGACGTAGACCTTAGAATTGTCAGTGATACTGAACCTAGCCCGTTCCGGCTCAGACATTTCTGTACCTCATCCCCACACCTCAACTGATCTAGTATGGCTTCACACTGTTTTCCGCCCTTCCCTTGCATGTACCTAAAGATGTATCTCCTCATTAACCACTTAGGTCACCCTGGGGTGGCAAGCCACATCACGTATAGTTCGTTACTCTTTCTAGCCGGGTGCTGATCAACCCCCTCACAGTTGTGTATAGTGGTGGGGCACTCTGATAGGTGCTAATACACTACTCTACAGATTCCCAGCGTACCTATAGTTGCCCCTCACTGTCCTACCACAGCCCCCCCTCCACCCCCTTCCTCTCACCATGATGGACAACACTACTCCATCCATTTCTTGCCCACAGCACGCGCAACTCCCAATTCAGATTAAACTATACTTGTTAAACATTCACGGTCTCAACACTTCTGAAAAATGTTCGCGGTTGTATACTCTACAGAGGGCTAAAACACATATCTCTCTTATCCAAGAAACTCACTTCAGATCGGATAATATCCCCAAGCTTCATAACCATCATTTCCCAACGGTTTATCATGCTGCCAATGAGACAGCAAAATCGAAAGGTGTCTCTATATTGATTTTGAAGCACTGCCCCATCCAAATCTCAGAGGTCCAACGGGATGCCCAGGGTCGATATCTCTTTCTAAAAGGCACACTTCACAATATGCCAATCACCATAGCAAACATATACGCCCTGATCTCACAACAAGTAACCTTCTTTCGCAAAACCTTTCATCAACTAACCGCCTTTCAATCTGGCACTCTAATTGTTGGAGGGGATTTTAATGTTCCACTGACGCCCTCCCTGGACACATCAAATGGGTCCACCTGCCTAACGTATCGAGCCCTCCATGCAATAAAATCCCAGCTTAGCACCTTAACCCTCCATGATGCCTGGCGCACTCTATACCCAAACTTCAAAGATTTCACCTTCTTCTCCCCTCCGCACAACAAATACCAGAAAATATACTGTGCAAATCAATTTTTTTGTTTTTTTTGTTTTCCTTCCTTCTATATTACAACCACTGTTGCATATGGGACATTATTTCTTTGATGTTGTAAACCATCTGTAGTACTGTGAATTACTCCTAGAGCTATTTGCCTGGTTGTTCAGTTCATTTAATGTTTTGCACAGTATATTTTCTGGTTTTACTTAGTTGATCACTTTTTAGTGGTAACATTTAGTATTACACCTACTGCATTTCTGGTGACACCAATCATTGGTGTATAATGTTTTCACTAATAGTGTGTACCATCATCCCGAAAGGTTTAGATGGTTGACATTCACACATACGTTTGTATTGAGCACATTTATATTGGCTAGCGCTGCATTTTATAATTTTTTATCTCTCAAGGTGTTAGTGCCTTATGCTGTAGCAGCTGCGCATATAATAATTTCTTTTCACTTGTCATTTATTTTTGTATGTCTCCATAAGCGCGAGTTTTAGTTTTTGTTTATTGTTCTCCCCAGACTGCTCTATCTACTGCAAGCTATCCCAATCAAACTACCCCCTTCTTTCTTTACTTTCTTTAAAAGCATGTGTAGAAACCTTTTGTGGTCCACGCGTCCTCCTAGGCTGAGCTGGGATAAGTTGATACTTCCTAAGCGGAAAGGTGGAATAGGGTTACCAGATCTACGCACTTACTATAGGGCCTGCCAGCTCACAAGAATTGTGGATTGGCACGTCCACAAAAATAACAAAGACTGGATCCAGGTGGAAAATGTCTTTACGCAGGTACCACTATCTCATCTTCCCTGGATCAATCAACGATTGATCCCTAAAGAATGTTCCACTCACCCACTAATAGGTCCCACACTGCTAAACTTTATAGCAGGGATATGCAATTAGCGGACCTCCAGCTGTTGCCAAACTACAAGTTCCATGAGGCATAGCAAAACTCTGACAGCCACAAGCATGGCCTCCAAAGGCAGAGGCATGATGGGACTTGTAGTTTGGCAACAGCTGGAGGTCCGCTAATTGCATATCCCTGCTTTAGAGCATCATGTCTTACTCTTAACCTGAACCTCTTTCCTGGACCCATGACACCAGTAACCCAAAACCCTGACTTCCCACCAGGCCTTCTTGCTAAAGACTCAACTGTCTGTCCCATCGACCCTCCGGGTAGAGCGCATCAGTTCTTCAATGACGAGGTGCTCCTCTCACACTCGGCCATGTCCTCCAAATTCCCAGACCTCAACTTACCTTTCTTCAAATTCCTCCAAATCCAACATTTTTTCCACAGTACCCAGCCTCTCTCTCACTGGTATAGGGATCTTACCCCTTTTGAACACATTTGTACCGACACGGAACCCCAAAGCCATTTGATCTCAGCAAAATATGCTCTTCTACTCTCAGAAACCACTCCCAACACTAAGACAAACTGGCTTTGGGAAATGGACTTATCCGTAGAACTGTCCAAGGAAGAATGGGAACGCACATGGGAACACACGCACAAAGGGTCCATCAATATTTCTGCACAAGAGAATAGATACAAGCTTTACTCCAGATGGTACCGAACACCAGACAAGATTCACAAATTCTTCCCGAGCGTCCCTCCACAACTCAACTTGCAACTCAGCCTTAGGCTCCCTCATCCATATTTGGTGGGAGTGTCCACTAATTCAATCATTTTTGGAGAGAGATCGATGATCTAATTGTTCGAATCACTACCTACACCCCAGAATTCACCCCAGCACAAAATTTACTCCACCACACCTCCCTACCATGGTCTGCATACCGTAAATCCCTCACTTTACACCTCATTAATGCGGCTACCCAATGCGTACCGGTACACTGGAGAAGTGTTGACCCCCCACTATCACTGAATGGCATTGTCGAGTAGACAAAACAGCAGAAATGGAATGGCTCATTCACCAAGCTGACACCCACACCAAATTCAGAAACACATGGTCTTGTTGGAAACATTACAGAGACTCATTGGTGGCTAACACCCTCCAAACCACACCTAGGCCCCCAGTGATGGATAACCAAGTTGATGTCCACCAAGATGAATGAGAACTCAGTCACTCCTGTCCTGTCTCCCTTCCCCTTCTTCCCTCTACCCAATCTTTAGATGATTGCTTGATTTCACAGCTCCGTCAAGCGGATATTCACATGCCGCTCCCTATCACTACTCCTGCATAGTGTAACAAGCTGGAGGGCCAAGCCAGGGTCTCCAGCCACCTCACACACTGGAGGGATATTCGACTATTCGAACATTCAGGGTTAATCACTGTTTATCTTTTGATGAACCGCACCTGTGTACAAATTATACAGAATTGCTAAGGGCTCCCTCCCGCTCACAGTTAGATCCCTTAAGGGGTAAACGGGTTTAGGAAAGGCCTGTACTGGTTTCTCCTCTCATCTCCTCAGCAACCCCATTACTTCAAACAGCACCTATGGTATCTACTGATTTTGTGGCTTTGCATATCCTGAATTCCCTCTCATCCATACAATCATATTAATGTAGTTGAAGTTCTTACAATGCTTGTGATTGTACTTATCTGATTAGTTTGTTTACGCAACGTTGTTTTATGTTGCCCATCCTTTGAGTATATGTGGTAGTACTTTTTGAATGTAATATTATACTATCTGTATGATGTTATCTGTAACACCCTTATAGTGACTCTGTAAATATTGAAAAAACTTTAATAAAAATTTATTGGAAAAAAACAAACAAGCCCTATCAATAATATGCCTTACAGAACAGTACAGTTTTCATGGACTGTCTCAGCGTTGGTGTATATTGGCTGTGCTTACTTGAGTGTGGCATTGATTTATAACATTTTAAATTTAACTGTTTTAAATACAACAGCAGCATCCCAATCAGATTCATTACAAGTTGAATAAACGGTTTATTAGATCATTTTGGCTACAACACTTGATTTTGTAGCAGAAAAAACAGATCTAAAAGGCATAGACATAGGGGTTGATTTACTAAAACTGGAGAGTGCACAATCTGGTGCAGCTGTGCATGGTAGCTTCTAACTTGAGCTTGTTCAATTTAGCTTTGACAATAAAACCTGGAAGGTTTCTGTGCACAACTGCACCAGATTTTGCACTCTCCAGTTTTAGTAAATCAACCCCATAGTTACTCTTAGGAAAAATAAAGCTAAAGCCCTCAAATTTGTATAAATTGTCCAGTGGCAAGCCTGTTTAACCGACTCAGCCCCTAAAGATTTTACCCCCTTCCTGACCAGAACACTTTTTACAATTTGGCACTGCGTCACTTTAACTAACAATTGTGCGGTCATGCAAAGCTGTACCCAAACAAAATTTGCGTCCTTTTTTTCCCAAAAATAGAGCTTTCTTTTGGATGTATTTGATCACCTCTGCAGTTTTTATTTTTTGCGCTATAAACTAAAAAAAAGACACACAATATTTTTTACTTTTTGCTAAAATAAATACCCCCAATTAAAGAAAAAAAACAAACAAACAATTTCTTCATCAGTTTAGCCAAATATGTATTGTTCTACATATTTTTGGTAAAAAAATCGCAATAAGCATATATTGATTGTTTTGCGAATAATGTATAGCTTCTACAAACTATGGGAAAGATTTATGGCATTTTTTTTACTAGTGATCTGCGATAGTAAGTGATCTGCGATTTTTAGCATTATTGCGACATTGTGACAAACAGATCGGACACTTTTGACACATTTTTGGGACCATTGACACTTATACAACGATCAGTGCTATAAATATGCACTGATTACTGTGTAAATGTCACTGGCAGGGAAGGGGTTAACACTAGAGGGCGATCAAGGGGTTAAATGTGTGCTCCCTCAGTGTGTTCTAACTGTGGGGGGATCGGACTGACTAGGGGAGAAGACATATTGTTGTTCCTACTTAGTTTACACACACAAATCCCTGTGCTGGCTCTTAGGAACGCAATCGCGCGTGGCTGGCGGCGATCGTGCCCACCGGCCACGCACATTGGGTCCCCTGCTGTGCAGCGGGCACGAGCCCTCTGGCGGCTCTTCTGGACAAAGCCGTACCCGTACGAGATTTCGCCCAGGAGAGCCATTCTTCAGCATTAAATCCCAGTCGGGAAACGGTTAATAGTACACTTTGTTAGCTTCTTTTTTCGCAGTACCACACTGAATTGTTTTTAAAGTTTAATAAAAAGACAAAACAGTGCACAAAAACACTTCAAAACACCACATTCTCTAAAACCCCCCGTATTCCCAATTATTCCTAACAAATTAGGCCTCTTGCACACGGACATAATAATTTACTAAGGTTTAGGCTACATTCACATGGACATAAAAAAAAATTCTGATCATGTTACATATATTTGTTTCTAGCACAAAGTCCCAACAGACCGCGGCCATCTCTTGTGGGGCATCTGAAGCCAGACAGTATCTCTTACTGTTTTCCATGTATGCGGGATTCCCATCATGCACCTGCAGATCTCACAAATGCGCAGTGCGGCTCAAGCACTACAGGTCGGGTTTCCATAGCAACAGCGACGTCGGAGGAAGTTACCCTTTTTAAAAAGTTAGTTACTTTGTTTTACATTTTTCAATGTAGGTACTCTTTAAGGGGACCAGTACAATAAACCATACCAATGTTATCTTTATCGTACTATATTATTTTATTTACTATCTGTATGCTTGTAAATAATTACCACATTAACCTAAGATTTTTAATTTAAAATAGGTTATATTTTCTTGTTATCTCTGAAATACTAAACATTTCAGGTCAATCTGCAATGGGTTATTTTGATGACATACTATATGTTGTAGAAAGTGCTAGATTAATGCAAGCAATACATTATATAGCTCAAAGAAAAAAGAAAATATACTGCTTCAAAACAGCAATGATGATGTTGATTCTGTTCCAAGCCTTGAAACATAAAACAATATAGAGATACCAATAAATGAGAGACAATTAATGCAATGACCACATGCATTTTAGCCTCAGCTTAAAACATGGAATAGCATTTTTATATCCGTGATAGACAGTGCTTCAATTTTAGGGCAGCCAGTATGATTAAGTTGAATCCTAATTGACTTCTCCATTAAAAATGCAGGCACAGAAACTCCTCTAACCTTTCATATTGATTGAACATAACAATCACCATTCAATTATAATGCAAAAAGAACATTTGTTATAATGTAAAAAAGATGTATTAGCAACTTCCTCTAGCTCAATATAATCAATGATAAAAGAAGAAATAAAATGTGAGAATACTATAGAAAGCTTGTATACTAAATTTAAAGCAAGACCCATTGAGCTTACTTAGAAAGTCCCTTTTACATACAAAATTTGGTACCCAATGCCACATCACTTTTACACAATATATGTTATTGTTTTACTGGTAATAGTCGGCCTTTGAATATTGTAACCGCATGTAAAAAACTTTGAGGAAATGTCTGTATAATGTGAGGTCAATGGCTGTGCAAGAAAAAGCTGTTTATTTGCCTACTTTGCCTACATACACAAACCTACTGTGCCTCATTGTAATCTCATCCTGGAAAAAGGTATATAGTTGGCTTTGATCCTATCAAATTCATTCAACAAAGTGACAAATGATAAGACACACAGAGAAGAGAATTGATAAGGAAAGGAGTAATTCATTTAGAGGTCAACACTAGCAACACAGAGGTGGACATAAAGAGAAGAGGGGCCAGAACATAGAGGGACAGTCCTTAAATGTGGTTATTTTATAGAGAGTCCAGGCAGTTCGGAATCTATTTAACTGTTAAGAGCGGATTTCCCAAAAAATTATTGTAGGAGCCTGTAAAGTGTGGACCTTAAAAACGTGGGCACCATAATTTGGGAAAGCTTATCTACTACAATAATAAATCAGCCTGGCTACAGGCTATTGTAAACTTGGGTTTGTGCTGACACAGAGGAGAGTTGTTACACAAGCATAGAGCATCACCAGGGTGCAGGGTAATAAAAGGCACATTTTGAGCTTCCCATATGCCATTATTAAAGAGTTAATTTGGTGGGTAGTTCTGTCTTTGGAGGGAGTCAGGCTCCATGCACACTGGCGTAAAAAACGTTGCTTTTACAGGAGTTTTGTGTTCTGCCTGTAGAAGCAACTCAATGTTATCCTATGTGTCCATGCACATTAGGACATTTAGAGGCAGAAAAAAAAAAACTTCTGATTCATGCTTCTGATTGGAGCTGGGAGGCAGAAAAAAAGCGTAAAACTCTCCTAAACTCTTCCATTTTTCAGGCAGATCCGAGCGGGTCATCCATTGACTCCTCTGGGGAGACGGATGTCAGCGGAGATGATGTCCACTGACACCCATCTGCCATCTGATCAGCTGAAGACAGACGTATGCCGATACTTTCACCATCTGTCTTGACGGATCGGATGAGATCGGATGAAAGTGGACATGCTGTCCGTTTTTGTCCGATCTTCGCCATAGGAATCAGCGGGGCTCTGACAGGCCCTTCCCTGCCCAGTGAGCAGAGATGGACCTGTCATCCACCAGCTCAGCAGAGATCAATGGAGAGATCTCCTGCTGAGCTGGCGGACTCCGCTGAAATGGATCCGCCTTGTGTGAATGAGGCCTTAAAGAGGAGAATGTTGTGGAGTTAATTTGGTGGGTAGTTCTGTCTTTGGAGGGAGGCTAGACGCAGGCATTCTTACTGCTAAATGCTGTCCTGCTGTCATATCAATATCTGAAATTGTGTCAAAACTATACAATAGCGGTTTTGTATGACTTTGCTTGATACTTATTGTTCTGTTTGGTTAGTTGGTGTGGAAAGATTTATGATATACCTTTCAGGGATAAAGAAAATCTTAAGTGTTTAATGTAACAGTTCAGACTCTTTCAGATATTGAAGGCTTTCAGACCTATCTGAAATTGTTTAGGTCCATTCTCACAGCTTATATTTGGTTTAAATCTCTCAATATGATTATAACTTGAGTACAGTTCTGCAAACCAGAGATTCAACACTTGGTGGAACCTGATAATGTCCATGACCTCACTAAAGTCCATAGACAGTAAAGAGACAAATGGGACATTATCTTCACTATTTTGACTATAGAGTCTAGCTGGAGGTTGTGTCATGGACTTATTGGAGATGCTGGCTGAAAAATGTGAACAGAAGAAAATGTTTCCAAATAACACAGCAGAAGAAGATTACCACCAAGAAAATCATCTCAGAATAACAATTTTTTTAACCATGTATTTGGTTGTATACAGTGGCGGCCCGTCCATAGGGGGCGCCCGGGCGTCACCCCCCCCTCCTGTGGTCACCAAAAAAAAAAGGGCCCTTTAAGAGTTTTTTTTTTTTTTTTAAATGTCTTTTTTTTACACATGGCGGCGCGACCATAGTGGGCGCAGAAGCGCCGCTACCGCTCGCTTCTGCGCCCGGCCGTCACTCACCACAACAATACATAGGTTCATGCATTGCATGAACCTATGTATTGCTGCCGCCCACTATTCAGATGGCCGGCCCCTTGAGCGCCGGCCATCTGAATCACAGCGTCTGGTTGGTCTGTAGAAGTGCCTATCAGAGCCAGCAGGCTCTGATAGGCTTCCTGACTACAGCCTGAGGGCTGTAATCGGCTTCTAAATACCTAATGAGAGGACGCACGTGGGTGCGTTCCCTGGCCAATCAGGTTCACCGGGTCTGGTTACCGGTAACCTGATTGGCTGAAGCGACATTGAGGGCAGGAGAAGACATCGAGGATGGAAGAAGGACGGCGCTGACTCGAGGAAGGTAAGTGCAGGGCTGGGGGGGACAAACTGGCTGTATATTGGGGACAAACTGGCTGTATTATGAGGACAAACTGGCTGTTTTTGGGGACACACTGGCTGTATTATGGGGGACACACTGGCTGTATATTGGGGACAAACTGGCTATATTATGAGGACAAACTGGCTGTTTTTGGAGGACAAACTGGCTGTATTATGGGGGACAAACTGGCTGTATATTGGGGGCAAACTGGCTGCATTTGGGGGACAAACTGGCTGTATATTGGGGACAAACTGGCTGTATTATGGGGGACAAACTGTCTGTATTATGGGGGATAAACTGGCTGTATATTGGGGACAAACTGGCTGTATATTGGGGACAAACTGGCTGCATTTGGGGGAGAAACTGGCTGTATATGGGGACAAACTGGCTGTATTTGGGGACAAACTGGCTGTATATTGGGGACAAACTGGCTGTATATTGGGGACAAACTGGCTGTATATGGGGACAAACTGGCTGTATTATGGGGGACAAACTGGCTGTATTATGGGGGACCAAACTGGCTGTATTTGGGGGACAAACTGGCTGTATTTGGGGGACCAAACTGGCTGTATTTGGGGGACAAACTGGCTGTATATTGGGGACAAACTGGCTGTATTATGGGGGACAAACTGGCTGTATTATGGGGGACAAACTGGCTATATTATGGGGGACAAACTGGCTGTATATTGGGGGACAAACTGGCTGTATATTGGGGACAAACTGGCTGTATATTGGGGACAAACTGGCTGTATATTGGGGACAAACTGGCTGCATTTGGGGGACAAACTGGCTGTATATTGGGGGCAAACTGGCTGCATTTGGGGGACAAACTGGCTGTATATTGGGGACAAACTGGCTGTATTATGGGGGACAAACTGGCTGTATTATGGGGGACAAACTGGCTGCATTTGGGGGACAAACTGGCTGCATTTGGGGGACAAACTGGCTGTATATTGGGGACAAACTGGCTGTATATTGGGGACAAACTGGCTGTATATTGGGGACAAACTGGCTGTATATGAGGACAAACTGGCTGTATTATGGGGGACAAACTGGCTGTATTATGGGGGGTAACTGGCTGCATTTGGGGACAAACTAGTGGCGTTTGGGCACAGTGGCTGCATTTAATGGGCACAGTGGCGGCAATTGATGTTTTTTTTTTTCAGTTTGCGCCCCCCCAAAAAATTTGAGCACCAGCCGCCACTGGTTGTATACCGTAATGGAAAACATGATGGCATGTTGCAAAGCTGACAAAAACATGGATGTATTATTTGGTATCAGGTGGAAATAGTGAGGTTTGAATGAAAAAGATGTGCATCAAGGCCAAAATCATTGTTGATGAATGCAGCATGATGAAATCTTTGCTCAGGCACTGTCCCACTATGCTGAGAATCATTCATTTTTGTCACATAATGCCATCATCGAGGTCCTGAACACTTTCAGCTCTGCTATCAATAGGTTATTGGGTCTAGCAGATGGCCCAAGCACAAACCAATAATGTATGTTCCTGGTGTTAACATAACAACTTTGTCTCTTCAGAAAATGTTTATGACGTTCCAATTTATGTAACCATGTAGATAACACATCACAAATTCAAGTATCTGTTCCAAGACAAAGGGCACAGTAGATTTTGGTTCCTAAAGGTCTTTTTCCCATTCTGTACTCATGACATTATTCTCATGTGTTTCTTTTGGCCTTAAAGGAGATAGTGCTATGGGAATATTGTTGAATGGGTTTCAACAAAGTATTCTCTAGTTACACACTTGCTTCTGTAAATAAAATGTTTGCATTATTTATGTTTCTAATTAAGCTAGCTACAGTATGCTGTTTGAAAGCTTAACTTCCCCATCTGGACTATTAGATGGCATACATATGTCACCCAAATGGAAATAAATTTGGCCATTTGGCTACCTGGCTGACTGAATGAGTCTTTACATGTCGGAAATTAATCAGATTATATTATCCATGTATAGGGTATATTTTTTGTATTAAAATGTTGCAATTCCATATAACATGCTAGATAATAACTATAATGCATGCTGGCTTTTTTATGTGCCAGTAGCTGTTCCATAAAGCAAATTTCAGTGACTAATTATATATTTGGCCCATGTCTATGTATTACTGCTCAGAGCTAAACACTTTTCACTGCAGTAAAAGAAAAATAAATGGCATCTTGTTTGTAAAAAGACTTTCAAGTATTAAAGGGAATCCCTCTCCCTACTAGTTTAGTGATGCAGATGGATCCCTTCTTACACAGAAAACACATAAAAATTAGCAGGTCCTTTTTCCACTATTCATACTGCTTGTAAAACTTACAGAGCAACTCAAGGTAGCCAGTTCCATTACTTAATGTACAGATTAAAGCTGAACCCAGACTTATGCACAAGACACAAATTGTAGCAGCTTTGTATTTAATAATACATTTCTAAGTGTATGTATTCTTAATGCAATTTAAAGCAGAGTTCCATCCAAAAGTGGAACCTCCACTTATCTGCTTCTCCCCCGCCCCTTCTGGTGCCACATTTGGCACCTTTCAGGGGGAAGGGGGAATGGGTACTTGTTTTTGGCAGGTACCTTTTCCCACTTCCCGGAGACAGCACTGCGGCACCATCCCTTGGTAGTTTGGCCCCCTTCCTCCACTGCCGGGCCAGTTAGAAAGCGTAGCGTGCTTCGTGCCTGCGCAGTAGGGAACCAGCTGTGAAGTAAAAGGCAGTTTCCCTTGTGACGAATGGCGGCGGCAGCACCCGACAGCTGATCAGAAAATTGTCTGGGGTGCTGACATCGCAGGCTCCCTGGACAGGTAATTGTCCATATTTTAAAAGTCAGTATTTGTAGCTGACTTTTAAATGTTTTTTCCCCCAGGCGGAACACCACTTTAAGTACCTGAAAAATACTTTATATGAGACTTTTGCAGTCCCTGTACAGTAGAGCTGAGACTTTGGAAGGAGAGGCAACATACACAGCCGAACAGTAGAGATGGGCCGAACACCCCCCCCCCCAGTTCGGATCATGCCAGAACTTTCGAACATCGCAAAAGTTCAGGGCCGAACAATGAACTCCATTAAAGTCTATGGGACCCAAACTGCAAGTTATTGGACATACAAAGGGTATGGGGGTCAGGTACTGCCCTGGGGGACATGTATCAATGCAAAGTTTTTTAAAAAGATAATTTTAAAATGAGCAGTGATTTATTTATGCTTAAAGTGAAACAATAAAAATGAAAAATGTCTTTAAATATTGTGCTTGAGGGGTCCGCGTAGTCTGCCCGTAAAGTAGCGCATCTGTGCCGTGTATAGAACCTGCTGCAGCAAAAATTACATTTATAAAGAAGAAAAAAATACATTTTCTCTGCAAGCTTTCTTTATTTTGTAAATAACAGCTTGGGGAGCCAGTCTGTATGATGAGGCCACAATTTAGAGCACTCGGAACAAAATTAAAGATTTTTTGAATAAATTCTGGTGTCTGATTCTCAGATTTTGGATAGAAGTAACAGGTGCGGAAAAAGGGTTAACAGCCCTGGGCGCGGAGGACTAAAAAATGTTTTAAAGGCATCATTGAGGCAGCCCCCTTCGCCATCGCTCCTCCTTTGACCTACAGAAGCCTTAAAACTAGCTTTTTCATGAGACTGTAACCTAGCAAAGTCTGGAAAGGCATTACATATACTCCTCTTTAAGGTGTCCTCAAGATATTTCATCCTCTGCTCCCTCTGTGGAGATGGGATGAGTTCCGAGACTTTCCCGTTGTAACAGTGGTCGAGGAGGATTACCAACTAATAATGATCCTTCTCCTGGATACCACAAATTCTCGGGTCCTTTCACAGGCTTTGAAGCATAAGAGAAGCCATGCAGCGCAAGTTTGCAGAGGCATGAGAAGCAAAGTTCACAGGATAACTGAGAATAGCAGTATCTGGAACTGATTCCTCCCAGCCACGTACTACTTCCAAGGGTTCTGAGGATGGAAAACCATCTCTTAAGGTTTGATGTATGTCTTCTTCTGTTTCGATGCCTCCAAAACTGCCAGAATCCTCCTCTTCCTCTTGTGTGTTCTGTGGCGATGCAAGAATGGTGTCTGCATAAAGCGAGCCTTGAGAGTAAAAGCAGTCCTCCTCTTCCTCCCGCTGCTCTGCCTCGAGTTCCATGTCCATAATGCCACGCAGAGTCTGCTCCAGAAGGAACACAACAGCGATTGTGTCACTAATGCGTGCATTGTCACGGCTCACCATCCTTGTTGCCTCATTAAATGGTGACAGTACAGTGCATGCATCCTTTATCAGCAGCCATTGGCGTGGAGAAAAAAAGCCAAGCTGCCACGAGCCTGTCGTTGTGCCATACTCATAAAGGTACTCATTGATGGCCCTCTGCTGCATGTGCAGCCGCTGCTGCATTTCCAAGGTTGAGTTCCACCTGGTGGTTACGGTCAGGGGGAATTCCCACTGAATTTCAGACAACTGAACACTGGCTATGTATGACCGCCTGGAATGGCTGCAGACTCTTCTGGCTTGCTTTAGAAGATTTTGCAACCCTGGGTACCTGTTTAAAAAACACTGCACCACCAAATTGAGGACATGTGCCAGGCATGTGTCAACTTTCTCTGTCGAAGGGCGGACAGAAGGCTAGTGCCATTATCAAATGTTATAATGTGAATAACTTAAGCGCTAATATGATTTAAAAACTAGATTATATTAAAAGATTACTAAATGAATTCAGCTGCAACCATTGAATAGTGATCTGACACCAATTAAATATTAATACAAAGATAATAGTGCGCTAAAAACCACCTAATTAATAGTATTGCACAGTGCCCTTTATAATGAATAAAACATCACAAAAATATCAAAAAAGTGTAAAAAAAATCCTCCCTGAATATAAGTGTAAACATTTCACCACCACCTATGTGTGGCTTGCCCGCTCACCTTCCAAGCAAGGCAAATAATGTCACTTTTTCAATAAACATGTTACGATCAGATCTGACTTTAGAGGATGGTCATTCACAAGTTCTCAGCTTCTCTGTGTGATTTGGTTCTCAAAATAGAAAAAGATAGATATCATTGTGCAAAATTTCTAGATCAATACTAGGGATGGCCGATGCAAGCACGCTGTGAGCCACGGATTTTTTACATGTCTTGATATTCCTTCATTCCTGTAAGTAGAATACAATAAAAATTGTGTGTTTTTACCTCTATGGGCTTCATTATTGTTGCTTTCCTCTCTGCATTTTGGTTGAAACACCTGTTGATGATTGCACAATACATCCGTATGTCCTTGTGAGTCCTGGATATCTCTATAACGCTGATGATTTTGCATATTCCTTTAACCCACCTATCAAGTTGGAAAGTGGAAACTGCTATTGACTCCATGCACTATATGATTACAATGCCTGTTTTCATGTATTTCTGGTAAGCAGATTGATTGCACAGAGGTGTGGTGTGCCTTCCTTTTCTTTGCACACTGAAGTTTGGTGGAGGTCTCCTTATCAGCTTTATCTAGGATTGCTTTGGACTGTCACGTTTATATTTTTACTGAAGCGCTGCACTCTTGGACTTTATTATTTGTGTTTGCTTTATCTAGAAACTGTGCTGGCTGCTTTTTTATTTATTTGTTGTTTCTTAAGTTAGGGCAGATATCTGTTCACCCTGCTTTAACACTAGGGATGAGCCGAACACCCCCCGGTTCGGTTCGCACCAGAACCTGAGAACGGACCGAAGGTTCGCGCGATCTTTAGAACCATATTAAATACAATGGACTCGAAAGTGCTAATTATCAAGGCTAATATGCAAGTTATTGTCCTAAAAAGGGTTTGGGGACCCGGGACCTGCCCCAGGGGACATGTATCAATGCAAAAAAAAGTTTTAAAAACAGCTGTTTTTTCGGGAGCAGTGATTTTAATGATGCTTAAAGTGAAAAAAAATATGAAATATTCCTTTAAATGTCGTACCTGGGGGGTGTCTAAAGTATGCCTGTGAAGTGGCACATGTTTCCCGTGTTTAGAACCGTCCCTGCACAAAATGAAATTTCTAAAGGAAAAAAAGTATTTTAAAACTGCTTGCGGCTTTAATGTAATGTGTGGTTCCGGCAATATGGATGAAAATCATTGAGAAAAATGGCATGGGTACCCTCCACCCCCCCCAGCCCATTACCAGCCCCTTTGGGTCTTGTATGGATATTAAGGGGAACCCCGCACCCAAATTAAAAAAAAGGCCCTATATACTCTGAACAGCAGTATACAGGCAGTGCAAACAAGACAGGGACTGTAGGTTTGTTCTTAAGAAGAATCTGTTTGTAATTTGGAACAGGTACATTTTTAAGCTTTTTGGAAAACATAGGGAAGGGTTATCACCCCTGTAACATTTGTTTTGCTGTCTGTGCACATGTTCAGAACATTTCACCTCACTCTCCGTCCCAATGACAAATGTTTTTTGAAAATTTGTTTTTTTTATTGAAACAAGGATGATGATAAAGCATCAGTGGAAAGGAGACACCTTTTTCCCATATTAACTCTTACAGGAGAGAATTTCCCTTCCTAGGGGTAGATTTCCTCTCACTTCCTGTTGTCTCCTTCCGTTTGCAAGTAGGAGTCGTTTGTAAGTTGGATGTTTGAAAGTAGGGGCCTGCCGTATATACTCGGCAGAAATTTGCCCCTTAGGTGTTGGTGTTGCCAGAACACTGTAAGCCCTCACAGTTACTCTTGGTGGGCGCTGGAATGCCCTGCTGTGAACTATTATATCAAGAATTGTAATTACATGCCATTGTTGAACAGTGGTAGAAAAATTGGGCATTTGGTGGTGGTGGTGGTGGTGCTGGTGCCACAACACTGTAAGTCCTCACAGTTACTCTTGGTGGGTGCAGGAATGGGCCCAGCTGTGAAATATTAGATCAAGAATTGTAATTACATGCCCCTGTTGAACAGGGGCAGAAAAGTTGGGCCTTTGGTGGTGTTGGTGGTGGTGTTGCCACAACACTGTAAGCCCTCACAGTTACTCTTTGTGGGCGCAGCAATGGGCCCTGCTGTGAATTATTAGATAAAGAATTGTAATTACATGCCCCTGTTGAACTGGGGCATAAAAATTGGGCCTTAGGCACTGGTGCCACAACACTGCAACCCCTCACAGATACTGTACTTGGAGCGCAGCAATGAGCCCTGCTGCAAAGTATTGCATCAAAAATTTTAATTACATGCCCCTATTAAACAGGGGCTGAAAAATTGGGCCTTAGCCACTGGTGGCGGTGCCCAGAACCAAAAATGTTCTTACAAGCTATCAGCATGATCATTGAGGAGGAAGAGGATAGTCACTCAGCATAACAGGATAGTCACTCAGCATCAGCATAGGCAGTCTTGAAGTGATCTGACATTTCAAAAAAGATTATTCAGTTAAATCAGCATCAGGTGCTTGGTAGCTGGTGGTGATCCAAGACTGATTCATTTGTATGAAGGTCAGTCGATCGATAGAGTCGGTGGACAGGCGCACCCTGTGATCGGTTACAAAGCCTCCAGCAGCACTGAATGTGCGTTCCGAAAGAACGCTGGATGCAGGAAGGCCAGTAGCTCGATTGCATACTGTGCAAGCTCTGGCCAGTGATCCATCATCAAGACCCAGTAACCCAGAGGATTTTCGGTGGGAAAGATGTCCAAGTCTGATCTTTCCCCTAGGTATTCCTGCACCATGTAAACCAGATGCTGCCGATGGTTGCTGGAACCGATCATACCTTGGGCCTGCGTACTAAAAAATTGTCTGAACGCATTGGTCAGATGGCCACCTTCT
The DNA here is from genome assembly GCA_029206835.1 of Rana muscosa. Lineage (NCBI taxonomy): Eukaryota > Metazoa > Chordata > Amphibia > Anura > Ranidae > Rana > Rana muscosa. Next base: position 785,802,817 of record CM055117.1, read on the forward strand.
CCACCGCTCCTTCTTTGACTGACCGAAGCCTCAGCAACACGTTGTCCAGGACCAGGAATTTGTATCCTCCCAGTCTCTGGGAACGCGTTGCACAGACCTTTCTGCAAGGCCTCCCGAAGATGCTTCATCCTCTGTTCCCTCTGCAATGGCAAGATAAGGTCCGCAACCTTACCCTTGTAACATGGATCAAGGAGTGTTGCCAGCCAGTAATGATCCCTCTCATTGATCGCACGAATACAAGGATCCCTCCGAAGGCTTTGCAGGATCAGGGAGGCCATGCAGTGTAGGTAGTGATGAGCCGAACACCCCCGGGTTCGGTTCGCACCAGAACCCGCGAACGGACCGAAAGTTCGAACGAACATTAGAACCCTATTAAATACAATGGATGCGAACGTTCGAATTCTAAAGTGCTAATTATAACAACTATTATGCATGTTATTGTCCTAAAAAGGGTTTGGGAACCCGGGTTCTGCACCAGGGGACATGTATCAATGCAAAAATAAGTTTTAAAAACGGTCGTTTTCCGGGAGCAGTCATTTTAATGATGCATAAAGTGAAAAAAAAAAAGTCAAATATTCCTTTAAATATCGTACCTGGGGGGTGTCTAAAGTATGCCTGTGAAGTGCCACGTGTTTCCCGTGTTTAGAACTGTCCCTGCACAAAATGACACTTCTAAAGGAAAAAAAAGCCATTTAAAACTGCTTGCGGCTTTAATGTAATGTCTGGTCCCGGTAATATGGATGAAAATCTTTAAGAAAAATGGCATAGCTACCCCATGACCCCCCCCCTACCCCAGCCCATTACCAGCCCCTTTGGGTCTTGTATGGATATTAAGGGGAACCCCGCACATAAAATAAAAAAGGCCCTATATACTCTGAACAGCCGTATACAGGCGGTGCATACAAGACAGGGACTGTAGGTTTGTTCTTATGTAGAATCTGTTTGTAATTTTGAACAGGTACATTGTTGAAGTGTAGCTCCAGACCAAAAATCTATTTTTAAACTTTTTGGAAAACATAGGTAAGGGTTATCACCCCTGTAACATTTGTTTTGCTGTCTGTGCCCCTGTTCAGAACATTTCACCTCACTTTCCGTCCTAATGACAACTGTTTTTGAAATGTGGTGTTTTTCTTGAAACAAGGATTGCTGATAAAGCATCAGTACAGAGGAGACACCTTTCTCCCATATTTATTCTTACAGGAGAGAATTTTCCTTCCTAGTGGTAGATTTCCTCTCACTTCCTGTTGTCTTCTTGCGTTTGCAAGTAGGAGTCGTTTGTAAGTTGGATGTTTGAAAGTAGGGACCTGCCGTATATACTCTGCAGAAATAGGCCCCTTAGTTGTTGGTGTTGGCACAACACTGTAAGCACTCACAGTTACTCTTGGTTGGTGCTGGAACGCCCTGCTGTCAACTATTATATCAGGAATTTTAATTACATATAATTGTTGAACAGTGGTAGTAAAAATTGGGCCTTTGATGGTGGTGCTGGTGCCACAACACTGTAAGCCCTGACAGTTACTCTTGGTGGGTGCAGCAATGGGCCCTGCTGTGAATTATTAGATCAAGAATTGTAATTACATGCCCCTGTTGAACAGGGGCTGAAAAATTGGGCCTTAGGCACTGGTGGCACAACACTGCAACCCTTCACAGATACTGTACTTGGAGCACAGCAATGAGCCCTGTTGCAAAGTATTGCTTCAAAAATTGTAATGACACGCCCCTGTTAAACAGGGGCTGAAAAATTGGGCCTTAGGCACTGGTGGCACAACACTGCAACTCCTCACAGATACTGTACTTGGAGCACAGCAATGAGCCCTGTTGCAAAGTATTGCTTCAAAAATTGTAATTACACGCCACTGTTAAACAGGGGCTGAAAAATTGGGCGTTAGGCACTGGTGGCGGCACCCATAAACAAAAATGATCTTCCAAGCTATCATCATCAATCGTACCATTGAGGACTCGGAGGAGGAGGATAGCCAGTCAACATAACAGCACAGGCACTCAGCATCAGCATCAGTCTTGAAGGGATGTGACATTTTAAAATCAATTAGTCTGTTATATCAGCATCAGGTGTGTGGTAGCTGGTGGTGATCCAAGACTGGTTCATCTTGATGAAAGTCAGTAGATCAACCGAGTCGGTGGACAGGCGCACCCTGTGATCCGTGACAAATCCTCCAGCAGCACTGAATGTGCGTTCCGAAAGAACGCTGGATGCAGGACAGGCCAGTAGCTCAATTGCATACTGTGCAAGCTCTGGCCAGTGATCCATCCTCAAGACCCAGTAAGCCAGAGGATTTTCGGTGGGGAAGGTGTCCAAGTCTGACCTTGCCCCTAGATATTCCTGCACCATGTTTATCAGACGCTGGCGATGGTTGCTGGAACCGATCATACTTTGGGGCTGCGGACTAAAGAATTGTCTGAACGCATCGGTCAGACGGCCACCTTCCCCACCGCTCCTTCTTTGACTGGCCGAAGCCTCAGCAACTCGTTGTCCAGGACCAGGAGTTTGCAACCTCCCAGTCTCTGGGAACGCGTTGCACAGACCTTTCTGCAAGGCCTCCCGGAGTTGTCTCATCCTCTGCTCCCTCTGCGACGGTAACATAAGGTCCGCAACCTTACCCTTGTACCGTGGATCAAGGAGAGTGGCCAGCCAGTAATGGTCCCTCTCCTTGATCCGAAGAATACGAGGATCCTTCCGCAGACTTTGCAGGATCAGGGAGGCCATGCAGCGTAGGTTTGCTGAGGCATTCGCTCCGGAGTCCTCTGGGTCACTAAGGACGACATGATCCGCAGCCACCTCCTCCCAGCCACGTACAAGTCCACTGGTTTCTTGGGACTGTAAATCATCCCTAAAAGACTGCTGCTGATGATGCTGAGTGCCAGCCTCCACCTCCATGCTGACACAATCCTCCTCCTCCTCCTCCTCCTCCTCCTCCTCCTCTTCCTGTGCGATGGGTGGGACAGAAGGAACACTGTCTGGGTAAAGGGGGCCTTGAGAGGCAAGGAAGTCCTCCTCTTCCTGCCTCTGTTCTGCCTCAAGTGCCCTGTCCATTATTCCACGCAGCGTGTGCTCCAACAGGTGGACAAGAGGTACAGTGTCACTGATGCATGCACTGTCACTGCTCACCATCCTCGTGGCCTCCTCAAATGGTGCCAGGACAGTGCATGCATCCCTGATCATGCCCCACTGGCGTGGAGAAAAAAAACCAAGCTCCCCTGACCCTGTCCTGGTGCCGTAGTCGCACAGGTACTCATTGATGGCCCTCTGCTGCGTGTGCAGCCGCTGCAGCATGGCCAACGTTGAGTTCCACCTGGTGGGCATGTCACATATAAGGCGGTTCTTGGGCAGGTTCAACTCCTTTTGCAGCTCAGCCAGGCGAGCACTGGCATTATAAGATCTGCGGAAATGCACACAGACTTTCCTGGCCTGCCTCAGGACATCCTGTAAGCCCGGGTACCTGCCCAAGAAGCGCTGCACCACCAGGTTAAGGACGTGAGCCACACAGGGCACATGGATCAGTTGTCCCTGTCGGAGGGCGGAGAGGAGGTTGGTGCCATTGTCGCAAACCACCATTCCTGGCTTAAGCTGGCGTGGCGTCAACCACCTCTCGGCCTGGCCCTGCAGAGCAGACAGGACCTCTGCCCCAGTGTGGCTTCTGTCCCCCAAACACACCAGCGCAAGCACGGCATGGCATCTTTTTGCCTGCGTACTTGCGTAGCCCCGTGAACGGCTACGGAGCACCGCTGGTTCATAGGACAAACCACAGGAAGAGGCCATGGAGGAAGAAGAAGAGGAGGGGGTGGAGGAGAGAGGTGTGTCACAACCAGTAGTAGCATTTTGGAGGCGTGGCGGTGGGACAACCTCCAACACTACTGCACCTTGTCCTGAATCCTTCCCAGCTGCCAAAAGAGTGACCCAATGGGCCGTGAAAGAAAGGTAACGTCCCTGTCCATGCCTGCTGGACCATGAGTCAGCGGTAATATGCACCTTACCGCTGACCGCCCTGTCCAGCGAGGCCAAGACATTGCCTTCCACATGCCGGTAGAGAGCCGGAATAGCCTTCCGTGAGAAAAAGTGGCGTTTGGGAACCTGCCACTGAGGAACCGCACATTGCACAAACTCACGGAAGGGGGCCGAGTCTACCAACTGAAAAGGCAGCAGTTGAAGCGCTAGCAATTTAGCCAAGCTAGCATTCAACCGCTGGGCATGTGGATGGCTGGGAGTGAACTTCTTTCGACGGTCCAGCAGCTGGGGCAGGGAAATTTGCCTGCTAGAATCGGACGTCGGTGTACTGCTAGCAGAGTGGGCGCAAGTACTTGGCTGTGACACACCTAATTCTACACCTTCATTCCTCTCAGTGCATGTTTCAGAGAGGACTGAAGTTATAGTGGGGTTGGAGATCCCAGCTGATGCGGTGCAAGGAGAGGTCCGCTTTGTTCTTTGGTGTGGGTCTTTGAGGTAGGCTTGCCAACGAGCTGCATGGCAGGTCAACATATGTCTGGTCAGGCATGTGGTACCCAAGCGGCTGATGTTTTGGCCACGCGATATACGCTTGAGACATATGTTGCAAACAGCAGCTGTGCGATCTGATGCACTAGCCTCAAAAAAGGCCCACACCAAAGAACTTTTTGAATGACGGGCAGAGGCAGCGCCCTGCACAGGCGGAGCTCTGCGGTGTGATTCCGTCGGTGTACTGCCCTTACGCTGGCCACCAAAGGGCATCCTGCCTCGTTGGAGATGTGCCTCCTCCTCCTCCTCCTCCTCTCTCCTATTAGGCACCCACGTGGAGTCATTGACCTCATCATCCCCTCCCTCCTCATCACTGGAGCCAATCTGGCAGTATGCTGCAGCTGCTGGAACATGACTGCCAGATTGGTGTCCTTCTTGAGCATCCCCTCTGTCTGCTCTCACGCTACTGCCTTCCTCTAGCTGGGTTTCATCATCAGACCCTTCGAAACGCTGGGCATCCTCCTGGAGCATGTACCCAACACTGTGCTGAAACAGTTCGGGGGACTCCTCAGGAGGAGGACATGGTGGGTCTAGGGAAGGAGTGACTGATGATTTGTCTGACATTGATACCAGGGAAGACGACGCTTTGGCAGCTGCTTTTCCAGTACCCTGAGCCTGGGTGAGAGAGGATGAGGAGGAGGAGGAGGGCTTGGTCATCCACTCTACCAAGTCTTCGGCATGATGTGGCTCAACATGTCCAGCTGCCGAAAAGAAGGACAAGCGTGTCCCATGGCCATGTGCTGATGACAATGCACCGCGTCCACGACCAGCACTGTTGCCCCCAGACACAGAGCCTGCTTGCCCTCTTTTATTGCCTCCTGACTGTCTGCCTCTCCTTGTTTGCCTTCCAGACATTCTAATAGATGGCCTGCAGGGAGATGGGAAAAAAGCAATAAGGGCTACCTTCAGGTGTCCTTCTCTGTCCCTTGAAACAAGGACTTTCACAGTGAAAGAAACTGACACTGTCCCTACCTAGAGTTTTCTGTCCCTAGAATAAATGTTTTTTTTAATCACAATATAGCACAAGGACAATTCACTCAATGTCTCTCCAGGTCCCTGGAAACAAGGACTTGCAGAGTGAAAGAAACTGACACTGTCCCTACCTAGAGTTTTCTGTCCCTAGAATAAATGTTTTTTTTAAGCACAATATAGCACAAGGAAAATTAACTCACTGTCCTTACAGGTCCCTGGAAACAAGGACTTGCAGAGTGAAAGAAACTGACACTGTCCCTACCTAGAGTTTTCTGTCCCTAGAATAAATGTTTTTTTTAAGCACAATATAGCACAAGGACAATTAACTCACTGTCCTTACAGGTCCCTGGAAACAAGGACTTGCAGAGTGAAAGAAACTGACACTGTCCCTACCTAGAGTTTTCTGTCCCTAGAATAAATGTTTTTTTTAAGCACAATATAGCACAAGGAAAATTAACTCACTGTCCTTACAGGTCCCTGGAAACAAGGACTTGCAGAGTGAAAGAAACTGACACTGTCCCTACCTAGAGTTTTCTGTCCCTAGAATAAATGTTTTTTTTAAGCACAATATAGCACAAGGACAATTAACTCACTGTCCTTACAGGTCCCTGGAAACAAGGACTTGCAGAGTGAAAGAAACTGACACTGTCCCTACCTAGAGTTTTCTGTCCCTAGAATAAATGTTTTTTTTAAGCACAATATAGCACAAGGAAAATTAACTCACTGTCCTTACAGGTCCCTGGAAACAAGGACTTGCAGAGTGAAAGAAACTGACACTGTCCCTACCTAGAGTTTTCTGTCCCTAGAATAAATGTTTTTTTTAAGCACAATATAGCACAAGGACAATTAACTCACTGTCCTTACAGGTCCCTGGAAACAAGGACTTGCAGAGTGAAAGAAAAAAAACACTCTCCCTACCTACAGTTTTCTGTCCCTAGAAAAAATGTTTTTTTTAAGCACAATATAGCACAAGGAAAATTAACTCACTGTCCTTACAGGTCCCTGGAAACAAGGACTTGCAGAGTGAAAGAAAAAAAACACTCTCCCTACCTACAGTTTTCTGTCCCTAGAAAAAATGTTTTTTTTAATCACAATATAGCACAAGGAAAATTAACTCACTGTCCTTACAGGTCCCTGGAAACAAGGACTTGCAGAGTGAAAGAAACTGACACTGTCCCTACCTAGAGTTTTCTGTCCCTAGAATAAATGTTTTTTTTAATCACAATATAGCACAAGGACAATTAACTCACTGTCCTTACAGGTCCCTGGAAACAAGGACTTGCAGAGTGAAAAAAAAAAAACACTCTCCCTACCTAGAGTTTTCTGTCCCTAGAAAAAATGTTTTTTTTAAGCACAATATAGCACAAGGACAATTAACTCACTGTCCTTACAGGTCCCTGGAAACAAGGACTTGCAGAGTGAAAGAAAAAAAACACTCTCCCTACCTACAGTTTTCTGTCCCTAGAAAAAATGTTTTTTTTAATCACAATATAGCACAAGGAAAATTAACTCACTGTCCTTACAGGTCCCTGGAAACAAGGACTTGCAGAGTGAAAGAAAAAAAACACTCTCCCTACCTACAGTTTTCTGTCCCTAGAAAAAATGTTTTTTTTAATCACAATATAGCACAAGGAAAATTAACTCACTGTCCTTACAGGTCCCTGGAAACAAGGACTTGCAGAGTGAAAGAAACTGACACTGTTCCTACCTAGAGTTTTCTGTCCCTAGAATAAATGTTTTTTTTAAGCACAATATAGCACAAGGAAAATTAACTCACTGTCCTTACAGGTCCCTGGAAACAAGGACTTGCAGAGTGAAAGAAACTGACACTGTCCCTACCTAGAGTTTTCTGTCCCTAGAATAAATGTTTTTTTTAAGCACAATATAGCACAAGGACAATTAACTCACTGTCCTTACAGGTCCCTGGAAACAAGGACTTGCAGAGTGAAAAAAAAAAAACACTCTCCCTACCTAGAGTTTTCTGTCCCTAGAAAAAATGTTTTTTTTAAGCACAATATAGCACAAGGACAATTAACTCACTGTCCTTACAGGTCCCTGGAAACAAGGACTTGCAGAGTGAAAGAAAAAAAACACTCTCCCTACCTACAGTTTTCTGTCCCTAGAAAAAATGTTTTTTTTAATCACAATATAGCACAAGGAAAATTAACTCACTGTCCTTACAGGTCCCTGGAAACAAGGACTTGCAGAGTGAAAGAAAAAAAACACTCTCCCTACCTACAGTTTTCTGTCCCTAGAAAAAATGTTTTTTTTAATCACAATATAGCACAAGGAAAATTAACTCACTGTCCTTACAGGTCCCTGGAAACAAGGACTTGCAGAGTGAAAGAAACTGACACTGTCCCTACCTAGAGTTTTCTGTCCCTAGAATAAATGTTTTTTTTAAGCACAATATAGCACAAGGACAATTAACTCACTGTCCTTACAGGTCCCTGGAAACAAGGACTTGCAGAGTGAAAGAAACTGACACTGTCCCTACCTAGAGTTTTCTGTCCCTAGAATAAATGTTTTTTTTAAGCACAATATAGCACAAGGAAAATTAACTCACTGTCCTTACAGGTCCCTGGAAACAAGAACTTGCAGAGTGAAAGAAACTGACACTGTCCCTACCTAGAGTTTTCTGTCCCTAGAATAAATGTTTTTTTTAAGCACAATATAGCACAAGGACAATTAACTCACTGTCCTTACAGGTCCCTGGAAACAAGGACTTGCAGAGTGAAAGAAAAAAAACACTCTCCCTACCTACAGTTTTCTGTCCCTAGAAAAAATGTTTTTTTTAAGCACAATATAGCACAAGGAAAATTAACTCACTGTCCTTACAGGTCCCTGGAAACAAGGACTTGCAGAGTGAAAGAAAAAAAACACTCTCCCTACCTACAGTTTTCTGTCCCTAGAAAAAATGTTTTTTTTAATCACAATATAGCACAAGGAAAATTAACTCACTGTCCTTACAGGTCCCTGGAAACAAGGACTTGCAGAGTGAAAGAAACTGACACTGTCCCTACCTAGAGTTTTCTGTCCCTAGAATAAATGTTTTTTTTAATCACAATATAGCACAAGGAAAATTAACTCACTGTCCTTACAGGTCCCTGGAAACAAGGACTTGCAGAGTGAAAGAAACTGACACTGTCCCTACCTAGAGTTTTCTGTCCCTAGAATAAATGTTTTTTTTAAGCACAATATAGCACAAGGACAATTAACTCACTGTCCTTACAGGTCCCTGGAAACAAGGACTTGCAGAGTGAAAGAAAAAAAACACTCTCCCTACCTACAGTTTTCTGTCCCTAGAATAAATGTTTTTTTTAATCACAATATAGCACAAGGACAATTAACTCACTGTCCTTACAGGTCCCTGGAAACAAGGACTTGCAGAGTGAAAGAAACTGACACTGTCCCTACCTAGAGTTTTCTGTCCCTAGAATAAATGTTTTTTTTAAGCACAATATAGCACAAGGACAATTAACTCACTGTCCTTACAGGTCCCTGGAAACAAGGACTTGCAGAGTGAAAGAAACTGACACTGTCCCTACCTAGAGTTTTCTGTCCCTAGAATAAATGTTTTTTTTAAGCACACTATAGCAGAAGCACAAAACACACTGACACTCTCCCTACCTATCCTTCTCTTTCCCTAAACTAAAGGAATCCAGGTTAAGCAAGAAAGAAATAACAGTCACTGTCCCTGCCTATGCTACTCTATCCCTGCTCCGGAACACACTACACTAGGCCGCCGTGCTGGCGGCCTTTTATAGTGTGGGGCGTGTACTAAACACCCTCAGCAATAATTGGCCACAGGCATCCTGCCTGTGGCCAATCATTGCTCTCCTCGCTGCCGGCGCTGTGATTGGCCAAGCATGCGGGGTCACAGTGCATGCTTGGCCAATCACAGCGCCTGGATGACACTGCGATGGCGTAGTGCATTGTGGGCCGTTCGCGTCACTCGAATTTGGCGCGAACGGCCCAAATCGTTCGATCTTCGTCGAACGATCGAACAGCCAATGTTCGAGTCGAACGTATGTTCGACTCGAACACGAAGCTCATCCCTAAGTGTAGGTTTGCTGAGGCATTTGGTCCGGAGTCCTCTGGGTCACTCAGGACGACATTATCTTCAGCCACCTCCTCCCAGCCACGTACAAATCCATGGGTGTTTTGGGACTGTAATTGATCCCTTGAAGATTGCTGCTGATGCTAAGTGCTAGGCTCCACCTCCATGTTGACACAATCCTCCTCCTCCTCCTCCTCCTCCTCCTCCTCTTCCTGTGTGATAGCCGGGCCAGCAGGAACACTGTCTGGGTAAAGGGGGCCTTGAGAGGTAAGGAAGTCCTCCTCTTCCTGCCTCTGTTCTGCCTCAAGTGCCCTGTCCATTATTCCACGCAGCGTGTGCTCCAACAGGTGGACAAGAGGGATAGTGTCACTGATGCATGCACTGTCACTGCTCACCATCCTCGTGGCCTCCTCAAATGGTGCCAGGACAGTGCATGCATCCCTGATCATGGCCCACTGGCGTGGGGAAAAAAATCCAAGCTCCCCTGACACTGTCCTGGTGCCATATTGCAACAGATACTCATTGATGGCCCTCTGCTGCATGTGCAGCCGCTGCAGCATGGCCAACGTAGAGTTCCACCTGGTGGGCATGTCACAGATTAGGCAGTTCTTGGGCAGGTTGCAATCTTTTTGCAGGTCAGCCAGCCGAGCACTGGCATTATATGACCGGCGGAAATGCCCACAGAGTTTCCTGGCCTGCATCAGGACCTCCTGTGAGCCCGGGTACCTGCCCAAGAACCACTGCACCACCAAGTTAAGGACGTGAGCCAAACAGGGCACATGGGTCAGTTGTCCCTGTCGGAGGGCGGAGAGGAGGTTGGTGCCATTGTCGCAAACCACCATGCCCCTGCAGAGATGAACAGAATCTCTGCCCCAGTGTGGTTCCTGTCCCCCAAGCACACCAGCTCAAGCACCGCATGCCATCTTTTTGCCTGCGTACTTGCGTAGCCCTTGAACGCCTACAGAGCACCGCTGGTTCCAAGGACAAAGCACAGGTAGAGGCCATGGAGGAAGAAGAAGAGGAGGGTGGTGAGGAGAGAGGTGTTTCAGAATCACCAGTAGTAACATTTTGGGGGCGTGGTGGCGGAACAACCTCCAACACTGCTGCACCTTGTCCTGCATCCTTCCCAGCTGCCAGCAGAGTCAACCAATGCGCCGTGAAAGATAGGTAACGTCCATGTCCATGCCTGCTGGACCATGAGTCAGTGATAATATGCACCTTATCGCTGACCGCCCTGTCCAACGAGGCCAAGACATTGCCTTCCACATGTCGGTAGAGAGCCGGAATCGCCTTCCGTGAGAAAAAGTGGTGTTTGGGAACCTGCCACTGAGGAACCGCACATTCCACAAACTCACGGAAGAGGGCAGAGTCTACCAACTGAAAAGGTAGCAGTTGAAGTGCTAGCAATTTAGCCAAGCTAGCATTCAACCGCTGGGCATGTGGATGGCTGGGAGCGAGCTTCTTTCGGCGGTGCAGCAGCTGGGGCAGTGAAATTTGCCTAGTACAATCTGACGTCAGTGTACCAATAGCAGATTGTCCGCAAGTACTTGGCTGTGACACACCTAATTCTGCACCTTCATTCCTCTCAGTGCAGGTTTCAGAGAGGACTGAAGGTATAGTGGGGTTGGAGATCTCAGCTGATGAGGAGCAAGGAGAGGTTCGCTTTGTTCTTTGGTGTGGGTCTTTTAGGTAGGCTTGCCAACGAACTGCATGGCAGGTCGACATATGTCTGTTAAAGAACGTGGTGCCCAAGCGGCTGATGTTTTGGCCACACGAGATACGCTTCAGACATATGTTGCAAATGTATATACAAAAGGTGTAGCGCTGGATAAATAAAACTATATATGACCATATAGTGAACTGGTTAACAAGAGAAAAAGTATATAAAAAACTTGTGTAAATATTACAAATGAATAAAACACATCATAGTTCATATGTTCTGTGACAAAAAAATGAATGTATCTCTCCTCTGTTCAAAAGATTTGATGATAAAGAGTTCTACAGAGTGCAGGTATCCGATGTTGAACATGGGGATAACCATCCAATGTTTAGAGAAAAGATCCCGCCACCAAGGTGTAGAGTAAAGGCTTACCAGACAGCCTGCGACCGCCCTTCTCAGGGGGGTCAAAACAGGCTCAGTGGAGTGATGGTTCACGATGGGAAGCAGGGAGAATCAGGAGGGATGCCTCATCCGCGGTGGAAATATCTCCAGAGACGTTGATTGGACATCTGTCCAAAACCGGAAGTGGTCACACTCTTTCCAAATCCAAGTGAATGCTCCTCAGTGAGTGGAGTAAAGCCCAGAAGAAAAAGAAAAATTCCAATGGTGTAGCGTTCATCCAAAGAATTTATTTTATAGGGGTATACAATGCATATCCTCAATAACAAGTCCTCAAAATAAAATATTTAAAAATCCTGATAAAACGCGCTCCTTGCAAGGAAAGAAATGCTCCATGTTCTGTCGATCAAAACGACCTGCCTCGTTGGAGATGTGCCTCCTCCTCCACCTCCTCCTCTCTCCTATCAGGCACCCACGTGGAGTCAGTGACCTCATCATCCCCTCCCTTCTCATCACTGGAGCAAATCTGGCAGTATGCTGCAGCTGGGGGAACATGACTGCCAGATAGCTGTCATTGTTGGGAACCCCCTCTCTCTGGGCTCACAATACTACCCCCTCTCTCTGGGCTCACGCTACTGCCTTCCTCTAGCTGGGTTCCATCATCGGAGCCTTCAACACTGGGCATCCTCCTGGAGCATGTACCCAACACTGTGGTCAAACAGTTCGGGGGACTCCTCAGGAGGACATGGTGGGGCTAGGGAAGGAGTGACTGATGTCATTGAGCCGAGGGAAGAGGCCGCTTTGGCAGCTGCTTTGCCAGACAGAGTACCCTGAGCCTGGGTGAGAGAGGATGAGGAGGATGAGGACGGCTTGGTTATCCACTCTAACAAGTCTTGGGCATGTTGCGGTTCAACATGGCCAGCTGCCGAAAAGAAGGACAAGCGTGTCCCACGGCCACGTGCTGATGAGGATGCACCGTGTCCACGACCAGCACCGTTGCCCCTAGACACAGAGCCTGTTTGCCCTCTTTTATTACCTTGTGACTGCCTGCCTCTCTTTGTTTGCCTTCCAGACATACTAATGGCCTGCAGTGAGATGTAGCTGCACAAAGGTGGGATATATATATATATATATATATATATATATATATATCTGTACTGATTATGGTGCAGCTATCAGAATCAACTGTCTGCTGTGGTATTAGTATGAGAAAAGCAGCAATTGTCTTCAGTTAGTTTTAGGTGAACACTGTGCAGAAGACATGGTACACTAACTGAAAATACTTGAAGCTCTCTGCCTGTGGTTTTATTATGAGAACACCACAAATTGTATTCAGGTTCCTTTACGTGAACGCTGTGCAAAGGACAGAAGTACTGCAGTACACTAAATTAAATGAATGCAGCTCCCTGCCTGTGGTTTTATTATGAGAACACCACTAATTGTATTCAGGCAAGCTTTAGGTGAACACTATGCAAAGGACACCGTACACTAAGTGAAAGACTGCAGCTAGCACAATCACCTGCCTGCCTTTCACAGTATAGAGAATAACAGGAATGGATCTAGCTAAACTGAATACAGTGCATAAATATATATACAACACCTAGGATGCATATATATCCTCTACCCACTGTAACTGCAGCTAACTGACTTGCCTGCCTTTTCTATCTAACTCAAATCAAAATACACTGTCTCTCTCTCTCTCCGTCTGTATTTTAACCAACACCGCAACACACTACACAAGGCCGACTTCCAGGCCGCCTTATATAGTGTGGGGCGTGTACTAAATCCCCTGAGGCATAATTGGCCAAAGCCAGCCTGGCTTTGGCCAATTATGGCTCTCCGTTTTTTGCACGCTGTGATTGACCAAAGCATGCGGGTCATAGTGTATGCTTGGCCAATCATCAGCCAGCAATTCACTGTGATGCCGCAGTGAATTATGGGCCTTGAAGCGCCACTCGAATTTGGCGCGAACGGCCCATAATGCTCACAATTCGGCAAACAGCCGAACAGCCGATGTTCGAGTCGAACATGGGTTTGACTCGAACCCGAAGCTCATCCCTAATCAACACTATATTGGTAGGCTAAATGAATGCACTCACATAGGTTGAATAATAACAGCGTGTAGTAACGATCAGGCTCGTAGAGAGCTTACTCCTCCTCACTGCACCCCCCGTGTAACAGATCACCGGAGTGACGTCACTAGCTCCTTCCAACGCGTTGCATCACAGGTTACGTGACATTTCCCTTGAGAAAGTCACATGACCTGTGACGCAACGCGTCGGGAGGAGCTAGTGACGTTAATCCGGTGATCGGGAGGTGCAGTGAGGAAGAGTAAGCTCTCTACGATCCTGATCGTTACTACACGCAGATCTGATCGTAACATGTTTATTGGAAAAGTGGCATTATTTGCTTGCTTGGAAGGTGAGCAGGCAATCCACACACAGGTGGTGGTGAAATGTTTACACTTATATTCACGGAGGATTTTTTTTTACACTTTTTTGATATTTTTGTGATGTTTTATGCATTATAAAGGGCACTGTGCAATACTATTAATTAGGTTGTTTTTAGCGCACTATTATCTTTGTATTAATAGTGCTATTATCACACACCACCATTACTGGCTCAAGCTGGCAGGACGTGAAACAACCTCTGGGCCTGCCCCTGCAGAGCTGCAAGAATCTCTAATCCGGTTTGGCTCCTGTCCCCTAGACAGACCAGCTGAAGCACTGCATGGCATCTTTTAGCCTGACTCATTGAATAGCCCCTTGGAAGCTTAGGGGTACTGGTGGTTCATAGGACTATTCAGCAGAGGAGAGCATGGACGAGGAGGTGGGGGTGAAGCTGACAAATCTTGCATCATCACCACCAGCTGTATGGAGACATGGCGGCAAAACAAGCTCCAGTACTGAGCCCTGTCCTGCATCCTTCCTAGTTGCAGAGTTACCCAGTGTCCTGTAAATGAAATATAGCGTCCCTGACCATGCTTGCTGGACCACGTGTCAACAGTAATGTGGACCTTGCTGCTGACTGCCTCGCCCAACGATGTCACAACATTGCCTTCTATGCGATGGTACAGAGCTGGAATGGCCTTACGTGCAAAGAAATAGCGACTGAGAACCTGCCCTTTGTAGTACAGCACATGTTACAAATTCACGGAAGGGGGCAGAATCCACCAGACGGAAAGGCAAGTGTTGTAAAGCCAGCAATTTGCACAAGCTGGAATTTAGATGCTGGACATGTGGGTGGGTGGCAGGGACTTTTTTTTTTTTGTTGCAGCAGCTGCAATGATCTGTGACACCCTTGGCTATACCATCATCCCTTTCAGTGGAGGCGGCTGAGAGGTCATGAGATATTGTGGGGTAGACCTGAAAGGTGAGGAGTCAGGAGGAAAAGAATTGTGACCCTTTTGTGTGGTTTTCAGGTGCTCTTGTCAATGAACTGAGTGGTGGGAGGTTAAATGCCTTGCCAAGCATGTGATACCCAAATGGCTGGTGTTTTTGCCACGCTTATTCTGCTTCAGGCAAAGTTTGCAAATTGCAACAGTGCGATCGACTGCACAAAAAAAGGTCCGTACAGCTGAGCTGTGGGAAGTGGGCCGGGAGATAACAGCTCCCCAATCTGATGGAATAGGGTGACTGCTCTCTATTCTTCCATGATTGCTGAATCTGGAGGACATCCTGCCTTGGGGTTGTGCCTCACCCTCACTTTACTCCTCTGCTCTATCTGGCTCCCAAGTCATGTCAGTGGCCTCATCATCATCATCCCCTCCATCCTCATCACTGGAGCCAACTTGGCAATACACTGTGGCTGGGGGAACATGGCTGCTAATTTCTTGTTTATTAGTGTTCTCCCCTCTCTGTAGGTTCATGCTCCTACATTCCTCAACTTCAGAACCAACATCAGAATCAATTAATGCCTGTGCATCACCAAGGAGCAAGAGGCTGATGCTGTGTTCAAATAATTCAGCTGACTCCTCCATGCATGATGCTGGGGCTATGGCAGGAGTATCTGTGGGCAAGAAGGCAGAATAAGCCGCTCTGGTAGCTGCGGTGGACTGTGCTCTAGTCTCTGCTTGGGTGATAGAGGATGAGGAGGATAAGGATGGTTTAGTAAGCCAGGCCACCACCTCCTCTGCATGCTTTGGCTGGAGGCACAGGCAACATTACTAAACAGAGAAAATGGTGCCCTGCCTGAGGACGGACCACATCTACCTTTGCCTGTGAACACAGACGCTGTTGGACCTCTCACAGTGACACAGGACTGTCTGCATCTCCTTCATAGTTAGTCAGGTTGAAAAAAGATACAAGTCCATCCAGTGCAACCATAAAAAATAAAATATAAACTAAAATATATAATATCATAAAATCCCATATACCCGCAGTTGATCCAGAGGAAGGTGAAAAACCCCAGAAGAGCATGATCCAATTTGCTACAGCAGGGGGAAAAATTCCTTCCTGATCCCCGATTTTCCCCGGATCAACTTTACCCATAAATGTTGGTACCCAGTTATATTATGTACATTTAGGAAAGTATACAGGCTTTTCTTAAAGCAATCTACTGAGCTGACCAGAATCACCTCTGCAGGGAGTCTATTCCACATTTTCACAGCTCTTACTGTTAAGAAACCTTTCCGTATTTGGGGAAGAAATCTCTTTTTCTCTATACGTAACACGCAGCAACCAAAAAATAAGGGGGGTATACAGCACTGTATACAGCACTAAATGTTATGTAATGCAGTGTAAAATACTGCACTACACAGACACACTTCACTGACACACTACAATATACTCTGGTAAAACTGCACTGACGCACTTAAATATACTGCAGTAAAACTGCACTGACGCACTATAATACACTGCAGTAAACGTGCACAGACACACTACAATAAAAGTGCATTGACACACTACAGTATAATGCAGTAAAAATGCACTGACGTACTACAATCGACTGCAGTAAAAGTGCATTGACTGATGCACTATAACATACTGCTGTAAAAGTGCACTGACACACTACAATATAATCTGGTAAAAGTGCACTGACGCACTACAATATAATGCAGTAAAAGTGCACTGATGCACTACGATACAATGCAATAAACGTGCATACTACAATATACTGCAGTAAAAGTGCACCGACACACTACAATATACTGCAGTAAAGGTGCACTGACGCACTACAATATACTGCTGTAAAATTGCCCTGACACACTTCAATGTACTGTTGTAAAACTGCCTTGAGACACTTCAATATACTGCAGTAAAACTGCCCCGACACACTACACTACACTGACGCTTGTAGCAATGAACAAAGCCCTGTTCTAGCTTTCTCCATCCCAACATCACACTGCAAATGGCTCACCTGGGAAGGAACCTTTTATAGTATAGGGTGGGTCTATCAGCAATGAGCCATGATTGGGCACAGTCATCATTACTTTCTCCAATCATGGCTCTGACAGTGCTCTGTGGCCTGATTGGGCAAAGCCTTCGTTGCTTCAGTCAATCAGGGCTTAGAATGCACTGTGTGGCACGAAGTGCATTATAGGGCATTTGGCATGCTGAACTAACGGTCGAATGTCCTGACAATTCAGGTGTTCACCGAACGGGCGAACAGTCAATATTTGAGCCAAACTTTTGGTTTGCTCAAACTGTTCGCCCAAAACAAAACAAAACTACCAATCAGTTGTGATACGGTGCAAAGAGTATGCTTATAGACCAGAGGCTTATTTAACTTACTTAACAAAGCCAATAACTCCACTTCAGTTTTTTTAATGTATGTGTAAGAAACCTAAGAAATGTACTGCACTGGTTATATATTATACGTTTCTGATTTCCAATGGATTCCTAGGCTGCCAGTCTGCTGGTGTGGGTTCTGGTTTCTGGGTTGGGTTCCACATGGTAGAACTTCTGCTTTTTATCTGGATATTTAGGCCATGCATAGACAGGTACAACCTTGTTGAGGCTCCTATCTTGTGAAAAGGAATTTACTGGGCATATGTTCACATGTGGCTATGACTGGACACCATGCCCCTCTGAGGAAGTATGCACAGAAATAAATGTGTTCGCTAAAGCTTAGCCTTGCAGCAAGCAAAGGCACACACTGTGAAGGCATCCCATTATTCCAGGCCTTCTGGAAACATGATTAGAATTCCTTTGGAGAGACTTTATCTTCCTTATGTGGATTATCCTCAACTCTGTATACATGGGGAAGCTGCACTTTTGGTCATGATCTACACATGCAACTTTAGCATTTGTGGGGGAATACATCTGGTGAACATTAACCTGTTGGAGCCCCGGCCATAGATGAATGACGGCCTCAAGGTGGCTCTTAAAATCCGGGAGGACGTCAATAGACGTCCTCGGCTCCTCCGGCCACTGGGGGGGGGGGGCGTGTGAGCGCCGCCGGCGGCGCATCACTGACATGCCGATGCGCGTGCCTGGCGGCCGCGATGTCCGCCAGGCTCCCGCGATCGGCCGGTACACAGACAAGGACATGGATCTGTGTGTGTAAACACACAGATCCATGTCCTGTCAGGGAGAGGAGACTGATGCTGTGTCCCTTGTACATAGGGACACAGATCGGTCACCTCCCCCAGTCACTCCCCTCCCCCCACAGTAGTAATCACTCCCAGGGCACACATTTAACCCCTTCCTCACCCCCTAGTGTTAACCCTTTCCCTGCCAGTGTCATTTTTACAGTAACCAGTGCATTTTTATAGCACTGATCGCTGTATCAATGACAATGGTCCCAAAATGGTGTCAAAAATGTCCGATGTGTCCGCCATAATGTCGCAGTCACAATAAAAATCGCTGATCGCCGCCATTACTAGTAAAAAAAAAAATATTAATAAAAATGCTATAAAACTATCCCCTATTTTGTAGACGCTATAACTTTTGCGCAAACCAATCAATAGACGCTTATTGCGATTTTTTTTGACCAAAAATATGTAGAAGAATACGTATCGGACTAAACTGAGAAAATTATTATTATTTTTTTTAAATTGGGATATTTATTATAGCAAAAAGTAATAAATATTGTGTTTTTTTTCAAAATCGTCGCTCTTTTTTTGTTTATAGCGCAAAAAATAAAAACCGCAGAGTTGATCAAATACCACCAAAAGAAAGCTTTATTTGTGGGAAAAAAAGGATGTCAATTTTGTTTGGGAGCCACGTCGCGCGACCACGCAATTATCATTCAAAGCGACGCCTGGGCAGGAAGTGGGTGCCCAGTAAGCAAGGGGTTAAATTGGACGGTATTGCATTATATACACTTGACATACAACCAGGACTTAATACATAATGACACCATGCCGTATAACCCACAAGTTTTGTGTACAAATGCCAGCATTGATGGAGATTATGCAATGTACTCTATAGTTCTATGGCCTGCCAAGTGGGAGTTATCCTCATTGTAGTACTCTGCATACAGGCTGGGAGGACTTATCACACCAGAGGCAGGACATTATATACTGTATACTGAATGACATTATAGGATGGGGCCAGTGATAGCATTGCAAGGTCCAATTTTAACTGAGCTGGGAGTGTGACCCCCATAGTATGGAGTGAAATATCAGTTTCACTCAGTGAAGAAAATAATATCTACATATCTGGCTCCTGGGCAGGTTTATTAAAGGACATTGTTTTACACTGCCACAATACATCTGCTTTTAGAATTGCTATAGATAGAATATTCCCCAAATACACAACCTGGTATTAAAGTGTGATTTGAGCAACGGTAATCTGGCTTTTGCAGAGTTTTGGCACTTTGTGTCATCATCATCCAAACTGCACAATATTAGAAAGCTCATATGGAGTTTGCCCTGT
Organism: Rana muscosa; assembly: GCA_029206835.1. Taxonomy (NCBI): domain Eukaryota; kingdom Metazoa; phylum Chordata; class Amphibia; order Anura; family Ranidae; genus Rana; species Rana muscosa. The sequence goes on from CM055117.1 coordinate 785,822,238, forward strand.
ATGTTTGAAACACAAGCTGGTGATAAAGCTACATAAGCTACATACTGTGGAGACCATCTCTTTAGAAATACAAATCTCTATTAGGCTCCATGTACACAGAAGCTGATAAACTGCAGTTTATTGGCGTTTTGGCGTTTTTTTAAAAAGCCCATTAACTGCACTCTATGTTAGCCTATGTGTTCATGTACACATAACGTTTTTTAGCTTTAATGAGCAGTGGAGTTAATGGGCTTTTTTCTGAACGCAAGAAATTCGCGTTCAAAGTGCCGTTTTCCGTCAGAAAAAAATGCAAAAAAATGCGAAACGCCGAAAAACGCTCAATAACGCTCAAAAACGCTGGCCGCGAGCGTTTTTTAGCGTTTTTTGGTCCATTGAAAAAAAAAATTAAAAAACGCTACACTGAAAAATGCTAATAAAAGCTAGTAAAAAAACGCTGATAAAAGCTAGCTTTTTCTGCTGCTTTAAAAACGAAAAATTTTGAGCTTCTGTGTACATGGAGCCTAATTGTGGGGTGTAAACGTTTGGTTTGGCTGTAACGTGTTTATTTTCAGATTGTGGTTTCAACCTCTGAGTTCACCAAGAGAGTGATATTGGAACTTATTTCACATCATGACTTATGAAAATGTTGCACCCTTGTATCTTTTTTGGGGGTTAGTACTGATTGGCACCATAGGGATATCTACGGCTATATGTACATATTGTGGTAAATTGTTTTGAGAGTGCCTGTATGAAATAATTCAACCTACAAATACTGTAGCTGCTGACTTTGAATATTAGGACACTTAACTGTCCAGGAATCCCACAATGTCAGCACCCCAGACAATTTTTGCTTCAGCTCTCGGGTGCTCTGACTGCCATTGCTTCTAAGGAAAACTGTCAGTGAAGCCTTGTGGTTTCACAGCCGGTTCCCTACTACGCATGCAGGAAGCACATTGCCCTTTCTGAATGGCCTGGCGGCGGAGGAAGGAGGAGGGGGGCGAACTTTAGGGCACTGCAATGTGTTTTATAGTTTTTAATGATTTTTGTAGCAATAAGGTGTGATGTTTTGGTACACAATATATTGTATAGTGGGTATTGATATTACTAGCTATACACATATTATCTTTTGTGAGAGGTATTAAAACTTTAAAGAATTAAAGAGTTTACAATACACCCAAATTGGGTGACAATTTTAGGAGAATATCCATATTATCTAAGTCAACATGCTCTTGGTGGTCTACCGGAGTCAGGGTAGAACAGCACAGTGGGCACAATAGCCTAACAAGACCTGAGATGGTATATTCAGAATACCTGGTTACTGTTTGTAAGATGTTTTCCAGCAGTGGTTGTCATAGTGTTCTAGTGTTCTAAATCAGCACCTGATTTGAAAATAAGTCTTGAATTATAAATGTTCTTTCTTTATGATAAGACAGACAGGCTTTTGTATTCAAGATAATAATCCGATTTTTTAAGGTTAAGGACCATTTCAGTGCAGTGACCATCATTTTTCCTCACTGGATGAACGCCGGCCAATGCTAGGACACACAGAAAACAAATGTTTTCTGTGTGTCATTATTACACTGCAAAGCAGCCCGGAGCTGCGCTGCAGCAATCTGCGATAAAATTAAAATATGCTGCATTTTATCAAAGCCACTGGAGGCTCCCATGTCACTGCACAGAAGTGCAGCGCACTGCAGTGCTGTACAGTAACATGAATAAAGTGTCACTTTTGTGCACCTCAAATAAGTTTATACAAAAAAAGGGAGCTGTGTGATGTGCTGAGACATACATCACACTGCCTCATACCGCTGGCTCACTGCAGTCGGAACGGACAGCTGTCGCACACTATACTGCTGTGGTTTAGTGTGTGACAGTTGTCCGGTTCAATGTGAATGGGCCCAAAGAGAATGTTCTCAGGAAAGGTTAGGTTTCTGTCATGGTAATCCTAGAGATATTTGGCAAAGGAACCTGAGAATGATACTTTCTCAGATAATGTTGATGGTTTTTGGGAAATCAAGGAAAACCAGCTGGTTGCACCATGGAAGTCAAAGGAGGTAAAAAGAGGCTGTATTCTTCTTTATATTACTATTATTTTTTCTTTGCATTGTTGAAAAAGACTGTGTTCCTGTCATCATTGTTAACTAGAGATAAAATTTGGCTCAGGTTGGGCATGGGTTCAAAGGTGAAACCAAGTCATTCGCAGTTCGGGAAAATAACAAACTAATGGGCATTGCTATGTGACATAGCAACCAACTACCACTAATGCCCTTTTGAACTTAGGTCAGGTGACTTACAGTAGAATGACCAATAATGGGGGATTTGTTATGTGTCAGACTCCTCACTATAAAAGACAGGGTTTCTTGCAGCCATTTGTTAATGTGTGTTGGAGTAAATTGGGAGAGGTGACAGTGTGTTTGCAAGTAGAGGTAGTCACCGTTTTACAGTGCTGTACAGTGCTTTTATATGCTGTACATTTTTATTTACTTTCTGCTACTTTAAAAAAATATCAGGCTGGGGTTTCCTGTTTTAGGGTTTCATTATGGGGGAGGTATAATTGTATTTTTCTAGGGTCAGCAGAGTGAAATTTTTATTGATAGAAGCAATGCTGTCCTTTATACCCCATCAGTGCATACATGTACATTAAAGTTTTTAACACTAAATCCCCATATCTTTAATGCACCAAAGCATCACATCCTTATTCCCCTATTGCCACAGCTGGCATTAAAGTTAGGCAATCCCTTATATTCAAAATATCAGACAACCCTAAAAGGAGAGGCAAAGGCTCTGCATCTGCAGTCATAAAAACAAATATTGTATTTTCATGCAAGGTTCACTTTAAATATGACAATGAATATGATAAGCACTTACCCTGTTACCTGAAACAATAAGATGAGAGCCAGCTTATGGGACAAACTTTATTATATGGCTCTCTTTCCTTACTCAGATAGTGATGGATATCTGTCTTACATACTGGTTTGTAGCAATGTTGAACATGTCTCTGCATGTAAAATGTAATAAGGAATTAGCCTCTATCTGATCTATTTGTTCAAATAACTACCGTATTTATCGGTATATATATAAAATCAGGGGAAAATCGTGGGTGCGTGTTATACACCGATCCCCGCCGATCCCCCGCTGATTGTGAGCGAGCGGAGCTGAGATGCACAAAGCCAAAGTTCACTCGGCTTTACTCGGCTCCTCTCGCAGTCACGTCCACCTCCACTAATTGCAAGCGCCGCTGACATACAGAAAGCTGAGTGTACTTCGGCTAGTCTTGGCTCCTCTCGCAGTCCCGCCCCTGACTGTGAGCAGAGCCGAGTCTAGCCGAAGTACACTCGGCTTTCTGTATGTCAGCGGCGCTCGCAATCAGTGGAGGTGGGCGTGACTGCGTGAGGAGCCGAGTAAAGCTGAGTGTACTTCGGCTTTGTGTATCTCGGCTCCTCTCGCAATCAGTGGAGATGGGCGGGACTGTGAGCAGAACCGAGTCTAGCCGAAGTACATTTGGCTTTCTGTATCTCAGCTCCGCTCACAGTAGGTGGAAATCAGCGCCAAATATAAATCAAGCCAGGGCAAGGCTGCAAATGCAAAGGCACTGGGCAAGGCTGCAGATGGACACTGGGCAAGGCTACAGATGGACACTGGGCAAGGCTGCAGATGGACACTGGGCAAGGCTGCAAAGGCACTGGGCAAGGCTGCAGATGGACACTGGGCAAGACTGCAAAGGCACTGGGCAAGGCTGCAGATGGACACTGGGCAAGGCTGCAATGATGGACAAGGCTGCAGATGGACACTGATAAGGCTGCATTGATGGGCATTTAAATGTATGTTTTTTTCCTTACACTTCCCTAGTAAAAGTTTTTTTCCTTAACATTCCCTCCTAAACTTGGGGTGCGTGTTATACGCCGGCGCGTGTTATACGCCGGTAAATACGGTAGTAAAACATTTGTTTCTGGTTTGTTCTTTTGTGGCTCTTTATCGAAGATTCGAGGTGAACAAATACAGGAATTAGTAGAATTTTGACAGTGCTTTAGATATTGTTTTCTATCCAGTTAAAGCAGGAATGCTGAATATTATAGGCCATTTTGTACTTGTGTGTTTATACATATGGCTTTAGGATGGAAAAGGGAGTTGAACTGGGAAATGTGTCATTCAGTTTCAAGGCAACCCTACACCTTGTACTTTGCAGGCTATAAATATATATAAAAAAGCATTATGGTAGTTTTTTTTAACCTGTATTTGTTTTTAAAAGGTAGTTTTTATTAGTGTTTTAGTATTTGAAATCATACATTTATTTAAAAACATCAAAAAATATCATCAAACAATATACGTCCACACATGGTAATGTGCTTCTACATCAAGACAATACCCTGTTGTGCATTAAAAACAGTCAAGCATGTCTTTAGGCCCGGTTCACACAGGGGCGACTCCTCAGGCGACACGGTCGCCTGAGGAGTCGCGTCCCGGTCTGTGCTATGGAACCGTTCTAATAAGAGCGACCTGAGTAGAAAAAGATTCCTGTACTATTTTTTAGGCTTGTGCAATTCGTTTCGTAACAAATCAAAATTCGTCCGAATTTAGCAACTTTCGGACATTCGGAAGCATTCGAATTTCCGAACAGAGCAATTACGAATAAAACCGAATCCGAAATAAATTATACCGCAAAATAGCGAATGCCCGAAGGTCTTCGGCATAATTCGTTATGAAAAAAGTTACGAATGTACGAATCCATTCGAAGCACAATAACACTCACTCTGCTCTCTGCTTCTCCCTCACCATGCTGAACTCCCTCTCAAAATGGTGTACAGGGGCGGAGGCTATAGCCGCATGAAAAAACGAAAGTAAAATACGAGATTTCAAATCCATTCGAAGCACAATAACACTCACTCTGCTCTGCTCTCTGCTTCTCCCTCACCGTGCTGAACCCTCTCAAAATGGTGTACAGGGGCGGAGCCTATAGCCGCATGTAAAAAACGAAAGTAAAATACGAGATTTCGAATCGTTACAAATAACCGCTATGTATTTAGAAAAGTACAAATCCATTCGAAGCACATTAGGCATAATAGGCAGCGTCGTTGTGAGAGAGACACGGAAAATTACGAATCAACGAACCCAAAAAAAGTTACGAAAGTAGGAGTTGTGTCCAGAATCAACGAAAAACAACGTACTCTACCGAAAGTACGAATTATAAAGCAACAAAAAATTCAACGAAAAATGTCGCTTGCAAAAATACGAATGAGTCCGAACACGAAAAATCCCGTCTAGCAAAATTACGAATGATTACGAATCAACAGGACCGGAAAGAAACGAACCGAAACGGAACGAATTTTTCCGTTGTGCACAAGTCTACTATTTTTGGTGGCGACGCAGGGCGAATTGCATTGACTTCTATACAGAAGTCATTATGCAAATCGCCTCGGCGGGCGTCTCAAGTCGTCCTGTGTGAACCGGGCCTTAGAGTCTGATGGGAAATAAATATTATCATATATAACAAATATGTAACAATTATATTGTACTGTCTCCATTACAACAAATACAGTTGTGCTCAAAAGTTTACATACCCTGGCAGAATTTATGATCTCTTTTTCAGAGAATAAGAATGATAAAACAAAAACTTTTCTTTCACTCATGGTTAGTGTTTGGCTGAAGCCATTTATTATCAATCAACTAAGTTTACTCTTTTAATCATAATGGCAACAAACTACCCAAATGACCCTAATCAAAAGTTTACATACCCCTAGTTCTTAATACCGTGTATTGCCCCCTTTAACATCAATGACAGCTTGAAGACTTTTGTGATATTTGTGGATGAGGCTCTTTATCTTCTCAGATGGTAAAGCTGCCCATTCCTTTTGGCAAAAATCCTCCAGTTCCTGTAAATTCTTGGGCTGTCTTGCATGAACTGCACGTTTGAGATCTCCCCAGAGTGGCTCAATGATATTGAGGTCAGGAGACTGAGATGGCCACTCCAGAACCTTCTCTTTATTCTGCTGTAGCCAATGACAGGATGACTTGGCCTTGTGTTTTGGATCATTGTCATGTTGGAATGTCCAAGTACATCCCATGCGCAGCTTCCTGGCTGATGAATGCAAATGTCCATCCAGTATTCTTTGATAACATACTGCATTCATCTTGCCATAAATTTTGACCAAATTTCCTGTGCCTTTGTAACTCACACATCCCTAAAACATCAGCGATCCACCTCCGTAACTTTCATCATAGGCCTTGTTGACTCCTCTCCAAATGTAGCGTTTATGGTTGTGGTCAAAAAGCAAAATTTTGGTCTCATCACTCCAAATGACTTTGTGCCAGAAGGTTTAAGGCTTGTCTCTGTGCTGTTTGGCGTATTGTAAGTGGCATACTTTGTGGCATTTGCGTAGTAATGGCTTTCTTCTGGCGACTCCACCATGCAGCCCATCTTTCTTCAAGTGCCTCTTTATTGTGCATCTTGAAACAACCACACCACATGTTTTCAGAGAGTCCTGTATTTCACCTGAAGTTATTTGTGGGTTTTCTTTACATCCGAAACAATTTTCCTGACAGTTGTGGCTGAAATTTTAGTTGGTCTACCTGACTGTGGTTTGGTTTCAACAGAACCCCTCATTTTCCACTTCTTGATTGGAGTTTGAACACTGCTGATTGGAATTCTCAATTTCTTGGATATCTTTTTATATCCCTTTCCTTTTTTATACAGTTCAACTACCTTTTCCCCCAGATCCTTTGGCAATTCTTTCCCCATGATTCAGAATCCAGAAACGTCAGTGCAGCACTGGATTAAAGATGCAAGGGTCTGTCAGGAGTCCAGAAACTCATTGACCTTTTATACACACACACTAATTATAAGCAAACAGATCACAGGTGGGGATGGTTACCTTTAATAGCCATTCAAACCCCTTTGTGTCAACTTGTGTGCATGCTATCAGGCCAAAATCACCAGGGTATGTAAACCTTTGATGAGGGTAGTTTGGGTAGTTTCTGTTGCCATTATGATTTAAAAAGAGTAAACACAGTTGATTGATAATAAATGGCATCAGCCAAACACTAAAAATGAGTGAAATAAAATGTTTTTGTGTTATAATTGATATTTTCTGAAAAATGGCCAAGAAATCGTAAATTTTGCCAGGGTATGTAAACTTATGAGCACAACTGTATATCTAAACTGAAAATATGACATTGTTGTGTTAATCAATGTTGTACTGTTTCTCCTTAATGGCCTTATTTTGTTATACTGTATAGAATACTTAAAAAACAACACATGGAATCATTCTACAGGTATATGGAATTGCATTTAACACCAGGGGAAATATATCTTATTCAAACTTTTTTGGACAGCCACGAGCCTCGTATGTTACTGTAAATGAGTGTTAGCTGGACTGGAGCATAAGGAGGTGAGTGGTTGGATTTAAACTGAGAAATAGACCCACATATCTCTGATTATCCATTATGTTCAATGTATAGGTTACCAAGCTTTCAGATTTGTAACCAATGGGGTTGGGAAGATTGATTGTACTTAAAAGTGATTTATTAAAGTCAATGAATTTAGTACTTACAGTATATTAGAGTCAGGAAAATAGAATGGTGGCTTCTATAAGACATCAGATAAAAATGTACATATATTAGTCATTATTTCTATAAACATTGCTCAGCATGACACGTGAAACCTTAACCAAAAAATTAAAAGTGACTTTTCAGTGATTAACAAAACCAGATTGCTTTGGAAATACACTATCACACTATATTGAATTAAATACAGAATACTAAAAAGGTCAAAGTAATGTAGTGCTTATTTTAATTCATGCAGCGTAGGACACATTAAATGTCTGAATTCGCATACTTGGTAATTACAACAAAAATGCAGTGTTTGTTACATGCATTATCGCAAACCATCTCACATTTCAATTCACAATTGCTAAAAGCACATCATTTTAGTAATATTTGTTAATTAGGTATGCTACATGAGTACTAGGAACATGTCAGGTTTTTTGGGTGAACACAATGCTTTGCACTTTGACATGTGTAATAAAACTTTTCTTGTACTTGAAGAAAATGATCTATGGAACTCACAATATTTTAAAATCTCACAAAGCTTTTTCATAAGATATCAATTTTGTTAATACCATATAATTAAAACATGTCAGTGCATAGCAAGTTGCAGTCTAAATTAATGACTATGTGAATTATTTTAATTAAATAACCAATTACAGAAAAATCATAAGCATGAGAGCTGACATTTAAATGAATGTCATTTAAATTGCTTCCGAACATTGTCTCATCTAGAACACTAATGTGGAATGAACTACCGTATCAACATAGATTATCATTTTAAAATACATTAAGTGAAGCGATTGAAAAATATACAATCAATATATAAATAGCAAGAAATAATAAAGACAAAAAAGCATGAAAAACAACTAACTACTTTAGAAATATTTGTGAAACAGTAATGCAGTGCACAATTGCTTGTATTCAGAAAGAGTGTTCTTCCGGAAACGTAAGAAATTGATCAACATGCATTCTTATATGAAACATTATTATGAAATAATGAAATCAAACAAAAAACAAAAAAGTTTAATTTTTTTAATTAAATGTTTATCCAAGGCAATCGAAACAAATACATTGTTGAAGATAGTAAATACTGACGCCTTTATTTCAACATATTGCAGCAACTGAATTGTCTGCAGAGTGCCATAAACTATAGCAGACACTAGCAGGGATGTCAGAGTGTACAAAAATATGTCTGTTTATTAGACCTTTTGAAATTTTTTGTTTCTTCTTTAACAGCTTTATATTCTTTTGTTGAAAATTGCCATCTCATCGAATGGTATTTTTCATGCTTCTTTATTACTATTGTCTTGGTGTTTCATCTCAGTGTAGTGATCTTTAACAGAGTGAGCAATAGCCAAACTCACCAACTTTGTGAAGCTTTAGAGATCTTTTTACTGAAGTGTTATTGCATGAATTGTGTATGTATGTAAGTGTTGGTGTTAGAATTTATATGTGTTCCATAGCTCAGGGGAAAGAGCTGGTGTAACGACAGGGGTTAACGTCGTTTAGGATATTCCATTCTCGAACACACGCCAGCTACCAGACACTCCAACCAGCCGAATAAGACCCCATACAAATATTTCTTCCCGCACAAACGAGACAACGCTCTGTGTTGAAGTTCCAAAAACAGGGAATGAATCTTTATTACAAGCACATGGTAACACACTTCCCTTCAAAACACTTCCCTCCCATCCTTGGGAACAGGGCGGGTTAAACTGTCCAATGACAATGGTGATACAGGTCAGGTGTGTTCAAACTTCTCCTTCAGTAAACAGTCTTAGCAGGAGGGGGGTTGCTGGAGTGATTCCCCCCCCCCCTTTTTCTCACAGCAAGACACTTAAACATCCCATAATAGGCAGCCAGACGGTCTACCAAGCTCCAATCCACATCCCCACAAACAACAATGAAAAGGTCTTTGGAAGCTAGTCTGGATTTAATCTACATTACACAGGCAGTCAGGTGGTTAGAGTTGAACACATCAGCATCTCTCAATTAACCTGTTAATTTCAGAATCAAACAACCAGTAAATAGTCTTTTACAGATATCCTGGGAAATACAGTGGATTAATATTACAGACCCATTTCAAAGCAATCCAAGACATATTCTCAATGTCCATTATTTTCTGGCTCATACTTTCTAAGAACTTCTGGGTTTCACGGGCCCTTCCGTTACATCTCTCCCCTTTCGGCAGGAGACTAACACAGGAGGAGACCCCAGACGGGTTGACTCCGAAGTTAGTGCATAGTTCCCTTCCTCTAATGCCTGGACAACCCATCAGCATTGCCATTTTGCTTACCGGGTCAGTAGCTGATGGTGAAGTTGTAAGGTTGTAAGGCGAATAATGGAATTCAGTTCTGGAACAGTCACTTGCTTTGCTCTCTCAATGGCTCCCAAAACTTGTTGCTGACGCTCTTGGGAGAGGTAAGGCAAAACCTGGGCGCAAATCCCATTTAACCTTTTGACAATTTCAGCCTGTTTGTGCATTTCAATGTTCAAGCCATGGGACATCTCATTATACATGACGTAGTGTCGTTGCATCTCCGATTTCTCACTGGCCAACTTGTCACATTCCAATTTTAGACTGTGATATTGTGCCTGATCTAAGGTACATGTCGGGGAAGATAGTCTTACCCGGGTCTCGGCAGCAAGCGGGTCGGTTCCAGCAGCACGGGTCTGGGCACAGGTAGTCACTGGGTTGGCTTCAGCGGGGCCCATCGCGGCGTAAGCAGAAACGAGGGGAGCCAAATCATTCCCCAGTAGTACAGCCGCTGGCAAATCCTTCATCACCCCCACATTCATGTGTCCCAAACCAACCCCCCAATCCAGGTGAACACGGGCAACGGCTAGCCAGAAGACGGTGCCTCCCGCTACTCTTACGGCTACAGTGTCTCCGGTATGTTGGCTCTCTGGGATGAGGTTCTTCTGTAGTAGGGTCATGGTGGTGTCAGTATCACGTAGGCCATTGGCTACCTTTCCATTGACCCAGGCAGTCTGCCTGTGTTGCTGCCGGTTGTCCCGGTTAGCTGCTTGTATTGGATCATCCTCGTGCAGGACGCCCCAATGTTTTTCCTCCTCAACGCAGTGGGCCGCAGGCATGGATGTGTGGGGGTTACCCCTTGCTGGCTGTCTCCATGACTGGGACTGCCTGGCTGGATTCAACGGACAGTCTGGCTTTTTGTGCCCTAGCTGTTTACACCCGAAACACCTGATGGGTTGTGAGTAGCCCTGGGAGTTGGACCTGGGCTGCTGAGAATAAGTGGCCGCTGGAGGTGGTGCTGTAGGGTGGCACGACTGGGGTTGGTAGGCGATAACCGGAGGGGGTGCCACTGATCGATAATCCACCCGAGCTGTTGTCTTGACCACAGGGTTATCCAGTTTGTGGGCGTCTGTGTATTCGTCCGCCAAGCGAGCTGCTTCAGGCAAGGTGAAAGGTTTTCGGTCCCGGACCCACTCTCTGACTTCCAGGGACAGTTTGTCAAAGAAGTGCTCCAGCAGGAACACCTGCAGCACCTCTTCCCCGGATTCTGCTTGCCATCCAGCGACCCAGTGGGATGCAGTGCGGTGTAGGCGGCATGCCCACTCGGTATACGAGTCTCCACTCTGCTTGCTCGTCTCTCGGAACCGCCTCCGGTATGCCTCCGGTGTGACGGCATACCTGGCCAAAAGTGCTTCTTTTACCAGTCCATAGTTCATAATATCCTCGTCTAGGATGGCCCTGAACGCTTCACTGGCCCGGCCGGACAGTTTCCCAGACAAAATGGTAACCCATTCCTCTGTGGGCACCCGGTGTAGGGCACATTGCCATTCAAAATCAGCAAGGTACCCATCAATCTCCCCTTCTGTTTCAATGAAATTTTTAAAAGCAGTAAAATGTATCTTTCTCCTTTCAGTTGGTGCTGCTCTGACTTCTGCTGCTGCAGCACCTCTTTGCTGTAGCAAATTTACGTCCACAGCCTCTATAACTCGGTCTATGATCTCCGCTGTAGGGTTAGGACAATAATGTGCCAGTCTTATGTTAACAGCCTGATCAAAACTTGCCTCTTCGGGTGTCCTGTCTGTTACGCTGGGCCTTTCGGTTCCATCCATTTCGACTAGTTCTCTGATAATGTCCCTCTTCTTATGGTTGTTGGCCGGTCTTCCCCGGTTCTCCAGTAAGTCCTTGAGGGTAGAGTGCTTTAGCCATCCCTACTGTGCTTCCATTGGCCTGTGTCCTCTTGTAGCTGTCCTTCCGGCTGTGGGAATCAATCCGCTGCTTGCCACCAATGTAACAACAGGAGTTAACGTTGTTTAAATATATTCCATTCTCGAACACACGCCAGCTACCAGACACTCCAACCAGCCGAATAAGACCCCATACAAATATTTCTCCCCGCACAAACGAGACAACGCTCTGTGTTGAAGTTCCACAAACAGGGAATGAATCTTTATTACAAGCACATGGTAACACACTTCCCTTCAAAACACTTCCCTCCCATCCTTGGGGAACAGGGTGGGTTAAACTGTCCAATGACAATGGTGATACAGGTCAGGTGTGTTCAAACTTCTCCTTCAGTAAACAGTCTTAGCAGGAGGGGGGTTGCTGGAGTGATCCCCCCCTTTCCTCACAGCAAGATACTTAAACATCCCATAATAGACAGCCAGACGGTCTATCAAGCTCCAATCCACATCACCACAAACAACAATGAAAAGGTCTTTGGAAGCTAGTCTGGATTTAATCTACATTACACAGGCAGCCAGGTGGTTAGAGTTGAACACATCAGCATCTCTCAATTAACCTGTTAATTTCAGAATCAAACAACCAGTAAATAGTCCTTTACAGATATCCTGGGAAATACCGTGGATTAATATTACAGACCCATTTCAAAGTAATCCAAGACATATTCTCAATGTCCATAAATTTCTGGCTCATACTTTCTAAGAACTTCTGGGTTCCACGGGCCCTCCCGTTACAGCTGGGATCTGGTGTCAAAAGGCTCTAATTGAGGCCCCAATTGGGGATCCAGTTTGTGCCAGGCATTGAAGCAAGAGATGTTTCTAAAAAAAAAGGTTGGACACAGCTTCTCAATTAGCTGCCATTGCAAGATTCAGTAAGGGCTCATTTACACTTGCTTCGACTTCAGCACAGATTAAAGTGCCTACCGCTTTAACATGCATTTTTGATGTGTTTGTGATGCTTTAGTGATGCTTTGGTGATGCTCCAATGATGCTTTTTTGAAGCTTTAACCACTTGACCACTGGGCACTTAAACCCCCTTAATAACCAGACCAATTTTCAGCTTTCGGTGCTCTCACATTTTGAATGACAATTACTCAGTCATACAACACTGTACCCATATGAATTTTTTGTCCTTTTTTTCACACAAATAGAGCTTTCTTTTGGTGGTATTTAATCACTGTTGGGTTTTTTATTTTTTGCGCTATAAGAGAAAAAAGACTGAAAATTCTGTAAAAAAAAATTTTTTTTTCGTTTCCGTTATAAAATTTTGCAAATTACTATTTTTTCTTCATAAATTTTGGCCAAAATTTATACTGCTACATATCTTTGGTAAAAATAAGTACAAATTGGTGCATATTATTTTGTCTTTGTGAAAGTTATAGAGTCCACAAGCTATGGTGCCAATATCTGAAAATTGATCACACCTGAAGTACTGACGGCCTATCTCATTTCTTGAGACCCCAACATGCCAGAAAAGTAAAAATACCCCCCAAATGACCCCTTTTTGGAAAGAAGACATTCCAAGGTATTCAGAAAGAGGCATTGTGAGTTTTTTGAAGTTGTCATTTTTTCCCACAATTCTTTGCAAAATCAAGATTTTTTTTTCTCTTTTTTTTTTCCACAAAATTGTCATATTAGCAGGTTATTTCTCACACACAGCATATGCATACCACAAATTACACCCCAAAACACATTCTTCTATTCCTCCCGAGTATGGCGATACCACATGTGTGAGACTTTTACACAGCGTGGCCACATACAGAGGCCCAACATGCAGGGAGCCCCTTCAGGCGTTCTGGAGCACCGAGGCCAATTCTGACATTTCTCTCCTACATGTAAAAATCATCATTTATTTGCTATAAAATTACATAGAACCCCAAAACATTATATATGTTTTTTTAGCAAAGACCTTAGAGAATATAATGGTGGTTGTTGCAACTTTTTATCTCGCACGATATTTGCGCAGCAATTTTTTTAACGCGTTTTTTACAGAAAAAAAATGTTTTGTGCTTAAAAAAAAAAACAGTAAAGTTAGCCCAATGTTTTTGCATAATGTGAAAGATGAAGTTACGCCGAGTAAATAGAAACCTAACATGTCACCCTTAAAAATTGCACACGCTTGTGGAATGGCGCCAAACTTCGCTACTTAAAAATCCCCATAGGCGACGCTTTAAATATTTTTACTGGTTACATGTTTTGAGTTACAGAGGAGGTCTAGGGCCAAAATGATTGCTCTCGCTCTAACGTTCACAGCGATACCTCACATGTGTGGTTTGAAAACCGTTTTCATATGTGGGCGGGACTTACGTATGCGTTCGCTTCTGTATGCGAGCTCACGGGGACAGGGGCGCTTTAAAAAAAAAAGATTTTTTTTATTTTTCATTTTACTTTATTTATTTTAGTTTGACATGTTTTTCCGCCCCAAAATTTTTTTTGATCACTTTTATACCTATTACAAGGAACGTAAACATCCCTTGTAATAGGAATATGGCATGACAGGTCCTCTTTACAGTGAGATATGGGGTCAATAAGACCCCACATCTCACCTCTAGGCTGGGAAGCCTGAAAAAAAAACAAAAAAAAAAAACAATCCTGGCTTTGATCGTAGCGGTGAGTCGGTAGAAGCACCGGAGGGCGGCGGGGGGGACATCCCCTCTCGCCTCCCGTAAGAATGATCAAGCGGCGGAACAGCCACTATGATTGTTGTTATGGTGTAGGGAATCGCCGGCTGAAAAAGCTAATATCTGAATGATGCCTGTAGCTGCAAGCATCATTCAGATATCCCCGCACAAAGTCAAGGACGTCATATGACGGCCGGCGGGCGGGAAGTGGTTATTGCAGAGTATTGCCGGGCATTGCGGAGTATGGCAGGGCATTGCGGAGTATGGCAGGGCATTGCGGAGTATGGCAGGGTATTGCGGAGTATGACAGGGTATTGCATGGGGTATTGCACAGGGGGTATTGCACAGGGTATTGCAGAGTATTGCACAGGGTATTGCAGAGTATTGCACAGGGTGTATTGTGCAGGGTATTGCAGAGTATTGTGCAGGGTATTGCAGAGTATTGTGCAGGGTATTGCAGAGTATTGCACAGGGTATTGCAGAGTATTGTGCAGGGTATTGCAGAGTATTGCGCAGGGTATTGCAGAGTATTTTGCAGAGTATTTTGCAGAGTATTGCGCAGGGTGATGCAGAGTATTGTGCAGGGTATTGCAGAGTATTGCAGAGTATTGTGCAGGGTATTGCAGAGTATTGTGCAGGGTATTGCAGAGTATTGCGCAGGGTATTGCAGAGTATTTTGCAGAGTATTGCGCAGGGTATTGCAGAGTATTGCGCAGGGTATTGCAGAGTATTTTGCAGGGTATTGCGCAGGGTATTGCAGAGTATTGCACAGGGTATTGCAGAGTATTGTGCAGGGTATTGCAGAGTATTGCACCAGGGTATTGCAGAGTATTGCACCAGGGTATTGCAGGGTATTGCAGAGTATTGCGCAGGGTATTGCAGAGTATTGCACCAGGGTATTGCAGAGTATTGCACCAGGGTATTGCAGAGTATTGCACCAGGGTATTGCAGGGTATTTTGCAGAGTATTGGCAGGGTATTTTGCAGAGTATTGGCAGGGTATTGCACAGGGATGGCTGAGCAGGGATGGATGGATGGCTGGATCTATGACTGCAATTGTCACAGATCCAGCCCACAGTGCTGCTGCTGCCATCCGCTCTCTCCCCCTCCCCTCTCACACTGTACCGATCGGTACAGAGAGGGGAGAGAGGAACCGGCGTCATCACATGACGCCGGTCTGTTTACAAGTGATTGCTCCGTCATTTGACGGAGCGATCACGTGGTAAACGGCCGCTATCAGCGGCGATTTACCGCGATTCGTGATCCGCCGGGTCCTCTGGACCCGGCGGTCACGGAGTTTCCCGTGTGCACGCCCCAGGGGGCGCGCGGGAGCGCGATTCTGGGAGGAAGTTATATAACGTCCTCCCAGAGTTAAGCAACCACCTTGTCGACGTTATTTGTCGGCAGGTGGTTGTTAACTGGTTAATGAAGCTTCGCAAATGCCATGTGTGTTGATTTTCTATTTGCTTTAAAGGGGCCCAGTAGAACCCAAGCTCAGTTGTACCCCCACTCATCAGATCCCACACTCAGTAGTAACCCCCAGCTCTGCCAATCCCCAGCTCAGTAGTAACCTCCAGTTCTACTGATGCCTTGCTCAGTAGTAACCTCCAGCTCTGCTGATCCCCCACTCAGTAGTAACACTATATTGTTTTCAGGCTGTGCACCACATGCAACATCGCTAGCTTCTCCTGCTTCAGTCCCCCAGCTCTGCTGATCCTCTGCCACTCAGTCCTCCCTCTTAAAGGGGTTGTAAAGGTTATTTTTTTATTTTCTAAATAGGTTCCTTTAAGCTAGGGCATTGTTGGTTCACTTACCTTTTCCTCCGATTTCCCTTCTAAATGTTTTTTTTCTTTGTCTGAATTTCTCACTTCCTGTTCCTCCTCAGTAAGCTTGCTCCCATCATCTGAGACATTCTGGCTGGGGGTTAGTCAGAGTGCTCGCCCCCTCCCTTGGGACTACATCGCCTCCCCGCAGGGATGTAGTCCCAAGGGAGGGGGCGAGCACGCTGACTAACCCTCAGCCAGAATGGCTCGGATGATGGGGGCAAGCTTACTGAGGAGGAACAGGAAGTGAGAAATTCAGACAAAGAAAAAAAACATTTAGAAGGGAAATCGAAGGAAAAGGTAAGTGAACCAACAATGTACTAGCTTAAAGGAACCTTAAGAAAGCGTTTTCAAAGTCACATTTTGAAGCTAGTGTAAACAAACCCTAAGGCCCCATGCACACGAGACGCCGGTGCAAACTCTGCTGAACAGACGTTTTTAAAGGCTAAAACCGGCGTTTAAAAACGCCCGTTTTGCCGCGATTTTAGCGGCGTTTTACCGCGTTTTACCGCGTTTGCGTCTATAGGCGTTTAGTTAAGAAACATCATAAGACCCTCCCTAAGCTCAAAAAACATTATTATTACCCATTTCAGCCATTTTGGGAGACCAGCAGCTGAGAGAGCAGCAGTGTACTTGTATTTAGCGTATCACTTGCCACATCATCTGCCACAAGCTGTGGATTGTCCACTTGCCACGTCACCTGATACGTCACCTGGCCACGTCACCTGCCACAATTTGTGAATTGTCCACTTGCCACGTCACCTGCCACGTCACCTGGCCACAAGTTGTGGAATGTTCACTTGCCACGTCACCTGCCACGTCACCTGGCCACGTCACCTGGCCACGTCACCTGCCACAAGTTGTGAATTGTCCACTTGCCACGTCACCTGCCACGTCACCTGGCCATGTCACCTGCCACAAGTTGTGGATTGTCCACTTGCCACATCACCTGCCATGTCACCTGGCCACATCACATGCCACGTCACCTGGCCACGTCACCTGCCACAAGTTGTGGATTGTCCACTTGCCACGTCACCTGCCACGTCACCTGCCATGTCACCTGGCCACGTCACCTGCCACAATTTGTGGCTTTCCACCTGCCACGTCACCTGGCCACGTCACCTGGCACAAGTTGTGGATTGTCCACTTGCCACGTCACCTGCCACATCACCTGCCATGTCACCTGGCCACGTCACATGCCACGTCACCTGACCACGTCACCTGCCACAAGTTTTGGATTGTCCACTTGCCACGTCACCTGCCACGTCACCTGCCACAATTTGTGGATTGTCCACCTGCCACGTCACCTGCCATGTCACCTGGCCACGTCACCTGGCCACAAGTTGTGGATTGTCTACTTGCCACGTCACCTGGCCACGTCACCTGCCACAATTTGTGGATTTCCACCTGCCACGTCACCTGGCAACATCACCTGCCACAAGTTGTGGATTGTCCACTTGCCACGTCACCTGCCACAAGTTGTGGATTGTCTACAGTGCAATGCAAGCAATTACATTTTTTTTTTCATATTTTTTTGATGGTTTTTCATCATTTGCCATCATTTTTGAGATTTCTAATGTAAAAAAATAGGTCACCTTTAAAAACGCTAATAAACGAAATCGCGGCAAAACGCCGGTACCGCGTTTTGCCGCGTTTAGCGGCGTTTAGCCGCGTTTTGCGTCTGAAACGTGGAAAACTTTTGCGTCTGAACCCATTTTTTTGCTTCTGGAAAAACGAGGTTAAACACAACTGCCTAAAAACGGCAATAAACGAGACTGTGTGCATGGACACATAGGATAACATTGAATGGATTCAAGGGCAGTTGAAAAAAGTGTCCAACTGCCTCTGAACGCGCGTTTAACAGCAAATAACAGCGTCTCGTGTGCATGGGGCCTAAGGAGCACTATTTTATACATATCCTGGCAGAAGGAGATTCTGAAGAAAGCTAAAAAGAGCAAACCTGCCAACACCAAGAGCAGAGGAATACAGCAATGACACTAGACATACATTAACTTGTTAAAAGATAGCAGTTACTAAGAAACATTCTCATCACACAAAATACTCCCTAGCCAACATAAGAGCAACAGTGACTGCAGTTTAGAAAAGCTTGTAAAATCTAAATGTTTTAACCTTGTTTTCTAGTTACAAAGCAATCAATAGAGTGCAATTGCAATGTAACAATCTGCTTGCCACTACACAGACTGCAGGGGGCATGTTCCCTCACTTCTTCCTGCATTATCCAGCTTCCTGGGATGCTAATATTTGCTTTATCTAGATGCATACCCACTAGACTTGTGCACAACGGAAAAATTCGTTCCGTTTCGGTTCGTTTCTTTCCGGTCCTGTTGATTCGTAATCATTCGTAATTTTGCTAGACGGGATTTTTCGTGTTCGAACTCATTCGTATTTTTGCAAGCGACATTTTTCGTTGAATTTTTTGTTGCTTTATAATTCGTACTTTCGGTAGAGTACGTTGTTTTTCGTTGATTCTGGACACAACTCCTACTTTCGTAACTTTTTTTGGGTTCGTTGATTCGTAATTTTCCGTGTCTCTCTCACAACGACGCTGTCTATTATGCCTAATGTGCTTCGAATGGATTTGTACTTTTCTAAATACATAGCGGTTATTTGTAACGATTCGAAATCTCGTATTTTACTTTCGTTTTTTACATGCGGCTATAGGCTCCGCCCCTGTACACCATTTTGAGAGGGTTCAGCACGGTGAGGGAGAAGCAGAGAGCAGAGCAGAGTGTTATTGTGCTTCGAATGGATTCGAAATCTCGTATTTTACTTTCGTTTTTTACATGCGGCTATAACCTCCGCCCCTGTACACCATTTTGAGGGGGAGTTCAGCACGGTGTGGGAGAAGCAGAGAGCAGAGCAGAGTGAGTGTTATTGTGCTTCGTATGGATTCGTACATTCGTAACTTTTTCATAACGAATTATGCCGAAGACATTCGGGCATTCGCTATTTGCGGTATAATTTATTTCGGATTCGGTCTTATTCGTAATTGCTTTGTTCGGAAATTCGAATGCTTCCGAATGTCCGAAAGTTGCTAAATTCGGACGAATTTCAATTCGTTACGAAACGAATTGCACAAGCCTAATACCCACTAGAAAATCTTCAGCAGTGTAGCATGGTTACACTGTAACTACAAATCTGGGTTCAACCTGCAGAAGTTAAATTGGGATTGATGCACCCTGGGGAGCCTAAGCAAAGGTTTTCGTATCCTGGCCTACCAGGCTGCTATTATGCACTTGGAAATGGTCAGCCAGGGAAGAGCTTTTACAACTCATCTTTATTTTCTAAGGGCTCTTTCACACGGAGGTCCGTTCAGGTCCGCCTGTCAGTTTTTTAGGCGGACCTGAAACGGATCCTCCATGTACCCCTATGGAGGCACGGATGTCAGCGGAGACATGTCCGCTGACATCCGCTCCGCTCCGCTCCGCCAAAGTGTGACGGAGGAAAACCCTATTTTTCCTTCCGTCGGCGGAGCGAATCGGATGACAACGGACTCTACGGTCCGTCGTCATCCGATTCCCCATAGGGGAGAGCGGCGCTCTGACAGGGCGGTCCCTGCACAGTGTACGGGGACCGCCCAGTCATCCGTCGGCTCAGCGGGGATCAACGGAGCGATCCCCGCTGAGCAAGCGGAGCTTCACGGGGCGGATCTGCACGGATCCGCCCCGTGTGAAAGGACCCTAAGAGTATGGCACCACCTACATAAGGGGGCTAACTAGCTACTGGCCAATGTAAAATGGGCCAGCAGCAGGACAATATTATTGGGCAAGATTAGGCCCTATATTTCTAGACATGAAGAGCACAGGCAGGGGTTTCACTACAAGAATTAAGATACCACAGAAGATACATAGATGTAAAAATTATATTTTTCCTACAGCTTTCCTGTAAAATACTTTTCTTGGAGTACATCACGGGACACAGAGCAGCCATAATAATTAATATGTGGGTTATATGCCACCTATAGATGAATGGACACTGGCAGATCAATCAAACAGGAAGTCATCCCCTATATAACCCCTCCTACACAGCAAATACCTCAGTTTTGTAGCAAAGCAATATATATCCCAAAAAATAGGGGAGGGACCTCTGTGTCCCGTGATGTACTCCAAGAAAAGGATTTTACAGGTAAGCTATAGGAAAAATAAAATGTGCTTTATCGTACATCACAGGACACAGAGCAGCCATAATAATTACTATGTGTGATGTCCTAAAGCAATGCCCCTGAGGGGAGGGAGACACAATCACAGAAACTGCCACCTGAGAAGGACTTATTCTTCCGACCGTAACATACTGGGGCCAAAGCAGTATCCTCCGTGGCTTTGATATCCATCTGGTAAAATCCTGTGAATGTATGAACAAGAAAATAATGTAGTGGTCTTAAAAACCGGAGCCACTGACACCTAATGGTGGATGACCTAAGATGTCCCCACCCCATTTTGGTGAGCGCGCTCGCTGCCAGGTGTGTGGGGACATCTTAGGTCATCACACACACCTGGCAGCGAGCGCGCTCACCAAAATGGGGTGGGGACATTGCCCTTTATAGCCATAGACTTGAATAATTAACTGGCGGATCCAATGAAAAAATAGCTAACTTGGATGCCTCCTACCCTTCCTGGGCTCTGTTGGTAGCACAAACCAGGATTCCTGAGTATGTAGCTATATTACTCCTGCCAACTGAGGATTAGAAAAGAAGGCAAGACACTGTCCTGATTCAAGTGAAAACTAGAAACCACTTGTAGTGCCCTGCTCTCAATGAGTGTGCGCTATATGTTAAATTATAGTTATCTGAGTAATAGTTTGGCTCAGAGGGATTGTGTTACAAATTGCACTCTGTTTCAGTTCAGCTGGTTGTGTGATTTCCCTCCTGACAGTGGGTGTCGCTGCCACCGCTGGTCAGGATTGGAAAGGCTAAGGCTGAATGTATTGGGTACCTCTTTCCCAGCAAGCAGCCCAGGGGGCGTGGTGAACCCACTGTGCATGCTGGGAAGGGGTATTTAAGTGACAGACGCCATTAGGGCAAGGAGAGATTTTGGGGTCGTGTCTTCGGTCCCCACCTGCGGGTCCTCATGGCCTCAGGGAAGTGTTGGCAGCTGGAAGAGACAAAGCAATTGAGGACTCAATTGGAGGATGCATCCGGATCACCATCTACCTCACAATGCTGCCGGAACGGCTGAAAGATCCTGGCACTGAGAGCTGTGTTCTTCATTCAGAAGGTAACCCAAGTAAAGGGTACTCCAAGTCTGTGGCAGAGACTGTTCTATTTGCACCAAGTCTGTGGCAGAGACTATATGTGTTCGAGCTGTACAACGGCTGCTAGGCCAGTGAGATTGGGCCTATCCGGTGTTTGCTGAGTCCAGTGTGGAGACAGTTGTTCCTCTGAGCCTAGGAACATTCTTATGATTCACAACTAAGGTACCTGAGTCCTCCCCATCCCTTCATCCCCTCTGTTGGAAACTTTATTTCAAATAAACCCTTGAAAGAGACTTTTGTGTTGGTGCAAACTTCTTCTGGACAACTCTTCAAGGAGAACCCCTGAGACGAGCGTACGGAACAGTGAGGTAACGTGCAAGGCCCAAAATTAAACCAGCGGCCCGCTACGGGGGTATTGCTACACACTCTAGGCAATAAAGATGGATGAGGACGCAACATCACCTTATCATGATGTAAGACCAAGAACGGCTCCTTGCATGAGAGAGCCGTCAGCTCAGACACTCCACTTGCTGAGATGATAGTGACCAAAGAAGCCCCTTCCAAGACAAGACTAACAATTGGTTCAAAAGGTGCCAAAAGGCACCAAAAGGTGGCCAATGCAAGGACAGCCAAGAGCAAATTCAAGTCCCAAGGACATAAGAGTGGCTTGACAGGTGGAACTGTCTGTGTTACACCCTGTATGAAGTATGAATCAAGGAGTGAGAAACAACGGCCTCTGGAAAAAAAAGGATAGGGGTGAATCTGACTCCTAATGGTACTTAAGGCCAATCTCTTTTCCCCTATCGATTGGAGAAAGGAAAAAAACTCCCACTCACATATCTGCGGGTGCTTTCAACTGTTTTCGCCCCAGGCATAAAATATTTCCAAGTCCTGTAATTGAAGGTCCCTGAAGCCAGCTTCCAGGCGCTTAACAGAGCAGAGATAACAGGACACAAGACAATTAGGTCCAGCTGGACTGGAAGTGTCCAGGGCTATGTCAGTGTACCAAGCCCCCCATGGCTTATTTGGCTAACACTATTATCGGTGTTACCCCCCCCAGAATTCAAAAATGCTGCAGTAGTTGAAACAGAGGGAAGGTGTCAGTTAGGGAGAACTGGTCCCTAAGGTGTCACCAGTGCATCTACCCCTATTGCCAGTGGGACTTTCGTCCCGGACCCAACCTGTCAAACTTGCTGTAAAACTTGGAATCCAGTTGATCCACCTGTAGAGTTCCCCAACACTGGCAGATTGCCAAAAAATGTCTCAGGAAGCAGGGACTGCGTGGTCCCGTCATTAGTTGCTGATGACTGGAAACCCCCCTGTCATTTCTATAGACCTGGAATACGTACTGGTGACAGAGACAGCACCTGTTGTTCTGCCCCAGACAGAATTTGGTTCACCTTCCTGAGCCGCACAACTCCTGGTGCTGACCTGGTGTTTAACCACTTAACGACCGCTCACTGTATATGTACGTCGGCAGAATGGCACCGACAGGCACAATCACGTACAGTGTACGTGATTACCTTTGTACAGTTGGGGGGTCCGATCGGACCCCACTCCTATACAGTGAGCGGTCGGTATTCATTGGGGAGCGATCCGACATGAGGGGGCGGCCATTCGATTCCGGCCACCCCCCCGCGATCGCTCCCGGCGAATGGAAATGCTCCCTCTGCTGTGTAATGTTTACACAGGCAGAGGAAGCAGGAGGAAGTGATGTCATCTCTCATGCGGCGCTCACATATACCGAGCGCCGTACAAGAGAAGACACACAGGTCAGTACACTAACACTACACTGACACCAGGACACATAGGCACACAAATCGCCCCCCAGGCCCCCCCCAGATCAACCCCCAGCCCCCAGTCACAGTGTCACTGATTGCAGTGACCATTTATTTACTGATCACTGCAATCAGTGACATTTGTGACTGTAAAAGTGTCACTACATTTAGTTTTAGGTCCAGTGTAGCCCCCTAACCCCCCCCTAATAAAGGTTTAACCCCCTGATCACCCCCCAGATAACCCTTTCACCCCCTAGCACCGCCGTCGCTAGTGATGAGCCGAACACACCAGAACCC
Organism: Rana muscosa; assembly: GCA_029206835.1. Lineage (NCBI taxonomy): Eukaryota > Metazoa > Chordata > Amphibia > Anura > Ranidae > Rana > Rana muscosa. The sequence goes on from CM055117.1 coordinate 785,845,703, forward strand.
GCGAACGGACCGAAAGTTCGTACGAACATTAGAACCCTATTAAATACAATGGATGCGAACGTTCGAATTCTAAAGTGCTAATTATAATGACTATTATGCATGTTATTGTCCTAAAAAGGGTTTGGGAACCCGGGTTCTGCACCAGGGGACATGTATCAATGCAAAAAGAAGTTTTAAAAACGGTCGTTTTTCGGGAGCAGTCATTTTAATGATGCATAAAGTGAAAAAAAAAAAGTCAAATATTCCTTTAAATATCGTACCTGGGGGGTGTCTAAAGTATGCCTGTGAAGTGCCACGTGTTTCCCGTGTTTAGAACTGTCCCTGCACAAAATGACACTTCTAAAGGAAAAAAAAGCCATTTAAAACTGCTTGCGGCTTTAATGTAATGTCTGGTCCCGGTAATATGGATGAAAATCTTTAAGAAAAATGGCATAGCTACCCCATGACCCCCCCCCACCCCAGCCCATTACCAGCCCCTTTGGGTCTTGTATGGATATTAAGGGGAACCCCGCACATAAAATAAAAAAGGCCCTATATACTCTGAACAGCCGTATACAGGCGGTGCATACAAGACAGGGACTGTAGGTTTGTTCTTATGTAGAATCTGTTTGTAATTTTGAACAGGTACATTGTTTAAGTGTAGCTCCAGCCCAAAAATCTATTTTTAAACTTTTTGGAAAACATAGGTAAGGGTTATCACCCCTGTAACATTTGTTTTGCTGTCTGTGCCCCTGTTCAGAACATTTCACCTCACTTTCCGTCCCAATGACAACTGTTTTTGAAATGTGGTGTTTTTCTTGAAAAAAGGATTGGTGATAAAGCATCAGTACAGAGGAGACACCTTTCTCCCATATTAATTCTTACAGGAGAGAATTTTCCTTCCAAGGGGTAGATTTCCTCTCACTTCCTGTTGTCTTCTTGCGTTTGCAAGTAGGAGTCGTTTGTAAGTTGGATGTTTGAAAGTAGGGACCTGCCGTATATACTCTGCAGAAATAGGCCCCTTAGTTGTTGGTGTTGGCACAACACTGTAAGCACTCACAGTTACTCTTGGTTGGTGCTGGAACGCCCTGCTGTCAACTATTATATCAGGAATTTTAATTACATATAATTGTTGAACAGTGGTAGTAAAAATTGGGCCTTTGATGGTGGTGCTGGTGCCACAACACTGTAAGCCCTGACAGTTACTCTTGGTGGGTGCAGCAATGGGCCCTGCTGTGAATTATTAGATCAAGAATTGTAATTGCATGCCCCTGTTGAACAGGGGCTGAAAAATTGGGCCTTTCGTGGTGGTGGTGGTGGTGGTGGTGTTGCCACAACACCCTAAGCCCTCAGAGTTACTCTTGGTGGGTGCAGGAATGGGCCCTGCTGTGAATTATTAGATCAAGAATTGTAATTACATGCCCCTTTTGAACAGGGGCTGAAAAATTGGGCCTTTCGTGGTGGTGGTGGTGGTGGCGTTGCCACAACACTGTAAGCCCTCAGAGTGACTCTTGGTGGGTGCAGCAATGGGCCCTGCTGTGAATTATTAGATCAAGAATTGTAATTACATGCCCCTGTTGAACAGGGGCTGAAAAATTGGGCCTTAGGCACTGGTGGCACAACACTACAACCCCTCACAGATACTGTACTTGGAGCACAGCAATGAGCCCTGTTGCAAAGTATTGCTTCAAAAATTGTAATGACACGCCCCTGTTAAACAGGGGCTGAAAAATTGGGCCTTAGGCACTGGTGGCACAACACTCCAACCCCTCACAGATACTGTACTTGGAGCACAGCAATGAGCCCTGTTGCAAAGTATTGCTTCAAAAATTGTAATGACATGCCCCTGTTAAACAGGGGCTGAAAAATTGGGCCTTAGGCACTGGTGGCACAACACTCCAACCCCTCACAGATACTGTACTTGGAGCACAGCAATGAGCCCTGTTGCAAAGTATTGCTTCAAAAATTGTAATTACACGCCCCTGTTAAACAGGGGCTGAAAAATTGGGCCTTAGCCACTGGTGGCGGTGCCCAGAACCAAAAATGTTCTTACAAGCTATCAGCATGATCATTGAGGAGGAAGAGGATAGTCACTCAGGATAACAGGATAGTCACTCAGCATCAGCATAGGCAGTCTTGAAGTGATCTGACATTTCAAAAAAGATTATTCAGTTAAATCAGCATCAGGTGCTTGGTAGCTGTCATCATCAATCGTATCATTGAGGACTCGGAGGAGGAGGATAGCCAGTCAACATAACAGCACAGGCACTCAGCATCAGCATCAGTCTTGAAGGGATGTGACATGTTAAAATCAATTAATCTGTTATATCAGCATCAGGTGTGTGGTAGCTGGTGGTGATCCAAGACTGGTTCATCTTGATGAAAGTCAGTCGATCAACCGAGTCGGTGGACAGGCGCACCCTGTGATCCGTGACAAATCCTCCAGCAGCACTGAATGTGCGTTCCGAAAGAACGCTGGATGCAGGACAGGCCAGTAGCTCAATTGCATACTGTGCAAGCTCTGGCCAGTGATCCATCCTCAAGACCCAGTAAGCCAGAGGATTTTCGGTGGGGAAGGTGTCCAAGTCTGACCTTGCCCCTAGATATTCCTGCACCATGTTTATCAGACGCTGGCGATGGTTGCTGGAACCGATCATACTTTGGGGCTGCGGACTAAAGAATTGTCTGAACGCATCGGTCAGACGGCCACCTTCCCCACCGCTCCTTCTTTGACTGGCCGAAGCCTCAGCAACTCGTTGTCCAGGACCAGGAGTTTGTAACCTCCCAGTCTCTGGGAACGCGTTGCACAGACCTTTCTGCAAGGCCTCCCGGAGTTGTCTCATCCTCTGCTCCCTCTGCGACGGTAACATAAGGTCCGCAACCTTACCCTTGTACCGTGGATCAAGGAGAGTGGCCAGCCAGTAATGGTCCCTCTCCTTGATCCGAAGAATACGAGGATCCTTCCGCAGACTTTGCAGGATCAGGGAGGCCATGCAGCGTAGGTTTGCTGAGGCATTCGGTCCGGACTCCTCTGGGTCACTAAGGACGACATGATCCGCAGCCACCTCCTCCCAGCCACGTACAAGTCCACTGGTTTCTTGGGACTGTAAATCATCCCTAAAAGACTGCTGCTGATGATGCTGAGTGCCAGCCTCCACCTCCATGCTGACACAATCCTCCTCCTCCTCTTCCTGTACGATGGGTGGGACAGAAGGAACACTGTCTGGGTAAAGGGGGCCTTGAGAGGCAAGGAAGTCCTCCTCTTCCTGCCTCTGTTCTGCCTCAAGTGCCCTGTCCATTATTCCACGCAGCGTGTGCTCCAACAGGTGGACAAGAGGTACAGTGTCACTGATGCATGCACTGTCACTGCTCACCATCCTCGTGGCCTCCTCAAATGGTGCCAGGACAGTGCATGCATCCCTGATCATGCCCCACTGGCGTGGAGAAAAAAAACCAAGCTCCCCTGACCCTGTCCTGGTGCCGTAGTCGCACAGGTACTCATTGATGGCCCTCTGCTGCGTGTGCAGCCGCTGCAGCATGGCCAACGTTGAGTTCCACCTGGTGGGCATGTCACATATAAGGCGGTTCTTGGGCAGGTTCAACTCCTTTTGCAGCTCAGCCAGGCGAGCACTGGCATTATAAGATCTGCGGAAATGCACACAGACTTTCCTGGCCTGCCTCAGGACATCCTGTAAGCCCGGGTACCTGCCCAAGAACCGCTGCACCACCAGGTTAAGGACGTGAGCCACACAGGGCACATGGGTCAGTTGTCCCTGTCGGAGGGCGGAGAGGAGGTTGGTGCCATTGTCGCAAACCACCATTCCTGGCTTAAGCTGGCGTGGCGTCAACCACCTCTCGGCCTGGCCCTGCAGAGCAGACAGGACCTCTGCCCCAGTGTGGCTTCTGTCCCCCAAACACACCAGCGCAAGCACGGCATGGCATCTTTTTGCCTGCGTACTTGCGTAGCCCCTTGAACGGCTACGGAGCACCGCTGGTTCAGAGGACAAACCACAGGAAGAGGCCATGGAGGAAGAAGAAGAGCAGGGGGTGGAGGAGAGAGGTGTGTCACAACCAGTAGTAGCATTTTGGAGGCGTGGCGGTGGAACAACCTCCAACACTACTGCACCTTGTCCTGCATCCTTCCCAGCTGCCAAAAGAGTGACCCAATGGGCCGTGAAAGAAAGGTAACGTCCCTGTCCATGCCTGCTGGACCATGAGTCAGCGGTAATATGCACCTTACCGCTGACCGCCCTGTCCAGCGAGGCCAAGACATTGCCTTCCACATGCCGGTAGAGAGCCGGAATAGCCTTCCGTGAGAAAAAGTGGCGTTTGGGAACCTGCCACTGAGGAACCGCACATTGCACAAACTCACAGAAGGGGGCCGAGTCTACCAACTGAAAAGGCAGCAGTTGAAGCGCTAGCAATTTAGCCAAGCTAGCATTCAACCGCTGGGCATGTGGATGGCTGGGAGTGAACTTCTTTCGACGGTCCAGCAGCTGGGGCAGGGAAATTTGCCTGCTAGAATCGGACGTCGGTGTACTGCTAGCAGAGTGGCCGCAACTACTTGGCTGTGACACACCTAATTCTACACCTTCATTCCTCTCAGTGCATGTTTCAGACAGGACTGAAGTTATAGTGGGGTTGGAGATCCCAGCTGATGCGGTGCAAGGAGAGGTCCGCTTTGTTCTTTGGTGTGGGTCTTTGAGGTAGGCTTGCCAACGAGCTGCATGGCAGGTCAACATATGTCTGGTCAGGCATGTGGTACCCAAGCGGCTGATGTTTTGGCCACGCGATATACGCTTGAGACATATGTTGCAAACAGCAGCTGTGCGATCTGATGCACTAGCCTCAAAAAAGGCCCACACCAAAGAACTTTTTGAATGACGGGCAGAGGCAGCGCCCTGCACAGGCGGAGCTCTGCGGTGTGATTCCGTCGGTGTACTGCCCTTACGCTGGCCACCAAAGGGCATCCTGCCTCGTTGGAGATGTGCCTCCTCCTCATCCTCCTCCTCCTCCTCTCTCCTATTAGGCACCCACGTGGAGTCAGTGACCTCATCATACCCTCCCTCCTCATCACTGGAGCCAATCTGGCAGTATGCTGCAGCTGCTGGAACATGACTGCCAGATTGGTGTCCTTCTTGAGCATCCCCTCTGTCTGCTCTCACGCTACTGCCTTCCTGTAGCTGGGTTTCATCATCAGACCCTTCGAAACACTGGGCATCCTCCTGGAGCATGTACCCAACACTGTGCTCAAACAGTTCGGGGGACTCCTCAGGAGGAGGACATGGTGGGTCTAGGGAAGGAGTGACTGATGATGAGTCTGACATTGATACCAGGGAAGAGGACGCTTTGGCAGCTGCTTTGCCAGTACCCTGAGCCTGGGTGAGAGAGGATGAGGAGGAGGAGGAGGGCTTGGTCATCCACTCTACCAAGTCTTCGGCATGATGTGGCTCAACATGTCCAGCTGCCGAAAAGAAGGACAAGCGTGTCCCATGGCCATGTGCTGATGACAATGCACCGCGTCCACGACCAGCGCTGTTGCCCCCAGACACAGAGCCTGCTTGCCCTCTTTTATTGCCTCCTGACTGTCTGCCTCTCCTTGTTTGCCTTCCAGACATTCTAATAGATGGCCTGCAGGGAGATGGGAAAAAAGCAATAAGGGCTACCTTTAGGTGTCCTTCTCTGTCCCTTTACTTAAGGATTTCTAAATATGGTTGAGGATGATTGCTTTCGCACAGAATAGCACAACGACAATTTCCCTGACTGTCCAAAAAACAAGGATTTCAAAGATGGTTGATGAGGAATGCTTTAGCACAGTATAGCACAAGGAGAATTTCCCTCACTGTCCTTCCCTGTCCCTAGAAACAAGGATTATCACAGTGAAAGAAACTGACACTCTTCCTACCTATAGTTTTCTGTCCCTAGAAAAAATGTTTGTTTAAAGCTGATTGATGATCAATGCTTTAGCCCACTATAGCACAAGTAGAATTTCCCTCACTGTCCTTCCCTGTCCCTAGAAACAAGGATTATCACAGTGAAAGAAACTGACACTCTTCCTACCTATAGTTTTCTGTCCCTAGAAAAAATGTTTTTTTAAAGATGGTTGATGATCAATGCTTTAGCACACTATAGCACAAGGAGAATTTCCCTCACTGTCCTTCCCTGTCCCTAGAAACAAGGATTATCACAGTGAAAGAAACTGACACTCTTCCTACCTATAGTTTTCTGTCCCTAGAAAAAATGTTTTTTTAAAGATGGTTGATGATCAATGCTTTAGCACACTATAGCACAAGGAGAATTTCCCTCACTGTCCTTCCCTGTCCCTAGAAACAAGGATTATCACAGTGAAAGAAACTGACACTCTTCCTACCTATAGTTTTCTGTCCCTAGAAAAAATGTTTGTTTAAAGCTGATTGATGATCAATGCTTTAGCACACTATAGCACAAGTAGAATTTCCCTCACTGTCCTTCCCTGTCCCTAGAAACAAGGATTATCACAGTGAAAGAAACTGACACTCTTCCTACCTATAGTTTTCTGTCCCTAGAAAAAATGTTTTTTTAAAGACGGTTGATGATCAATGCTTTAGCACACTATAGCACAAGGAGAATTTCCCTCACTGTCCTTCCCTGTCCCTAGAAACAAGGATTATCACAGTGAAAGAAACTGACACTCTTCCTACCTATAGTTTTCTGTCCCTAGAAAAAATGTTTTTTTAAAGACGGTTGATGATCAATGCTTTAGCACACTATAGCACAAGGAGAATTTCCCTCACTGTCCTTCCCTGTCCCTAGAAACAAGGATTATCACAGTGAAAGAAACTGACACTCTTCCTACCTATAGTTTTCTGTCCCTAGAAAAAATGTTTTTTTAAAGCTGATTGATGATCAATGCTTTAGCACACTATAGCACAAGTAGAATTTCCCTCACTGCCCTTCCCTGTCCCTAGAAACAAGGATTATCACAGTGAAAGAAACTGACACTCTTCCTACCTATAGTTTTCTGTCCCTAGAAAAAATGTTTTTTTAAAGATGGTTGATGATCAATGCTTTAGCACACTATAGCACAAGGAGAATTTCCCTCACTGTCCTTCCCTGTCCCTAGAAACAAGGATTATCACAGTGAAAGAAACTGACACTCTTCCTACCTATAGTTTTCTGTCCCTAGAAAAAATGTTTGTTTAAAGCTGATTGATGATCAATGCTTTAGCACACTATAGCACAAGTAGAATTTCCCTCACTGTCCTTCCCTGTCCCTAGAAACAAGGATTATCACAGTGAAAGAAACTGACACTCTTCCTACCTATAGTTTTCTGTCCCTAGAAAAAATGTTTTTTTAAAGACGGTTGATGATCAATGCTTTAGCACACTATAGCACAAGGAGAATTTCCCTCACTGTCCTTCCCTGTCCCTAGAAACAAGGATTATCACAGTGAAAGAAACTGACACTCTTCCTACCTATAGTTTTCTGTCCCTAGAAAAAATGTTTTTTTAAAGCTGATTGATGATCAATGCTTTAGCACACTATAGCACAAGTAGAATTTCCCTCACTGCCCTTCCCTGTCCCTAGAAACAAGGATTATCACAGTGAAAGAAACTGACACTCTTCCTACCTATAGTTTTCTGTCCCTAGAAAAAATGTTTTTTTAAAGATGGTTGATGATCAATGCTTTAGCACACTATAGCACAAGGAGAATTTCCCTCACTGTCCTTCCCTGTCCCTAGAAACAAGGATTATCACAGTGAAAGAAACTGACACTCTTCCTACCTATAGTTTTCTGTCCCTAGAAAAAATGTTTTTTTAAAGACGGTTGATGATCAATGCTTTAGCACACTATAGCACAAGGAGAATTTCCCTCACTGTCCTTCCCTGTCCCTAGAAACAAGGATTATCACAGTGAAAGAAACTGACACTCTTCCTACCTATAGTTTTCTGTCCCTAGAAAAAATGTTTTTTTAAAGACGGTTGATGATCAATGCTTTAGCACACTATAGCACAAGGAGAATTTCCCTCACTGTCCTTCCCTGTCCCTAGAAACAAGGATTATCACAGTGAAAGAAACTGACACTCTTCCTACCTATAGTTTTCTGTCCCTAGAAAAAATGTTTGTTTAAAGCTGATTGATGATCAATGCTTTAGCACACTATAGCACAAGTAGAATTTCCCTCACTGTCCTTCCCTGTCCCTAGAAACAAGGATTATCACAGTGAAAGAAACTGACACTCTTCCTACCTATAGTTTTCTGTCCCTAGAAAAAATGTTTTTTTAAAGACGGTTGATGATCAATGCTTTAGCACACTATAGCACAAGGAGAATTTCCCTCACTGTCCTTCCCTGTCCCTAGAAACAAGGATTATCACAGTGAAAGAAACTGACACTCTTCCTACCTATAGTTTTCTGTCCCTAGAAAAAATGTTTTTTTAAAGCTGATTGATGATCAATGCTTTAGCACACTATAGCACAAGTAGAATTTCCCTCACTGTCCTTCCCTGTCCCTAGAAACAAGGATTATCACAGTGAAAGAAACTGACACTCTTCCTACCTATAGTTTTCTGTCCCTAGAAAAAATGTTTTTTTAAAGATGGTTGATGATCAATGCTTTAGCACACTATAGCACAAGGAGAATTTCCCTCACTGTCCTTCCCTGTCCCTAGAAACAAGGATTATCACAGTGAAAGAAACTGACACTCTTCCTACCTATAGTTTTCTGTCCCTAGAAAAAATGTTTGTTTAAAGCTGATTGATGATCAATGCTTTAGCACACTATAGCACAAGTAGAATTTCCCTCACTGTCCTTCCCTGTCCCTAGAAACAAGGATTATCACAGTGAAAGAAACTGACACTCTTCCTACCTATAGTTTTCTGTCCCTAGAAAAAATGTTTTTTTAAAGACGGTTGATGATCAATGCTTTAGCACACTATAGCACAAGGAGAATTTCCCTCACTGTCCTTCCCTGTCCCTAGAAACAAGGATTATCACAGTGAAAGAAACTGACACTCTTCCTACCTATAGTTTTCTGTCCCTAGAAAAAATGTTTTTTTAAAGACGGTTGATGATCAATGCTTTAGCACACTATAGCACAAGGAGAATTTCCCTCACTGTCCTTCCCTGTCCCTAGAAACAAGGATTATCACAGTGAAAGAAACTGACACTCTTCCTACCTATAGTTTTCTGTCCCTAGAAAAAATGTTTTTTTAAAGACGGTTGATGATCAATGCTTTAGCACACTATAGCACAAGGAGAATTTCCCTCACTGTCCTTCCCTGTCCCTAGAAACAAGGATTATCACAGTGAAAGAAACTGACACTCTTCCTACCTATAGTTTTCTGTCCCTAGAAAAAATGTTTGTTTAAAGCTGATTGATGATCAATGCTTTAGCACACTATAGCACAAGTAGAATTTCCCTCACTGTCCTTCCCTGTCCCTAGAAACAAGGATTATCACAGTGAAAGAAACTGACACTCTTCCTACCTATAGTTTTCTGTCCCTAGAAAAAATGTTTTTTTAAAGACGGTTGATGATCAATGCTTTAGCACACTATAGCACAAGGAGAATTTCCCTCACTGTCCTTCCCTGTCCCTAGAAACAAGGATTATCACAGTGAAAGAAACTGACACTCTTCCTACCTATAGTTTTCTGTCCCTAGAAAAAATGTTTTTTTAAAGCTGATTGATGATCAATGCTTTAGCACACTATAGCACAAGTAGAATTTCCCTCACTGCCCTTCCCTGTCCCTAGAAACAAGGATTATCACAGTGAAAGAAACTGACACTCTTCCTACCTATAGTTTTCTGTCCCTAGAAAAAATGTTTTTTTAAAGATGGTTGATGATCAATGCTTTAGCACACTATAGCACAAGGAGAATTTCCCTCACTGTCCTTCCCTGTCCCTAGAAACAAGGATTATCACAGTGAAAGAAACTGACACTCTTCCTACCTATAGTTTTCTGTCCCTAGAAAAAATGTTTTTTTAAAGACGGTTGATGATCAATGCTTTAGCACACTATAGCACAAGGAGAATTTCCCTCACTGTCCTTCCCTGTCCCTAGAAACAAGGATTATCACAGTGAAAGAAACTGACACTCTTCCTACCTATAGTTTTCTGTCCCTAGAAAAAATGTTTTTTTAAAGACGGTTGATGATCAATGCTTTAGCACACTATAGCACAAGGAGAATTTCCCTCACTGTCCTTCCCTGTCCCTAGAAACAAGGATTATCACAGTGAAAGAAACTGACACTCTTCCTACCTATAGTTTTCTGTCCCTAGAAAAAATGTTTGTTTAAAGCTGATTGATGATCAATGCTTTAGCACACTATAGCACAAGTAGAATTTCCCTCACTGTCCTTCCCTGTCCCTAGAAACAAGGATTATCACAGTGAAAGAAACTGACACTCTTCCTACCTATAGTTTTCTGTCCCTAGAAAAAATGTTTTTTTAAAGACGGTTGATGATCAATGCTTTAGCACACTATAGCACAAGGAGAATTTCCCTCACTGTCCTTCCCTGTCCCTAGAAACAAGGATTATCACAGTGAAAGAAACTGACACTCTTCCTACCTATAGTTTTCTGTCCCTAGAAAAAATGTTTTTTTAAAGCTGATTGATGATCAATGCTTTAGCACACTATAGCACAAGTAGAATTTCCCTCACTGCCCTTCCCTGTCCCTAGAAACAAGGATTATCACAGTGAAAGAAACTGACACTCTTCCTACCTATAGTTTTCTGTCCCTAGAAAAAATGTTTTTTTAAAGATGGTTGATGATCAATGCTTTAGCACACTATAGCACAAGGAGAATTTCCCTCACTGTCCTTCCCTGTCCCTAGAAACAAGGATTATCACAGTGAAAGAAACTGACACTCTTCCTACCTATAGTTTTCTGTCCCTAGAAAAAATGTTTTTTTAAAGACGGTTGATGATCAATGCTTTAGCACACTATAGCACAAGGAGAATTTCCCTCACTGTCCTTCCCTGTCCCTAGAAACAAGGATTATCACAGTGAAAGAAACTGACACTCTTCCTACCTATAGTTTTCTGTCCCTAGAAAAAATGTTTTTTTAAAGACGGTTGATGATCAATGCTTTAGCACACTATAGCACAAGGAGAATTTCCCTCACTGTCCTTCCCTGTCCCTAGAAACAAGGATTATCACAGTGAAAGAAACTGACACTCTTCCTACCTATAGTTTTCTGTCCCTAGAAAAAATGTTTGTTTAAAGCTGATTGATGATCAATGCTTTAGCACACTATAGCACAAGTAGAATTTCCCTCACTGTCCTTCCCTGTCCCTAGAAACAAGGATTATCACAGTGAAAGAAACTGACACTCTTCCTACCTATAGTTTTCTGTCCCTAGAAAAAATGTTTTTTTAAAGACGGTTGATGATCAATGCTTTAGCACACTATAGCACAAGGAGAATTTCCCTCACTGTCCTTCCATGTCCCTAGAAACAAGGATTATCACAGTGAAAGGAACTGACACTCTTCCTACCTATAGTTTTCTGTCCCTAGAAAAAATGTTTTTTTAAAGCTGATTGATGATCAATGCTTTAGCACACTATAGCACAAGTAGAATTTCCCTCACTGTCCTTCCCTGTCCCTAGAAACAAGGATTATCACAGTGAAAGAAACTGACACTCTTCCTACCTATAGTTTTCTGTCCCTAGAAAAAATGTTTTTTTAAAGATGGTTGATGATCAATGCTTTAGCACACTATAGCACAAGGAGAATTTCCCTCACTGTCCTTCCCTGTCCCTAGAAACAAGGATTATCACAGTGAAAGAAACTGACACTCTTCCTACCTATAGTTTTCTGTCCCTAGAAAAAATGTTTTTTTAAAGATGGTTGATGATCAATGCTTTAGCACACTATAGCACAAGGAGAATTTCCCTCACTGTCCTTCCCTGTCCCTAGAAACAAGGATTATCACAGTGAAAGAAACTGACACTCTTCCTACCTATAGTTTTCTGTCCCTAGAAAAAATGTTTGTTTAAAGCTGATTGATGATCAATGCTTTAGCACACTATAGCACAAGTAGAATTTCCCTCACTGTCCTTCCCTGTCCCTAGAAACAAGGATTATCACAGTGAAAGAAACTGACACTCTTCCTACCTATAGTTTTCTGTCCCTAGAAAAAATGTTTTTTTAAAGACGGTTGATGATCAATGCTTTAGCACACTATAGCACAAGGAGAATTTCCCTCACTGTCCTTCCCTGTCCCTAGAAACAAGGATTATCACAGTGAAAGAAACTGACACTCTTCCTACCTATAGTTTTCTGTCCCTAGAAAAAATGTTTTTTTAAAGACGGTTGATGATCAATGCTTTAGCACACTATAGCACAAGGAGAATTTCCCTCACTGTCCTTCCCTGTCCCTAGAAACAAGGATTATCACAGTGAAAGAAACTGACACTCTTCCTACCTATAGTTTTCTGTCCCTAGAAAAAATGTTTGTTTAAAGCTGATTGATGATCAATGCTTTAGCACACTATAGCACAAGTAGAATTTCCCTCACTGTCCTTCCCTGTCCCTAGAAACAAGGATTATCACAGTGAAAGAAACTGACACTCTTCCTACCTATAGTTTTCTGTCCCTAGAAAAAATGTTTTTTTAAAGACGGTTGATGATCAATGCTTTAGCACACTATAGCACAAGGAGAATTTCCCTCACTGTCCTTCCCTGTCCCTAGAAACAAGGATTATCACAGTGAAAGAAACTGACACTCTTCCTACCTATAGTTTTCTGTCCCTAGAAAAAATGTTTTTTTAAAGCTGATTGATGATCAATGCTTTAGCACACTATAGCACAAGTAGAATTTCCCTCACTGTCCTTCCCTGTCCCTAGAAACAAGGATTATCACAGTGAAAGAAACTGACACTCTTCCTACCTATAGTTTTCTGTCCCTAGAAAAAATGTTTTTTTAAAGATGGTTGATGATCAATGCTTTAGCACACTATAGCACAAGGAGAATTTCCCTCACTGTCCTTCCCTGTCCCTAGAAACAAGGATTATCACAGTGAAAGAAACTGACACTCTTCCTACCTATAGTTTTCTGTCCCTAGAAAAAATGTTTTTTTAAAGACGGTTGATGATCAATGCTTTAGCACACTATAGCACAAGGAGAATTTCCCTCACTGTCCTTCCCTGTCCCTAGAAACAAGGATTATCACAGTGAAAGAAACTGACACTCTTCCTACCTATAGTTTTCTGTCCCTAGAAAAAATGTTTTTTTAAAGCTGATTGATGATCAATGCTTTAGCACACTATAGCACAAGTAGAATTTCCCTCACTGTCCTTCCCTGTCCCTAGAAACAAGGATTATCACAGTGAAAGAAACTGACACTCTTCCTACCTATAGTTTTCTGTCCCTAGAAAAAATGTTTTTTTAAAGATGGTTGATGATCAATGCTTTAGCACACTATAGCACAAGGAGAATTTCCCTCACTGTCCTTCCCTGTCCCTAGAAACAAGGATTATCACAGTGAAAGAAACTGACACTCTTCCTACCTATAGTTTTCTGTCCCTAGAAAAAATGTTTTTTTAAAGATGGTTGATGATCAATGCTTTAGCACACTATAGCACAAGGAGAATTTCCCTCACTGTCCTTCCCTGTCCCTAGAAACAAGGATTATCACAGTGAAAGAAACTGACACTCTTCCTACCTATAGTTTTCTGTCCCTAGAAAAAATGTTTGTTTAAAGCTGATTGATGATCAATGCTTTAGCACACTATAGCACAAGTAGAATTTCCCTCACTGTCCTTCCCTGTCCCTAGAAACAAGGATTATCACAGTGAAAGAAACTGACACTCTTCCTACCTATAGTTTTCTGTCCCTAGAAAAAATGTTTTTTTAAAGACGGTTGATGATCAATGCTTTAGCACACTATAGCACAAGGAGAATTTCCCTCACTGTCCTTCCCTGTCCCTAGAAACAAGGATTATCACAGTGAAAGAAACTGACACTCTTCCTACCTATAGTTTTCTGTCCCTAGAAAAAATGTTTTTTTAAAGACGGTTGATGATCAATGCTTTAGCACACTATAGCACAAGGAGAATTTCCCTCACTGTCCTTCCCTGTCCCTAGAAACAAGGATTATCACAGTGAAAGAAACTGACACTCTTCCTACCTATAGTTTTCTGTCCCTAGAAAAAATGTTTGTTTAAAGCTGATTGATGATCAATGCTTTAGCACACTATAGCACAAGTAGAATTTCCCTCACTGTCCTTCCCTGTCCCTAGAAACAAGGATTATCACAGTGAAAGAAACTGACACTCTTCCTACCTATAGTTTTCTGTCCCTAGAAAAAATGTTTTTTTAAAGACGGTTGATGATCAATGCTTTAGCACACTATAGCACAAGGAGAATTTCCCTCACTGTCCTTCCCTGTCCCTAGAAACAAGGATTATCACAGTGAAAGAAACTGACACTCTTCCTACCTATAGTTTTCTGTCCCTAGAAAAAATGTTTTTTTAAAGCTGATTGATGATCAATGCTTTAGCACACTATAGCACAAGTAGAATTTCCCTCACTGTCCTTCCCTGTCCCTAGAAACAAGGATTATCACAGTGAAAGAAACTGACACTCTTCCTACCTATAGTTTTCTGTCCCTAGAAAAAATGTTTTTTTAAAGATGGTTGATGATCAATGCTTTAGCACACTATAGCACAAGGAGAATTTCCCTCACTGTCCTTCCCTGTCCCTAGAAACAAGGATTATCACAGTGAAAGAAACTGACACTCTTCCTACCTATAGTTTTCTGTCCCTAGAAAAAATGTTTTTTTAAAGACGGTTGATGATCAATGCTTTAGCACACTATAGCACAAGGAGAATTTCCCTCACTGTCCTTCCCTGTCCCTAGAAACAAGGATTATCACAGTGAAAGAAACTGACACTCTTCCTACCTATAGTTTTCTGTCCCTAGAAAAAATGTTTTTTTAAAGACGGTTGATGATCAATGCTTTAGCACACTATAGCACAAGGAGAATTTCCCTCACTGTCCTTCCCTGTCCCTAGAAACAAGGATTATCACAGTGAAAGAAACTGACACTCTTCCTACCTATAGTTTTCTGTCCCTAGAAAAAATGTTTGTTTAAAGCTGATTGATGATCAATGCTTTAGCACACTATAGCACAAGTAGAATTTCCCTCACTGTCCTTCCCTGTCCCTAGAAACAAGGATTATCACAGTGAAAGAAACTGACACTCTTCCTACCTATAGTTTTCTGTCCCTAGAAAAAATGTTTTTTTAAAGACGGTTGATGATCAATGCTTTAGCACACTATAGCACAAGGAGAATTTCCCTCACTGTCCTTCCCTGTCCCTAGAAACAAGGATTATCACAGTGAAAGAAACTGACACTCTTCCTACCTATAGTTTTCTGTCCCTAGAAAAAATGTTTTTTTAAAGCTGATTGATGATCAATGCTTTAGAACACTATAGCACAAGTAGAATTTCCCTCACTGTCCTTCCCTGTCCCTAGAAACAAGGATTATCACAGTGAAAGAAACTGACACTCTTCCTACCTATAGTTTTCTGTCCCTAGAAAAAATGTTTTTTTAAAGATGGTTGATGATCAATGCTTTAGCACACTATAGCACAAGGAGAATTTCCCTCACTGTCCTTCCCTGTCCCTAGAAACAAGGATTATCACAGTGAAAGAAACTGACACTCTTCCTACCTATAGTTTTCTGTCCCTAGAAAAAATGTTTTTTTAAAGATGGTTGATGATCAATGCTTTAGCACACTATAGCACAAGGAGAATTTCCCTCACTGTCCTTCCCTGTCCCTAGAAACAAGGATTATCACAGTGAAAGAAACTGACACTCTTCCTACTGTGAGGGGGTTAGCTCGGCAGTGGGTGTGTGTGACCCCCGGGATGGGCTCCCCACACAAAAACAGGCCCAGCAAACGGAGGTTGTGGTTTTCAAAATCAAAAAGGTGCGGTTTATTTTCTATTTACAGTGACAAAACACAGCAAAGCAAAAGAAACATAAACAAAATAAATCCTGGTCAACTTGACCTCTGACTAAACATACAGGTTTCCTAACTAACAACTGGGATCAGCCTAGTGCTGTCCTAGTCCCTAAGTCCCTGGTTTTAAATGTCCAAGCAAATAGCCACACAGGCTTTGTCTCACCGCACAGGGGTTCACTCTCCCTAGACAGTCCACACAGGTCTGGTTCCAGGCATGAGCAAACACCTAATGAATCTGGGAGTTCTTATAGAGGCCTAAATGAGCTGACAAGCTTCAGCTGGTCTCATCAACTCCCTGTCTGCACGACGCCCCACACTCTCCCTAGAGGTATGAGTCTCCATGAGCCCACTAGCCTCAGCTGGGCTTATACAACTCTCCACCTAGTTGTATAAGTCGGCGTAAAGCCTGAATCTGGGCGAAATATATCTACCCCCCTGGATGCAACCAGGTGACTTTACCTTCCTGCTGTCACATACCCCCCCCTCTTGTTTTAACCTCGGGGTTGGAACACCAGCAATCAGGCATTCATGTACTCGAGACAAAGCATCCACATTCCCCATTTGAACGCCAGGGCGATGCTTTACTGTGAAGTTGAATTCCTGGAGGGCCAGGAACCACCTATTCACTCTTCTATTTGTTTCCTTGTTTTGAGCCATCCACTTTAACGGAGCGTGATCCGTAACCATGTCAAAGTGCCTACCTAGCAGGTAGTACCGAAGGGAATCTAGAGCCCACTTCACCGCTAAACACTCCTTTTCAACGGTGGCGTAATTTACCTCATGGGACTTCAACTTCCTGCTGAGGTAAATGACTGGGTGCTCTTCCCCGTTCCAGACCTGGGACAATACTGCTCCTAACCCCACATCTGACGCATCACTTTGTACGACAAAGTCTTTAGAGAAGTCGGGTGAGTACAACACTGGCTGGCTACATAAGGCTTGTTTCAAGAATTGGAATGCTGCCTCAGCCTCGGGGGTCCATTTAATCATGACCGACCCTTTCCCCTTCGTCAGGTTGGTTAGGGGCACAGCCTTAGAAGCAAAGTGGGGAATGAATCGCCGATAATACCCAGCGATTCCCAGAAAGGCTCGTACCTGCTTCTTGCTGTTGGGACGTGGCCAACTCTGGATGGCCTCGATTTTGTTGAGTTGGGGTTTTATTACTCCCCTCCCAATGGTGTACCCAAGATATTTGGCCTCCTCCTGCCCAATGGTACTCTTCTTGGGGTTAGCCGTAAACCCCGCTTCCCGAACAGAGTCCAGGACTGCTTGCACTTTTGGCAGATGTGAGGCCCAATCTGTGCTATGGACAATTACGTCATCCAGGTAAGCCGCAGCATACTTCCGATGGGGCCTCAGCATCTGGTCCATTTTCCGCTGGAATGTGGCCGGCGCATTCTGTAACCCGAACGGCATTCTTTTATATTGGAACGCCCCGTCTGGGGTTACAAATGCGGTTTTCTCTTTGGCCGACTTGGCCAGGGGGATTTGCCAATACCCTTTTGTGAGGTCAAGAGTCGTCATGTATCGGGCTGTTCCCAGCCGGTCGATCAACTCATCAATACGTGGCATGGGGTAGGTGTCAAATTTTGTAACTTTGTTCAACTGACGAAAATCGTTACAAAATCGCCAGCTCCCATCCGGTTTAGGCACCAACACAATGGGACTAGACCAATCACTTTGGGACTCCTCTATCACCCCTAAGTTCAGCATTTTCTGTACTTCCTCCCGTATTGCCTCCCGTCGGGCCTCTGGGATCCGATAGGGTTTTAACTTCACCCTTTCACCGGGTGGGGTAATGATGTCATGCTCTACCCCAGATGTTTGTCCCGGCAGCTCAGAGAATACCTCCTTGTTGCGAAGCACAAACTCCTTAACCTCCTGTTGTTGGGGTTGTGACAAGGTGGCTGCTATTCCAACCTCAGGAATCACGCAACCAGTTTGAGCTGGTGACCAAGTGTCTGCGACTAGGGACTCTCTATCCCTCCAGGCTTTCAACAGATTAACGTGATAGATCTGTTCGGGCTTTCGCCTTCCTGGTTGTCTGACCTTGTAATTCACTTCGCTCACTTTTTCCATTATCTCATAGGGGCCTTGCCATTTGGCAAGGAATTTACTTTCAACCGTAGGGACAAGTACCAGTATCCTATCCCCCGGGGAAAAGGTACGGGTCTTGGCTCCACGGTTGTACACTCTCTGCTGTGCTAACTGCGCTTGGGCCAAATGTTCCTTCACGATGGGCATTACCTGTGCAATTCGGTCTTGCATCAGGGCGACATGCTCAATCACACTCCTGTGGGGAGAACTCTCACTTTCCCAAGTTTCCTTGGCAATATCCAACAGCCCTCTTGGGTGTCTCCCATACAGTAACTCAAAGGGGGAGAATCCCGTAGAGGATTGGGGCACCTCCCTAATAGCAAACATCAGATAAGGAAGTAGACAGTCCCAATCCTTTCCATCTCTATCCACCACTTTCTTCAACATTTGTTTTAGGGTTTTGTTGAATCTTTCAACCAGCCCATCGGTTTGGGGGTGATACACAGATGTACGTAATTGCGTCACTTTGAACAATTTACACAGCTCCTTCATAACCCGGGACATAAAGGGTGTACCTTGGTCCGTAAGCAGTTCTTTACAAATACCCACCCGGCTAAACACAAGAGATAGCTCTTTGGCTATGGTTTTGGCCAAGGTATTTCAGAGAGGGATCGCTTCTGGATAACGGGTGGCATAGTCCATTATAACTAATATGTACTGGTGCCCCCTAGCGGACTTGATTATAGGACCTACCAAATCCATGGCGATCCTCTCAAACGGGACCTCAATGATGGGTAGAGGGACCAGCGGGCTACGGAAATGTGGCATCGGGGCCAACCTCTGACACACAGGGCAGGAGGAACAATAATTTTCTATGTCCTTCATCACCCCCGGCCAATAGAATCTCTGTAATACCCTCTCTCGGGTTTTCTCTGTCCCCAGATGACCTCCAAGAATGTGCCCATGGGCCAACTCCAACACCAACTTCCTGTAAGGTTTGGGCACCACAAGCTGCTCAACGGTTTCTTCTGCCCTTTTTGCCACCCGATACAGTAGGTCCTTCTCTACGCTGAAGTATGGGTAAGTGCAGGTATTATCTGGGTTCACTAACTCGCCATCTATTTTCACTACGTTTTCCCGTGCCTTTATTAGGGCGGGGTCTCTCAACTGTTCTGTGGCAAAGTTTTCCCTGTGAACCTCAAGATCAGAAAACTCCACAGACGGTAGGTTTTCGTCTGAGGAGGTGGGCTCCTCTCCAGTTTCTTGAGTCTCCCCTGCCAATACTGATAAGGGAAATTCCGGAGAGTCCTCACCACTCTCAGGGGAGTTCTGGCTATCACATTCCTGGTACATAGGGGCACCAGTGGGGGGCTCAGGATCATCCCACAGTTCCCAGAACTTCGGAAAATCCCTTCCCACAATGGCGTCATGCGGTAACTGAGATACTAAGCCCACTGGATGAGAGAGGGTACCTTTGGGGGTCTCGAAACACACTGTAGTCACTGGATACTCTCGGGTGTCCCCATGCACACAAATAACAGCTACCTTGCTATTCCCAGAGACCTCTGTTTTAACTAACTCAGCCTTTATCAGGGTCACAAGGCTACCTGAATCCAGCAATACCACAACATTTCTACCATTAACACACATTTTGCATAAATGTTTCTCAGTTCCTCGAATGGCAGTGCATGCGACTGTCGCACACAGCGACTGACGTCTGCCCGTCAGAAAGTCACACTGCATGGGTTCCTCCACAACCGGGCAATTGGCTGCAATATGTCCCGCTTGCCGGCAGCGGTAGCAAACGATCCTTCTTGCCGCCTCTTGAGCCGCTGATTTCCCAGGCTGTTCTCGCCAAACTTGGGGTAGAGCTCCCACCCTCTCACTCTCTCCACCCTCACCCCTTGGAATCCTCTTATCCGCCCCTGGGGATGGTCTGGTCTTAGGGTGGAAAGTCCGAGAGTCTCTGGAAGAGGCCGTCAGGTTCTCTGTAGCCAAGTATTTCTCCACACGATCCACAAGACCGTCGGCCGTCTCTGGGTCTCCATGGCTTACCCACTTTTGGATGGCAGTAGGAAGAGCTCTCAAAAATCGATCCATTACAACACGTTCCACAATCTTTGGTGCGGACAAAGTCTCTGGCTGTAGCCACTTTCTGCTCAGGTGAATGAGATCATACATTTGAGACCTGGGGGGTTTTCCAAGCTGGAAAGTCCAGTTATGCACACGCTGAGCCCGGACAGCCTGGGTGACACCCAGCCTTGCCAATATTTCAGCTTTTAGCATCACATAGTCTTTTGCTTGGTTAGGCTCTAGGTCATAGTAAGCTTTTTGCGATTCACCAGTTAACAGAGGAGCCACCAGTCCAGCCCACTGCTCCTCAGGCCACTTTTCTCTTTCAGCGGTCCTTTCAAATGTGGTCAAAAATACCTCTGGATCATCCTCTCCAGTCATTTTTGTCAATAAACGACTCACCCCAAAGGACGCGGTATTAGTGGGACGGCTTTCCTCACTGGTCTGCGGACGTTGCTGCATTACTGCTTCCATCTGTTGTTGTAGTCTCTGCTCTTGCTTCTGCAACAGGTCTATGAAGCGGGCCTCAGATTGCTGCTGGGCTTGTTGCTGAGCCTCCAGACTCTGTTGCAAGTTGCGTTTGTCTGCTGCTGGGCTGCAAGGCTCTGTTGATGAGCTTGCTGCTGGGCTGCGAAGTTCTGTTGTTGAGCTGCAAGGCTCTGTTGATGAGCTTGCTGCTGGGCTGCGAAGCTCTGTTGATGAGCTGCAAGGCTCTTTTGTAAACCTGCATTTGTCTGCTGTTGATTGGCATTTGCTAGAGCCAGCTGCTTCAGTATCTCCTCCATGCTGGCTTAAAAAAAAACTGCCCGCATTCTCCACCAACTGTGAGGGGGTTTGCTCGGCAGCGGGTGTGTGTGACCCCCGGGATGGGCTCCCCACACAAAAACAGGCCCAGCAAACGGAGGTTGTGGTTTTCAAAATCAAAAAGGTGCGGTTTATTTTCTATTTACAGTGACAAAACACAGCAAAGCAAAAGAAACATAAACAAAATAAATCCTGGTCAACTTGACCTCTGACTAAACATACAGGTTTCCTAACTAACAACTGGGATCAGCCTAGTGCTGTCCTAGTCCCTAAGTCCCTGGTTTTAAATGTCCAAGCAAATAGCCACACAGGCTTTGTCTCACCGCACAGGGGTTCACTCTCCCTAGACAGTCCACACAGGTCTGGTTCCAGGCATGAGCAAACACCTAATGAATCTGGGAGTTCTTATAGAGGCCTAAATGAGCTGACAAGCTTCAGCTGGTCTCATCAACTCCCTGTCTGCACGACGCCCCACACTCTCCCTAGAGGTATGAGTCATCCATGAGCCCACTAGCCTCAGCTGGGCTTATACAACTCTCCACCTAGTTGTATAAGTCGGCGTAAAGCCTGAATCTGGGCGAAATATATCTACCCCCCTGGATGCAACCAGGTGACTTTACCTTCCTGCTGTCACACTACCTATAGTTTTCTGTCCCTAGAAAAAATGTTTTTTTAAAGACGGTTGATGATCAATGCTTTAGCACACTATAGCACAAGGAGAATTTCCCTCACTGTCCTTCCCTGTCCCTAGAAACAAGGATTATCACAGTGAAAGAAACTGACACTCTTCCTACTGTGACAGCAGGAAGGTAAAGTCACCTGGTTGCATCCAGGGGGGTAGATATATTTCTCCCAGATTCAGGCTTTATGCTGACTTATACAACTAGGGTGGAGAGTTGTATAAGCCCAGCTGAGGCTAGTAGGCTCATGGATGACTCATACCTCTAGGGAGAGTGTGGGGCGTCGTGCAGACAGAGATGAGACCAGCTGAACCTGGTCAGCTCATTTAGGCCTCTATAAGGAACTCCCAGCTTCATTAGATGTTAGCTCATGCCTGGAACCAGACCTGTGTGGACTGTCTAGGGAGAGTGAACCCCTGTGCGGTGAGGCAAAGCCTGTGTGGCTATTTGTTTGGACTTTTACTAAACCAGGGACTTAGGGACTAGGACAGCACCAGGCTGATCCCAGTTGTTAGTTTAGGAAACCTGCATGTTTAGTCAGAGGTCAAACTGACCAGGATTTATTTTGTTTGTTTCTTTTTTGGCTTTGCTGTGTTTTTGTCACTGTACATAGAGAAATAAACCGCACCTTTTGATTTTGAAAACCACAACCTCCGTCTGCTGGCCCTGTTTTTGTGTGGGGAGCCCAACCAGGGGGTCACACACACCCGCTACCGAGTTAACCCCCTCACAGTTGGTGGAGAATGCGGGTAGTTTTTTTTAAGCCAGCATGGAGGAGATACTGAAACAGCTGGCTCTAGCAAATGCCAATCAACAGCAGACAAATGCAGGTTTGCAAAGGAGCCTTGCAGCCCAGCAGCAAGCTCATCAACAAGCCCAGCAGCAATCTGAGGCCCGCTTCATAGACCTGTTACAGAAGCAAGAGCAGAGACTACAACAAATGGAAGCAGTAATGCAGCAACGTCCGCAGACCAGTGAGGAAAGCCGTCCCACTAATACCGCGTCCTTTGGGGTGAGTCGTTTATTGACAAAAATGACTGGAGAGGATGATCCAGAGGTATTTTTGACCACATTTGAAAGGACTGCTGAAAGAGAAAAGTGGCCTGAGGAGCAGTGGGCTGGACTGGTGGCTCCTCTGTTAACTGGTGAATCGCAGAAGGCTTACTATGACCTAGAGCCTGACCAAGCAAAAGACTATGTGATGCTAAAAGCTGAAATATTGGCAAGGCTGGGTGTCACCCTGGCTGTCCGGGCTCAGCGTGTGCATAACTGGACTTTCCAGCTTGGAAAACCCCCCAGGTCTCAAATGTATGATCTCATTCACCTGAGCAGGAAGTGGCTACAGCCAGAGACTTTGTCCGCACCAGAGATTGTGGAACGTGTTGTAATGGATCGGTTTTTGAGAGCTCTTCCTACTGCCATCCAAAAGTGGGTAAGCCATGGAGACCCAGAGACGGCCGGTGGTCTTGTGGATCGTGTAGAGAAATACTTGGCTACAGAGAACCTGACGGCCTCTTCCAGAGACACTCGGACTTTCCACCCTAAGACCAGACCATCCCCAGGGGCGGATAAGAGGATTCCAAGGGGTGAGGGTGGAGAGAGTGAGAGGGTGGGAGCTCTACCCCAAGTTTGGCGAGAACAGCCTGGGAAATCAGCGGCTCAAGAGGCCGCAAGAAGGATCGTTTGCTACCGCTGCCGGCAAGCGGGACATATTGCAGCCAATTGCCCGGTTGTGGAGGAACCCATGCAGTGTGACTTTCTGACGGACAGACATCAGTCGCTGTGTGCGACAGTCGCATGCACTGCCATTCGGGGAACTGAGAAACATTTATGCAAAATGTGTATTAATGGTAGAAATGTTGTGGTATTGCTGGATTCAGGTAGCCTTGTGACCCTGATAAAGGCTGAATTAGTTAAAACAGAGGTCTCTGGGAATAGCAAGGTAGCTGTTATTTGTGTGCATGGGGACACCCGAGAGTATCCAGTGACTACAGTGTGTTTCGAGACCCCCAAAGGTACCCTCTCTCATCCAGTGGGGTTAGTATCTCAATTACCGCATGATGCCATTGTGGGAAGGGATTTTCCGAAGTTCTGGGAACTGTGGGATGATCCTGAGCCCCCCACTGGTGCCCCTATGTACCAGGAATGTGATAGCCAGAACTCCTCTGAGAGTGGGGAGGACTCTCCAGAATTTCCCTTGTCAGTATTGGCAGGGGAGACTCAAGAAACTGGAGAGGAGCCCACCTCCTCAGACGAAAACCTACCGTCTGTGGAGTTTTCTGATCTGGAGGTTCACAGGGAAAATTTTGCCACAGAACAGTTAAAAGACCCCGCCCTAATAAAGGCACGGGAAAACGTAGTGGAAATAGATGGCGAGTTAGTGAACCCAGATAATACCTGCACTTACCCATACTTCAGCGTAGAGAAGGACCTACTGTATCGGGTGGCAAAAAGGGCAGAAGAAACCGTTGAGCAGCTGGTGGTGCCCAAACCTTACAGGAAGTTGGTGTTGGAGTTGGCCCATGGGCACATTCTTGGAGGTCATCTGGGGACAGAGAAAACCCGAGAGAGGGTATTACAGAGATTCTATTGGCCTGGGGTGATGAAGGACATAGAAAATTATTGTTCCTCCTGCCCTGTGTGTCAGAGGTCGGCCCCGATGCCACATTTCCGTAGCCCGCTGGTCCCTCTACCCATCATTGAGGTCCCGTTTGAGAGAATCGCAATGGATTTGGTAGGTCCTATAATCAAGTCCGCTAGGGGGCACCAGTACATATTGGTTATAATGGACTATGCCACCCGTTATCCAGAAGCGATCCCTCTCAGAAATACCTCGGCCAAAACCATAGCCAAAGAGCTATCTCTTGTTTTTAGCCGGGTGGGTATTTGTAAAGAACTGCTTACGGACCAAGGTACACCCTTTATGTCCCGGGTTATGAAAGAGCTGTGTAAATTGTTCAAAGTGACGCAATTGCGTACATCTGTGTATCACCCCCAAACCGATGGGCTGGTTGAAAGATTCAACAAAACCCTAAAACAAATGTTGAAGAAAGTGGTGGATAGAGATGGAAAGGATTGGGACTGTCTACTTCCTTATTTGATGTTTGCTATTAGGGAGGTGCCCCAATCCTCTACGGGATTCTCCCCCTTTGAGTTACTGTATGGGAGACACCCAAGAGGGCTGTTGGATATTGCCAAGGAAACTTGGGAAAGTGAGAGTTCTCCCCACAGGAGTGTGATTGAGCATGTCGCCCTGATGCAAGATCGAATTGCACAGGTAATGCCCATCGTGAAGGAACATTTGGCCCAAGCGCAGTTGGCACAGCAGAGAGTGTACAACCGTGGAGCAAAGACCCGTACCTTTTCCCCGGGGGATAGGATATTGGTACTTGTCCCTACGGTTGAAAGTAAATTCCTTGCCAAATGGCAAGGCCCCTACGAGATAATGGAAAAAGTGAGCGAAGTGAATTACAAGGTCAGACAACCAGGAAGGCGAAAGCCCGAACAGATATATCACGTTAATCTGTTGAAAGCCTGGAGGGATAGAGAGTCCCTAGTCGCAGAAACTTGGTCACCAGCTCAAACTGGTTGCGTGATTCCGGAGGTTGGAATAGCAGCCACCTTGTCACAACCCCAACAACAGGAGGTTAAGGAGTTTGTGCTTCGCAACAAGGAGGTGTTCTCTGAGCTGCCGGGACAAACATCTGGGGTAGAGCATGATATTATTACCCCGCCCGGTGAAAGGGTGAAGTTAAAACCCTATCGGATCCCAGAGGCCCGACGGGAGGCAATACGGGAGGAAGTACAGAAAATGCTGAACTTAGGGGTGATAGAGGAGTCCCAAAGTGATTGGTCTAGTCCCATTGTGTTGGTGCCTAAACCGGATGGGAGCTGGCGATTTTGTAACGATTTTCGTCAGTTGAACAAAGTTACAAAATTTGACACCTACCCCATGCCACGTATAGATGAGTTGATCGACCGGCTGGGAACAGCCCGATACATGACGACTCTTGACCTCACAAAAGGGTATTGGCAAATTCCCCTGGCCAAGTCGGCCAAAGAGAAAACCGCATTTGTAACCCCAGACGGGGCGTTCCAATATAAGAGAATGCCGTTCGGGTTACAGAATGCGCCGGCCACATTCCAGCGGAAAATGGACCAGATACTGAGGCCCCATCGGAAGTATGCTGCGGCTTACCTGGATGACGTAATTGTCCATAGCACAGATTGGGCCTCACATCTGCCAAAAGTGCAAGCAGTCCTAGACTCTATCCGGGAAGCGGGGTTTACGGCTAACCCCAAGAAGTGTACCATTGGGCAGGAGGAGGCCAAATATCTTGGGTACACCATTGGCAGGGGAGTGATAAAACCCCAACTCAACAAAGTCGAGGCCATCCAGAGTTGGCCACGTCCCAACAGCAAGAAGCAGGTACGGGCCTTTCTGGGAATCGCGGGTTATTATCGGCGCTTCATTCCCCACTTTGCTTCTAAGGCTGTGCCCCTAACCAACCTGACGAAAGGGAAAGGGTCGGTCATGATTAAATGGACCCCCGAGGCTGAGGCAGCATTCCAATTCTTGAAACAAGCCTTATGTAGCCAGCCAGTGTTGTACTCACCCGACTTCTCTAAAGACTTTGTCGTACAAAGTGATGCGTCAGATGTGGGGTTAGGAGCAGTATTGTCCCAGGTCTGGAACGGGGAAGAGCACCCAGTCATTTACCTCAGCAGGAAGTTGAAGTCCCATGAGGTAAATTACGCCACGGTTGAAAAGGAGTGTTTAGCGGTGAAGTGGGCTCTAGATTCCCTTCGGTACTATCTGCTAGGTAGGCACTTTGACATGGTTACGGATCACGCTCCGTTAAAGTGGATGGCTCAAAACAAGGAGACAAATAGAAGAGTGAATAGGTGGTTCCTGGCCCTACAGGAATTCAACTTCACAGTAAAGCATCGCCCTGGCGTTCAAATGGGGAATGTGGATGCTTTGTCTCGAGTACATGAATGCCTGATTGCTGGTGTTCCAACCCCAAGGTTAAAACAAGAGGGGGGGGTATGTGACAGCAGGAAGGTAAAGTCACCTGGTTGCATCCAGGGGGGTAGATATATTTCTCCCAGATTCAGGCTTTATGCTGACTTATACAACTAGGGTGGAGAGTTGTATAAGCCCAGCTGAGGCTAGTAGGCTCATGGATGACTCATACCTCTAGGGAGAGTGTGGGGCGTCGTGCAGACAGAGATGAGACCAGCTGAACCTGGTCAGCTCATTTAGGCCTCTATAAGGAACTCCCAGCTTCATTAGATGTTAGCTCATGCCTGGAACCAGACCTGTGTGGACTGTCTAGGGAGAGTGAACCCCTGTGCGGTGAGGCAAAGCCTGTGTGGCTATTTGTTTGGACTTTTACTAAACCAGGGACTTAGGGACTAGGACAGCACCAGGCTGATCCCAGTTGTTAGTTTAGGAAACCTGCATGTTTAGTCAGAGGTCAAACTGACCAGGATTTATTTTGTTTGTTTCTTTTTTGGCTTTGCTGTGTTTTTGTCACTGTACATAGAGAAATAAACCGCACCTTTTGATTTTGAAAACCACAACCTCCGTCTGCTGGCCCTGTTTTTGTGTGGGGAGCCCAACCAGGGGGTCACACACACCCGCTACCGAGTTAACCCCCTCACACTACCTATAGTTTTCTGTCCCTAGAAAAAATGTTTTTTTAAAGCTTATTGATGATCAATGCTTTAGCACACTATAGCACAAGTAGAATTTCCCTCACTGTCCTTCCCTGTCCCTAGAAACAAGGATTATCACAGTGAAAGAAACTGACACTCTTCCTACCTATAGTTTTCTGTCCCTAGAAAAAATGTTTTTTTAAAGATGGTTGATGATCAATGCTTTAGCACACTATAGCAAAATGAGAATTTCCCTCACTGTCCTTCCCTGTCCCTAGAAACAAGGATTATCACAGTGAAAGAAACTGACACTCTTCCTACCTATAGTTTTCTGTCCCTAGAAAAAATGTTTTTTTAAAGATGGTTGATGATCAATGCTTTAGCACACTATAGCACAAGTAGAATTTCCCTCACTGTCCTTCCCTGTCACTAGAAACAAGGATTATCACAGTGAAAGAAACTGACACTCTTCCTACCTATAGTTTTCTGTCCCTAGAAAAAATGTTTTTTTAAAGACGGTTGATGATCAATGCTTTAGCACACTATAGCACAAGGAGAATTTCCCTCACTGTCCTTCCCTGTCCCTAGAAACAAGGATTATCACAGTGAAAGAAACTGACACTCTTCCTACCTATAGTTTTCTGTCCCTAGAAAAAAGTAGGATTTTTAAAACAGCTTACCTGTAAAATCCTTTTCTTGTTCATACATCACGGGACACAGAGCAGCATAGTCATTACTATGTGGGTTATATAGAATTACCTTCAGGTGCTGGCACTGGCAACTTCCAAAACAGGAAGTACCCTCCCCTATATAAGCCCCTCCCATCCGGGAGTACCTCAGTTTTGTAGCAAAGCAATACGTGTCCCCAAAAGAGGGATGGGAGCTCTGTGTCCCGTGATGTACTCCAAGAAAAGGATTTTACACGTAAGCTGTTTTAAAAATCCTACTTTCTTGTTCATACATCACGGGACACAGAGCAGCATAGTCATTACTATGTGGGACGTCCCAAAGCAATGCCAAATGAGGAGGGGGATACACCATACATAAGCTGGGCGCCATCAGGCATGAGGATCTTTTGCGGCCTGCAACACACTGCGCCCAAAGGCGACATCCTCCTGACTTCTAACGTCCACCTGGTAGAACCTAGTAAACGTGTGTACTGAAGACCATGTTGCGGCCTTACAAATTTGAGCCAGGGAGGCCTGGTGATGCACTGCCCATGAAGTTCCAACTGCTCTCGTGGAGTGCGCCCTAACTTTGAACGGAGGCGGTCTACTTCTCAAGCCATAGGCTTGTATTATGACCTGTCGAATCCACTTGGCTAAAGTAGATTTTGATGCTGCCTGACCCTTTCTGGGGCCTTCCGGCAGAACAAACAAGGAATCCGTTCTACGAATCTGAGCAGTGGCTTTTAGATAAGCTTTAACTGCTCTTACTACATCCAAAGAATGCAATAACTTTTCCTCTACCGAGCTTGGTTTGGGGAAAAAAGAAGGAAGAACCACATCCTGGTTCAAGTGAAACCTCGATACCACCTTAGGAAGAAAGGCTGGGTGAGGGCGTAATACTACTCTGTCCTTATGGATAACCAGATATGGCTCTTTACAGGACATGGCGGCTAATTCCGACACTCTTCTAGCCGAGCATATGGCTACTAAAAATATCAATTTTCTGGTGAGTAGAACCAAGGAAATGTGCCGCAAAGGTTCAAACGGCTGCTTCTGCAGAACCGACAGAACCAAATTTAGATACCATGGGCATATGGGAGCTTTAATCGGTGGAATAATACGAGTCACCCCTTGCATAAAGGATTTGACAAGTGAATGCATAGCCAGGGGCCTTTGAAATAATATTGATAAGGCCGAAACCTGGCCCTTGATAGTACTTAAGGCAAACTTCCTGTCTACAGCCCACTGCAGGAAGTCCAGAATTCTGCCTATAACGTACTTACGTGGATGCCATTTTCTGGCCTCGCACCAAGTGATGTACGCCTTCCAAACTCTATAGTAGATCTGCCTGGATACAGGCTTCCTGGCATTGATTATAGTTGATACCACAGAGTTAGAGAGACCTCTCTTCTTTAGGATGTGGGATTCAATAGCCAGGCCGTTAAACTTAGAGTTAGTAAGGAAGGGTGGTATATCGGTCCTTGCGAAAGCAGGTCCGGACGACGTGGAAGGGTCGAAGGACTCCCCACAGACATTTTGATGATCTCCGCGTACCAGGCCCTTCGGGGCCACGCTGGAGCCACCAGGATCACTGGCTTCTTCTCCAACCTGACTCTGCGAAGGAGTCGAGGCAACAATTGTAGCGGAGGGAATGCATATATCAGTCTGAACTGATCCCAAGGGAACACCAGAGCATCCGAGCCGCAAGCGAGGGGATCCCTTGTCCGGGAGACAAATCTGTCCACCTTTGCGTTGAATCTGGATGCTAGCAGATCTACATCCGGTGTTCCCCACCGCTGACATATTGCTCGGAAGACCTCGGGATGAAGGGACCATTCCCCTGGGCATAACTGTTGGCGACTCAGAAAGTCCGCCTTCCAATTCTCCACCCCTGGAATGAAGACAGCTGATATACATGGGACATGCTTTTCTGCCCATTCCAGGATGTGACTTACTTCCCTCTGGGCTGCACGACTCCTGGTGCCTCCCTGATGATTGATATATGCCACTGCTGTGGCATTGTCTGATTGAATTCTGACAGGGGACCCTTGGAGTCTGGATGTCCAGGCTACTAGGGCATACCGGGCTGCTCGTATCTCTAAGAGATTGATGGGCAGGGTTTTTACTACATTTGACCATCTGCCCTGGAGAGACCATTGCTCCAGTACTGCCCCCCAGCCTATAAGGCTGGCATCTGTAGTGACCACCTTACAAGATATCGGACTGAAGGGTTTTCCCTTCTGGAGATTCTGGGGGATCAACCACCAGCAGAGACTCTTCCGAACGGAAGGGGACAAAGCCATCGGGAAGTCTAGAGCCTGAACTTTTCCGTTCCAGGCTGACAATATGGCCCTCTGTAAATTCCTTGAGTGGAATTGGGCGTATGGCACAGCTTCGAATGATGCTACCATCTTTCCTAGCAGCCTCATGCACAGGCGTATGGACGGCTGTCTTTTTGCACAAAGCAGACGGACCAAGCCCCTCAAAGAGGATACCTTGTCTAGAGGTAAGAAAATCTTCCTCTGGTCTGAATCCAGCCGTAGCCCTAGATATACCAGGTTTTTCACTGGCTGTAGGGCTGACTTGTCCAGGTTGATGACCCAACCGTGAGATTCTAGATACTTGATTGTATCGACAATTACCACTTCTAGCTTGGCAACTGAGTGGTCCATCAACAACAGGTCGTCTAGGTATGCCATTATCGTTACACCTCGTGTTCTTAGATCGGCCAACAGTGGGGCCAGAATTTTTGTGAACACTCGTGGTGCTGTGGCCAGACCGAATGGTAAGGCTCTGAACTGAAAATGGCGCCCTTATACTGCAAAGCGTAGAAATTTTTGATGACCTGGAAAGATGGGAACATGCAAGTAAGCATCTTTGATGTCGATCGAGGCTAACCATTCCTCCCCTTGTAGGGCAGCGGTGACCGATCGGATCGACTCCATCCGGAAAGACCGGACGTTTAGAAATTTGTTTAGACTCTTTAAGTCCAATATGGGTCTTATGTCCCCGTTTGGCTTCGGGACTGTGAAAAGGTTTGAGTAGAAACCCAACCCCCACTCTTCCATAGGAACCTCCATAATTACTCCTTGGAGCAATAATTGTTCTAACGCCAATAGGAGAGACCCTCTTTTCCGAGGGTCTCTTGGCATGCCTGACCACATAAAATGGGAAGGAGGAGACTCTTTTAACTCCAACTTGTATCCCAGAGTTACTGCGGAGAGCACCCATCTGTCTTTGATCATCTCCCGCCAGGTCTCTGCGAACAACTGAAGTCTTCCCCCCACCCGTTTGAGTGGGGGCAGCCCTTCATAGGCTTGACTTGGAGGCTGGTTTAGTACCCCTTCGGATCCAGGGTTTCTTATTACCCTGTGACTGTCCCTGATTTTTACCCCCTGAGTTTGACCGAGGAGGCCGTCGGAACTGCTTAGTAGCAGACGTCGCAGGGATAGGAGAGGTAGTCCTCTTAAAAGATGGACCCCTAGACCTCTTCTTACTCGGTAAGAGAGTACTTTTACCACTGGAAATCTTCTGGATATACTTATCCAGGTCCTCGCCAAAAAGGCGTTCCCCATGAAATGGGAAGCTAACTAAGAGCTTCTTACAGGGAGCTTCAGCAGACCAGTTTTTGAGCCACAGAAGCCTACGCATATGTACCAAAGACAGCGTGAGGCGGGAGGCCTGATGGATAGAATCCTTGATGGCGTCAACCGCAAAGCATAATGCTCTAGGCAGATCAGCCAGAGCCTGGGCCTGCTGGTCTGGCAAATCCCTCAGGACCATTTTCATTTGATCCTTTAAAGCTTGGCAGACCCCAATAGCTGCCACTGCTGGCTGTGTAACAGCCCCTGCTGTGGAAAAAGCAGATTTTAATAAAGATTCCAATTTTTTATCCACTGGATCTTTGAACATTTGAACATTATCTACTGGACATGTCAGTGATTTGTTCACAGAAGAGATGGCTGCATCCACTGTAGGAACATTCCATCTCTGGGTGAACTTTTCCTCCATGGGATAGATCACCGGAAATTTTTTAGGCGGAACAAATAGTTTATCAGGATGTTCCCAGTCCTGGTATATAAGTCCTTCCAATAATGGATGTATTGGAAAGGAGCAATTAACCTGGGGAGCTTTTAGCGACCCCAATGAGGAGACAGCAGTAGTTGATGGTTCAACAAGAGGCATTTTAAATGCAGATCGAACCATGTCAGTTAGGTTCTGGACCCACAATCTTTCAGTCTGTGATGCTGAAAATGGTTCATCTACTGTCGATTCCTCAAAAACAGAGTTAACCTCCTCCTGATCCCCTTCAGGTAGGTCGGTCCCTTCCTGGGACTGTTGCTCTGCCAACAGGCACTCTGATGGAGGTGATGGAGATCTGGCGCGCTTTCTTTCCTGTAGAGAAGAAGCGATCAATGCTGCCAATCTCTGCTCCAATCCCTCCAGAGTTGAGGAAAAAACCTCCTCTGTTATATATGCAGGAGCAGGTGGACTGAGGACAGCCGCAGTACCTGGCACTCCCGGGGGTTCCTTATGGGTATTAACCTCTGATTTCTCAGGGGAGGAGGGTGCAGATGACTGCTCCAGATCCTCAGAGCCCGATGGAGACCCCTACACTTCCTGAGAGGTATATCTCGGAGTTTTTTAGGCGGCATATTCCTTAGTTCAAAGCTGAGGTATTCCAGCCGCAATACACCCCTTACTGAAATAGTCAAATGCAATTTTGCTGCTATGTACATCAGTGGGTGTCTACTAATGCGTCTTTCTGGGGATGCCTGTATCAACCGCCCGCTGTAAGCCCCTATACCATGCTACCAGCTCCTTTTCATGCTCTGTGTCCATAGCAAGCAGCGTGGAACTGAGTCCTTTTATCTTGCTGGGATGCCCGCACATGCACAGAAGCGCTGGGCGCACAGAGCGCGTCATCCGCCAGGCTCTGCCCCCTTTTTTGAAGCTAAATTTTATAAAAGAAAGCGTGTGTGCGCGCGCGCGCGCGTGCACGTGTGCGCTCTTGGCTCCATGTAGGGAGAGGAGCCAGGGTCCCTGTTTCACCAGGACTCGGGGATGGAAGGAAACTACTTGGCAGCATGACAGAGGAATGCAGCTTCCCTGATAGAGAGCTCACTCATCTGCCTGGACTTTCACCATGGAAGGAATAGTCCCAAGAAAAAAAAGACGTTCCACAGCGGCCTCTAGTGGACAAACACAGGTACCGCACTTTTGTCTTTTTTTTTTTAAAACCTCCTTTATGAAAAAACATTTCCAGGTTTACAGTTTTTAAAACTTCCCTTATGAAAAAACATTTCTAGGATTTCTTAGGCATATACAGCTATTAGCGGGAATACCTTTTAGGTAACAGGCAGAAAGACATATTAGGCTTGGGGGTCCCCTCAATAGAACCAAGTTCCTGAGGGGCCCCCACTTACCTTTTCCCCGCCGCAGGACTTTGTTTGGTCCACAGAAGCCCAAACTTCACCTTTCACGGCAGGCATTGTACTAGACCTTCAGGGACCGGGTTCCCAAGGATTCCACTCCCCTGGACCTGTATAGCACCTTGCACAGATAGCCTCTTGGTTTTGGGTATGACCAGAGCTCTGGATCCCAGGGTCCAGCCCTCCTAAGAGAGGCATTACAGGCAAAACCTTGCTCTTCTCTGCAAGGCCCGGGTACCGACCATTTAGCTATGAAGCTTTTTTTGGTCGGATCCGGAATAGCTTGCTAAGGCCCAGAGAACCTGTACACAAGCCCAGATGAATACATGTTAACCTTGGCCAACACCTTAGACACTGGCAAAAAACTGAGGTACTCCCGGATGGGAGGGGCTTATATAGGGGAGGGTACTTCCTGTTTTGGAAGTTGCCAGTGCCAGCACCTGAAGGTAATTCTATATAACCCACATAGTAATGACTATGCTGCTCTGTGTCCCGTGATGTATGAACAAGAAATGTTTTTTTAAAGCTGATTGATGATCAATGCTTTAGCACACTATAGCACAAGTAGAATTTCCCTCACTGTCCTTCCCTGTCCCTAGAAACAAGGATTATCACAGTGAAAGAAACTGACACTCTTCCTACCTATAGTTTTCTGTCCCTAGAAAAAATGTTTTTGTAAAGATGGTTGATGATCAATGCTTTAGCACACTATAGCACAAGGAGAATTTCCCTCACTGTCCTTCCCTGTCCCTAGAAACAAGGATTATCACAGTAAAACACACTGACACTCTCCCTACCTATAGTTTTCTGTCCCTAGAAAAAATATTTTTTTAAAGATGGTTGATGATCAATGCTTTAGCACACTATAGCACAAGGAGAATTTCCCTCACTGTCCTTCCCTGTCCCTAGAAACAAGGATTCGCACAGTAAAACACACTGACACTCTCCCTACCTATCCTTCTCTTTCCCTAAACTAAAGGAATCCAGGTTAAGCAAGAAAAAAAATGTCACTGTCCCTGCCTATGCTTCTCTTTCCCTGCTCCGGAACACACTACACTAGGCCGCCGTGCTGGCGGCCTTTTATAGTGTGGGGCGTGTACTAAACACCCTCAGCAATAATTGGCCACAGGCATCCTGCCTGTGGCCAATCATTGCTCTCCTCGCTGCCGGCGCTGTGATTGGCCAAGCATGCGGGGTCACAGTGCATGCTTGGCCAATCACAGCGCCTGGATGACACTGCGATGGCGTAGTGCATTGTGGGCCGTTCGCGTCACTCGAATTAGGCGCGAACGGCCCAAATCGTTCGATCTTCGTCGAACGATCGAACAGCCGATGTTCGAGTCGAACGTATGTTCGACTCGAACACCGAGCTCATCCCTAGCCGTCGCTAAGCGATCATTTTTCTGATCGCTGTCTTAGCGTCTGTGATGCAGATCGGTAGCCAGTAATTTTTTTTAGGTTCGCCGCAGGTTTTTATAGCGTCGGGTACCCCCATAAATTATCTAATAAAGGTTTAACCCCCTTAATCGCCCCCCAGGTAACCCTTTCACCCCGTATCACGACTGTCGCTAAGCGATCATTTTTCTGATCGCTGTCTTAGTGTCGGTGATGCAGATCGGTAGCCAGTAATTTTTTTTAGGTTCGCCGCAGGTTTTTAT
Source organism: Rana muscosa (assembly GCA_029206835.1). Taxonomy (NCBI): domain Eukaryota; kingdom Metazoa; phylum Chordata; class Amphibia; order Anura; family Ranidae; genus Rana; species Rana muscosa. The sequence goes on from CM055117.1 coordinate 785,880,661, forward strand.
AGCATCAGGTACCCCCATAAAATATCGAATAAAGGTTTAACCCCTTGATCGCCCCCCAGGTAACCCTTTCACCCCCTATCACCACTGTCGCTAAGCGATCATTTTTCTGATCGCTTTCTTAGTGTCGGTGATGCAGATCGGTAGCCAGTAATTTTTTAGGTTCGCTGCAGGTTTTTATAGCGTCAGGTACCCCCATAAATTATCTAATAAAGGTTTAACCCCCTTGATCGCCCCCCAGGTAACCCTTTCACCCCCTATCACCACTGTCGCTAAGCGATCATTTTTCTGATCGCTGTCTTAGCGTCGGTGATGCAGATCAGTAGCCAGTAATTTTTTTTAGGTTCGCCGCAGGTTTTTATAGCGTCAGGTACCCCCATATATTATCTAATAAAGGTTTTAACCCCCTAATTGCCCCTAGTTAACCCTTTCACCAGTGATCACCATATAAGTGTTACGGGTGACGCTGGTTAGTTAGTGTGCTTTTTATAGTGTCAGGGCACCCGCCGTATATATAACCCAATAAAGGTTTAACCCCCTGATCGCCCGGCGGGTGATATCAATTAGGTGTTAGCGTCAGAGAGGGTCTGCGTCACACCCCAGGCAGCGTCAGGTTAGTGCCAGTAACGCTAACACCCACGCGTGAAGCATACACCCCCCTTAATGGTATAGTATCTGATCAGATCAATATCTGATCTGATCAGATCTATACTAGCGTCCCCAGCAGTTTAGGGTTCCCAAAAACGCAGTGTTAGCGGGATCAGCCAAGATACCTGCTAGCACCTGCGTTTTGCCCCTCCGTCCAGCCCAGGTCACCCAAGTGCAGTATCGATCGATCACTGTCACTTACAAAACACAACACACATAACTGCAGCGTTCGCAGAGACAGGCCTGATCCCTGCGACTCCAGTGCTGTAGGAGGTGATTTCACCACCACAGTTAAAAAAAAAAAGCATATATGCCAAAGCATTGGGGCAGCAGGGGCGGAGGAGCGATTTTGCTCCTAATGCCACGTACATACGGTCGAAATTCCGACGGAGGCTTGCCCGTGGAAAAGTCCGACCATGTGTGTGCGGCATAACTTTTTTGCGGGAGGATGCCCCCATGCTTCGGCATATATAAATGGTGCATGTATGCCTATCATTAGAAGTGGGTGGATGAAGGGCGGTATTCTAATGGTGGGCATACCCACCTATCAATCTCTTTTTTCGTTCAGCCAACTGGCTGCATGAAAAAAAAAGATTACAATACATGTCCAACAAGGACCAGCAACATACTGGTATGTTGCTGGACTTTGAATGTTTATACCAGAATGATGCCTGCGGGTTTAGGTATCATCTTGGTATCATTCTTTTCAGCCAGCGGCCGGCTTTCATGTAAAAGCAATCCTAGTGGCTAATTAGCCTCTGGACTGCTTTTACAAGCAGTGGGAGGGAATGTCCCCCCCGGATATAAAAAGCGCCATTGGGAAATTGGGAAAGCATTTTATCACACCGATCTTGGTGTGGTCAGGTGCTTTGAGGGCAGAGAAAAGATCTAGGGTCTAGAAGACCCCATTTTTTTCAAAAAAGAGTACCTGTCACTACCTATTGCTATCATAGGGGATATTTACATTCCCTGAGATAACAATAAAAATGATTAAAAAAATAAAATATGGAAGGAACAATTTGAAAATAAAAATAAAAAAGCAAAATTAATAATAAAAAAAAAAAAAAAACACCCCTGTCCTGCCCTGCTCTTGCCCAATGGCGAACGCAAGCGTCGGTCTGGCGTCATATGTAAACAGCAATTGCACCATGCATGTGAGGTATCACCGCGAAGGTCAGATCGAGGGCAGTAGACCTCCTCTGTAAATCTAACGGGGTAACCTGTAAAGGCTTTTAAAGCAGTGGTTCTCAACTCCTGTCCTCAGGACACACTAACAGGCCAGATTTTAAGTATTACCTTGGTGAGATGCAGACTAGAATACTGCAATCCCTGAGCAGCAAATTATATCACCTGTGATGCATTTCAGTTATCTTGCAAACCTGGCCTGTTGGTGGGCCCTGAGGACTGGAGTTGAGAACCACTGTTTTAAAGGCTTTTAAAAATGTATGTAGTTTGTCGCCAATGCGCGTTTGTGCGAAATTTTAAAGCATGTCATGTTTGGTATCTATGTACTCGGTCTAAGATCATCTTTTTTATTTCATCAAACATTTGGCCAATATAGTGTGTTTTAGTGCATTAAAATTAAAAAAGTGTATTTTTTCCCCAAAAAATGCGTTTGAAAAATCGCTGCGCAAATACTGTGTAGAAAAAAAAATACAACACCCACCATTTTAATCTGTAGGGCCTTTGCTTTAAAAATATATATAATGTTTGGGGGTTCAACATAATTTTCTTGCAAAAAAAAAAAATGTTTTCATGTAAACAAAAAGTGTCAAAACGGGCTTTGTCTTCAAGTGGTTAGAAGAGTGGATGTAAGCTTCCTAATGTTGTGTATAAAATGCCAGAACAGTTCAAAACCCCCCCAAATGACCCCATTTTGGAAAGTAGACACCCCAAGCTATATACTGAGAGGCATGTCGAGTCCATGGAATATTTTATATGTTGACAGAAGTTGCGGAAAAAAGACAATAAATTATTTTTTTGCACAAAGTTGTCACTAAATGATATATAGCTCAAACATGCCATGGGCATATGTGGAATTACACCCCAAAATACATTCTGCTGCTTCTCCTGAGTACGGGGATACCACATGTGTGAGACTTTTTGGGAGCCTAGCCGCGTACGGGACCCCAAAAACCAGCACCGCCTTCAGGCTTTCTAAGGGTGTAAATTTTTGATTTCACTTCTCACTGCCTATCACAGTTTCGGAGGCCATGGAATGCCCAGATGGCACAAAACCCCCCCAAATGACCCCATTTTGGAAAGTAGACACCCCAAGCTATTTGCTGAGAGGTATTGTGAGTATTTTGCAGATCTCGTTTTTTGTCACAAAGTTTTGAAAATTTAAAAAAAAATATATATATATATTTTCTTTCTTCATTTTCAAAAACAAATGAGAGCTGTAAAATACTCACCATGCCTCTCAGCAAATAGCTTGGGGTGTCTACTTTCCAAAATGGGGTCATTTGGGGGGGTTTTGTGCTATTTTGGCATTTTATGGCCTTTGAAACTGTGATAGGTAGTGAGGAGTGAAATCAAAAATTTGTGCCTAGAAATCCTGAAGGCGGTGCTTGGTTTTTGGGGTCCCGTATGCGGCTAGGCTCCTAAAAAGTCCCACACATGTGGTATTCCCGTACTCAGGAGAAGGAGCAAAATGTATTTTGGGGTGTAATTCCACATATAACCATGGCATGTGTGAGAAATATATCATTTAGTGACAACTTTTTGTCATTTTTTTTTTTTTTGTCATTATTCAATCACTTGGGACAAAAAAAAATATTCAATGGGCTCAACAGGCCTCTCAGCAATTTCCTTGGGGCGTCTACTTTCTAAAATGGGGTCATTTGGGGGGGTTTTGTGCTATTTTGGCATTTTATGGCCTTCAAAACTGTGATAGGTAGTGAGGAGTGAAATCAAAAATTTGCGCCCTTAGAAATCCTGAAGGTGGTGCTTGGTTTCCGGGGGCCCGTACGCGGCTAGGCTCCCAAAAAGTCCCACACATGTGGTATCCCCGTACTCAGGAGAAGCAGCAAAATGTATTTTGGGGTGTAATTTCACATATAACCATGGCATGTGTGAGCAATATATCATTTAGTGACAACTTTTTGTAATTTTTTATTTTTTTTGTCATTATTCAATCACTTGAGACAAAAAAAAAATATTCAATGGGCTCAACATGCCTCTCAGCAATTTCCTTGGGGTGTCTACTTTCCAAAATGGGGTCATTTGGGGGGGTTTTGTACTGCCCTGCCATTTTAGCACCTCAAGAACTGAGATAGGCAGTCATAAACTAAAAGCTGTGTAAATTCCAGAAAATGTACCCTAGTTTGTAGACGCTATAACTTTTGCGCAAACCAATAAATATACGCTTATTGACATTTTTTTACTAAAGACATGTGGCTGAATACATTTTGGCCTAAATGTATGACTAAAATTGAGTTTATTCGATTTTTCTTATAACAAAAAGTAGAAAATATCATTTTTTTTCAAAATTTTCGGTCTATTTACGTTTATATCGCAAAAAATAAAAATCGCAGAGGCAATCAAATACCATTAAAAGAAAGCTCTATTTGTGGGAAGAAAAGGACGCAAATTTCGTTTGGGTACAACATTGCATGTCCGTACAATTTACAGTTAAAGCAGCGCAGTGCAAAATTCTGAAATCACCTCTGGTCCTCTAGCTACCAAATGGTCCGGGGCTTAAGTGGTTAATATATGCCACTGTAAAGGCATTGTTGGATTGAATCTACAACTGATCCGTTCAATAATCCAGAGCCAGGTGTACTGGTCAAAATTTTCAAGATATTGCAGGGCAGTATTCTCTCCTGTGGAGACGAAGTCCACTGAACTGTAGTCACCTTCAAATCAACTGGAAAGACTAGCAGTAGTGGTTATTATCTTCCAAGAACTTTCTAGAAAAAGACCTGCAGTAGGACTGTACGTAGAAATGTATCAAAGTAAAAACTGTAACCGACTGCTTCCTGAACAAAGATTATTGATGTATACTGAGATTGGCACCCCCTGCGTTTTCAGCAAGTCCTGCACTGGGGCTGGGAGCTATGTGAACCCTCTGGGCTGTGGCCAGCCTGAAAAGCAGAGTCACAAAAATAAAAAAGGCGACTTTGTACTGCAATTGCAGAAACCCTTGATGAGCCTTGAAAAAAGCGTCACATGAAGATATGCGTCATTGATGACTATGGACACCGAAATCTACCTCTCACAGAGAGGTCAACACTAAATGGACAGAGCCTATCTGAAACAGAAGGATGTCCAGCGGCCTAAGATCTAAGCTAGACTGTATGTCCCCATTTAGTTTTGGAACCACTACCAGTTGAGTATTTTTTTTTAAAGGAGAAACTGCAAAAATGCACACTTACCATTCCTGCTGCAGGACTCTGAACACAACAGGAATCCAACCTTCACCCATCATGGCGGGCTTCATCATAAAATAACTTCAGGGACTGGGTCCCCCTTAATTTGAGGTCCACTCCCCTGGACCTGTATAGCACCCTGCAGGAAAGCACCTTGGTCAGAACAAACACTGCACAGGGTTCCATTACACAGGGTCCAGCGCCATAATGCTTCATTACAGGTAAACCATAGGAATTGTCCCTCCTATCCAATGAGGCTCGGGTACCATCCATTTTGGCTGACAGCTTTTTCAAATGGATTGAATTGAAGTCCATGATTCTTAATAGAACCGTCCAGACCTCCAAGTATGCGCCAAGTGCACATGTGTCACATCAGTGACCATTCCACCTTAGAGACACTGGCGAAAAAACTGAGGTACTTGCTGTGTAGAAAGCGTTATATAGGGGAGGACTTCCTGTTTGATTGATTGTCCAGTGTCCATTCACCTATAGGTGGCATATAACCCACATAGTAATTATTATGGCTGCTCTGTGTCCTGTGATGTATGATAAAGAAACTGTCGAACTGTAGGACAGTTTTTTATCACAGATAATAGGCCTAACTAGTGTATGCCTGACTTTATTTTACTGTGGGGATAAAGGGTTGCAATAAATGTGAGTATAATTTGAGATGGTTTAGGTCAGGGATATGCAATTAGCGGACCTCCAGCTACAAGTCCCATGAGGCATAGCGAGACTCTGACAGCAGCAAGCATGACATCCAGAGGCAGAGACATGATGGGACTTGTAGTTTGGCAACAGCTGGAGGTCCGCTAATTGCATATCCATGGTTTAGGTGCACACTGATCTTGCACTTATTTTTTATTTCTTATTTCATGATGCTGTGAGCTGCTGTAAACAAACGATCCAGAAACAAATGGTAAAGAAGAAGTGAATGTTTATTAATAGAAAAATAGGAAACAAAAAAAACTGTTTAACCACTTCAGCCCTGGAAGATTTGGCTTCTCAATGACCAGGCCATTTTTTGCTATACGGCACTGCGTCGCTTTAACTGACAATTACGCGGTCATACGATGCTGTACCCAAACAAAATTAACGTCCTTTTTTCCCCACAAATAGAGCTTTCTTTTGGTGGTATTTGATCATCTCTGCAGGTTTATTAGGAACTCATGATCTCTCTCTCCTCACAGAACAGGGATTTGTGTGTTTACACACACACGTCCCTGTTCTGCCTCTGGTGCCCGCAATCGCTCATGGCCGGCGGTCATCGTGACCGCCGGTCACGAGCATCGGCACCCCCGCAGTGCAGTGGGTGCATGCGCGCCTGCTATATCGCTTAAAGGGACCAACGTACAGCTGTGACCGGTTCGGCAACTGGTTAATCTACAATAAAGGCCCTATCAACATAAAAATGATACCCCACTATAAACCAAAATCGAAATATGCTACCCCCTGAAACAGGTAGAATCATAGCAATCAGAATTAAAGTACAGTTCCCTATTTGACCTTAATCTCTCCCTATACAGTCTGTCAGCTTTTCTTATCATTTCCCTATGGCTGCTTCAAGACACTGTCACTCTTGCTGCCATGTGCCCCCTACCTTTAATAGTGAGAGGGCTGGCGTATCCAAAAGCCCCCTTATTGGCCCTTCTAAGCCTGCTGGCTATGGTTCAACGACTCTGCAGGGAAATATGGTTAAAAGTTGCACTGGGGAATTCACCTCACCCCTATCTGCTATCAACATTATCCTCACTTGTTATTACCTTTTCAGTGCCCTATAATTTGGTATAGTGTTTTGGTCCTGTCTGAACTGTCATCTGGCATCATCTAGGCAACCCCGAGGATCTTATTCTAGTGTTGTCTGCAACACAACATTGATAGCATCAGCAACTTTAGAGAAGACCAGAACTGATAGAGCCTGTACCTCAGTAAAAACCTTTGCCACCTATCGTCGACACAGAGAAATAGTCTCAATGCATAGAGGTTCCCCTGTTAAACAAGACTGCATAACCAAAGTTTTACAAACTCTGCAAATACAAATCATTCATTAACTATTCCAGAAGTCACTACACCTCAAATTCCATCTGCTCAGATGTCTCCTGCTCCATATTCTATGGCAATGGCTGTAGTGGCTCCTCTGCATGGTACCAAGTCTGATGTTCAAGCTGCCAACACCATCAAAAATTATCTACAGAAGATATGAAATCACATTTGTATTTTTCTGAAAACTTCTATTCATTACAAGAAATGGGCAGATAGGGGGTGCTTTGCTACTCCCTCTACATCTTGTCCTTGTGGTCCTTTCCATGGTTTCTATGGACTCAGGAGTTTGCTATGATTAGGCAAATACAGTACCAATATAAAAAATTGTGTTGTAGCTTAGGCATGCTGCAGCTGCACACTATGGGGGTGATTTACTAAAAGAAAATACTGTGCAGTTGCTCCAGAGCTTGGTAAATGAGGTACAGTTTCAGTTTACAAAGAATACCCAGTCACATGCAGGGAAATAAAAAAAAACAGCATTTTTGCTTGCACATGATTGGATACTAAGCTCTGGAGCAACTGCACTTTGCAAAGTGATCAGTCTATTTTTCTTTAGTAAATCGACCCCATTTGCCTCCATCAACAGAGCTTAAAACGGGTTCATACCTGATCAGATTGCCCTTTTTAAGCAATGACATCCAGTGAGTATTGACAGTTATAACATACATGAGATATAGCTGAATGGGTTAGACATTTTGTTTAAATGAGTGGCAGCAGAGACTTGAAGCATTGGTTGCTAAGCAACCAAAAGTTGCAAGTTTAGCATATTTTTATTCCATTTAGAATTGGGCCTAGCCCCATTTTGGCTGCTTTAGGCACCTGTATGGAGGTTTATAAAATCCTGCATGTTGTTTAGATAGGAAGGGTCTGTTGATGATAGAGCGAGATGTTTCTGGGCTCTGCTAAAAAAGTGTGAATGGAGTGTACTGTTAACCACTTAAGCCCCGGACCATTTGGTAGCTAGAGGACCAGAGGTGAATTCAGAATTTTGCACTGCGCTGCTTTAACTGTAAATTGTGCGGACATGCAATGTTGTACCCAAACAAAATTTGCGTCCTTTTCTTCCCACAAATAGAGCTTTCTTTTAATGGTATTTGATTGCCTCTGCGATTTTTATTTTTTGCGATATAAACGGAAAAAGAACGAAAATTTTGAAAAAAAATGATATTTTCTACTTTTTGTTATAAGAAAAATCGAATAAACTCAATTTTAGTCATACATTTAGGCCAAAATGTATTCAGCCACATGTCTTTAGTAAAAAAAAACGTCAATAAGTGTATATTTATCGGTTTGCGCAAAAGTTATAGCGTTTACAAACTAGGGTACATTTTCTGGAATTTACACAGCTTTAAATTTATGACTGCCTATCTCATTTCTTGAGGTGCTAAAATGGCAGGGCAGTACAAAACCCCCCAAATGACCCCATTTTGGAAAGTAGACACCCCAAGGAAATTGCTGAGAGGCATGTTGAGCCCATTGAATATTTTTTTTTTTTGTCCCAAGTGATTGAATAATGACCAAAAAAAAAAAAATACAAAAAGTTGTCACTAAATGATATATTGCTCACACATGCCATGGTTATATGTGGAATTGCACCCCAAAATACATTCTGCTGCTTCTCCTGAGTACGGGAATACCACATGTGTGGGACTTTTTAGGAGCCTAGCCACGTACGGGACCCCGGAAACCAAGCACCGCCTTCAGGATTTCTAAGGGCGCAAATTTTTGATTTCACTCCTCACTACCTATCACAGTTTTGAAGGCCATAAAATGCCAAAATAGCACAAAACCCCCCCAAATGACCCAATTTTAGAAAGTAGACACCCCAAGGAAATTGCTGAGAGGCCTGTTGAGCCCATTGAATATTTTTTTTTTTTGTCCCAAGTGATTGAATAATGACAAAAAAAAAATTACAAAAAGTTGTCACTAAATGATATATTGCTCACACATGCCATGGTTATATGTGGAATTGCACCCCAAAATACATTTTGCTGCTTCTCCTGAGTATGGGGATACCACATGTGTGGGACTTTTTAGGAGCCTAGCCGCGTACGGGACCCCGAAAACCAATCACCGCCTTCAGGATTTCTAGGCACAAATTTTTGATTTCACTCCTCACTACCTATCACAGTTTCGAAGGCCATAAAATGCCAAAATAGCACAAAACCCCCCCAAATGACCCCATTTTGGAAAGTAGACACCCCAAGCTGTTTGCTGAGAGGCATGGTGAGTATTTTACAGCTCTCATTTGTTTTTGAAAATGAAGAAAGAATTTTTTTTTTTTCTTTTTTCTTTTTTCAATTTTCAAAACTTTGTGACAAAAAGCGAGATCTGCAAAATACTCACAATACCTCTCAGCAAATAGCTTGGGGTGTCTACTTTCCAAAATGGGGTCATTTGGGGGGTTTTGTGCCATCTGGGCATTCCATGGCCTCCGAAACTGTGATAGGCAGTGAGAAGTGAAATCAAAAATTTACACCCTTAGAAAGCCTGAAGGCGGTGATTGGTTTTTGGGGTCCCGTACGCGGCTAGGCTCCCAAAAAGTCTCACACATGTGGTATCCCCGTACTCAGGAGAAGCAACAGAATGTATTTTGGGGTGTAATTCCACATATGCCCATGGCATGTTTGAGCAATATATCATTTAGTGACAACTTTGTGCAAAAAAAAAAAAAATTGTATTTTTTCCGCAACTTGTGTCAACATATAAAATATTCCATGGACTCGACATGCCTCTCAGTATATAGCTTGGGGTGTCTACTTTCCAAAATGGGGTCATTTGGGGGGGTTTTGAACTGTTCTGGCATTTTATACACAACATTAGGAAGCTTACATCCACTCTTCTAACCACTTGAAGACAAAGCCCTTTCTGACACTTTTTGTTTACATGAAAACATATTTTTTTTTGCAGGAAAATTATGTTGAACCCCCAAACATTATATATATTTTTAAAGCAAAGGCCCCACAGAATAAAATGGTGGGTGTTGCATTTTTTTTTTCTACACAGTATTTGCGCAGCGATTTTTCAAACGCATTTTTTGGGGAAAAAATACACTTTTTTTATTTTAATGCACTAAAACACACTATATTGCCCAAATGTTTGATGAAATAAAAAAGATGATCTTAGGCCGAGTACATAGATACCAAACACGACATGCTTTAAAATTTCGCACAAACGCGCATTGGCGACAAACTACATACATTTTTAAAAGCCTTTAAAAGCCTTTACAGGTTACCCCGTTAGATTTACAGAGGAGGTCTACTGCTAAAATGACTGCCCTCGATCTGACCTTCGCGGTGATACCTCACATGCATGGTGCAATTGCTGATTACATATGACGCCAGACCGACGCTTGCGTTCGCCATTGGGCAAGAGCAGGGCAGGACAGGGGTGCTTTTTTTTTTTTTTTTTTTTTTTTTATTATTAATTTTGCTTTTTTGTTTTATTTTTAAATTGTTCCTTCCATGTTTTTTTTTTTTATCATTTTTATTGTTATCTCAGGGAATGTAAATATCCCCTATGATAGTAATAGGTAGTGACAGGTACTCTTTTTTTGAAAAAACTGGGGTCTAGACCCTAGATCTTTCCTCTGCCCTCAAAGCATCTGACCACACCAAGATCGGTGTGATAAAATGCTTTCCCAATTTCCCAATGGCGCTTTTTATATCCGGGGGGGGACATTCCCTCCCACTGCTTGTAAAAGCAGTCCAGAGGCTAATTAGCCACTAGGGTTGCTTTTACATTAAAGCCGGCCGCTGGCTGAAAAGAATGATACCAAGATGATACCTAAACCCGCAGGCATCAATCTGGTATAACCATTCAAAGTCCAGCAACATACCAGTACGTTGCTGGTCCTTGTTGGACATGTATTGTAATCTTTTTTTTTCATGCAGCCAGGTGGCTGAACGAAAAAAGAGATTGATCGGTGGGTATGCCCACCATTAGAATACCGCCCTTCATCCACCCACTTCTAATGATGGGCATACATGCACCATTTATATATGCCGAAGCATGGGGGCATCCTCCCGCAAAAAAGTTATGCCGCACACACATGGTCGGACTTTTCCACGGGCAAGCCTCCGTCGGAATTTCGACCGTATGTACACGGCATTAGGAGCAAAATCGCTCCTCCGCCCCTGCTGCCCCAATGCTTCGGCATATTTGCTTCTTTTTTTTTTAACTGTGGTGGTGAAATCACCTCCTACAGCACTGGAGTCACAGGGATCAGGCCTGTCTCTGCGAACGCTGCAGTTATGTGTGTTGTGTTTTGTAAGTGACAGTGATCGATCGATACTGCACTTCGGTGGCCTGGGCTGGACGGAGGGGCAAAACGCAGGTGCTAGCAGGTATCTGGGCTGATCCCGCTAACACTGCGTTTTTGGGAACCCTAAACTGCTGGGGACGCTAGTATAGATCTGATCAGATCAGATATTGATCTGTTCAGATACTATACCACTAAGGGAGGTGTATGCTTCACGCGTGGGTGTTAGCGTTACTGGCACTAACCTGACGCTGCCTGGGGTGTGACGCAGACCCTCTCTGACGCTAAAACCTAATTGATATCACCCGCCGGGCGATCAGGGGGTTAAACCTTTATTGGGTTATATACGGCGGGTGCCCTGACACTATAAAAAGCAAACTAACTAACCAGCGTCACCCGTAACACTTATATGATGATTACTGGTGAAAGGGTTAACTAGGGGCAATTAGGGGGTTAAAACCTTTATTAGATAATATATGGGGGTACCTGACGCTATAAAAACCTGCGGCGAACCTAAAAAAAATTACTGGCTACCGATCTGCATCACCGACGCTAAGACATCGATCAGAAAAATGATCGCTTAGCGACAGTGGTGATAGGGGGTGAAAGGGTTACCTGGGGGGCGATCAAGGGGGTTAAACCTTTATTAGATAATTTATGGGGGGTACCCGACGCTATAAAAACCTGCGGCGAACCTAAAAAAATTACTGGGTACCGATCTGCATCACCGACGCCAAGACAGCGATCAGAAAAACAATTGCTTAGTGACAGTGGTGATAGGGGGTGAAAGGGTTACCTGGGGGGCGATCAAGGGGGTTAAACCTTTATTAGATAATTTATGGGGGTACCCGACGCTATAAAAACCTGCGGCGAACCTAAAAAAAAAATACTGGCTACCGATCAGCATCACCGACGCTAAGACATCGATCAGAAAAATGATCGCTTAGTGACAGTGGTGATAGGGGGTGAAAGGGTTACCTGGGGGGCGATCAAGGGGGTTAAACCTTTATTAGATAATTTATGGGGGTACCCGACGCTATAAAAACCTGCGGCGAACCTAAAAAAATTACTGGGTACCGATCTGCATCACCGACGCCAAGACAGCGATCAGAAAAAACAATTGCTTAGTGACAGTGGTGATAGGGGGTGAAAGGGTTACCTGGGGGGCGATCAAGGGGGTTAAACCTTTATTAGATAATTTATGGGGGTACCCGACGCTATAAAAACCTGCGGCGAACCTAAAAAAAAATACTGGCTACCAATCAGCATCACCGACGCTAAGACATCGATCAGAAAAACGATCGCTTAGTGACAGTGGTGATAGGGGGTGAAAGGGTTACCTGGGGGGCGATCAAGGGGGTTAAACCTTTATTAGATAATTTATGGGGGTACCCGACGCTATAAAAACCTGCGGCGAACCTAAAAAAAATTACTGGGTACCGATCTGCATCACCGACGCCAAGACAGCGATCAGAAAAATGATCGCCAAGCGACGGCGGTGCTAGGGGGTGAAAGGGTTATCTGGGGGTGATCAAGGGGTTAAACCTTTATTAGGGGGGGGTTAGGGGGCTACACTGGACCTAAAACTAAATGTAGTGACACTTTTACAGTCACAAATGTCACTGATTGCAGTGATCAGTAAATAAATGGTCACTGCAATCAGTGACACTGTGACTGGGGGCTGGGGGGTGATCTGGGGGGGCTGGGGGGTGATCTGGGGGGGCCTGGGGGGGCGATTTATGTGCCTATGTGTGCTGGTGTTAGTGTAGTGTTAGTGCACTGACCTGTGTGTCTTCTCTTGTACGACGCTCGGTATATGTGAGCGCCGCACAGGAGATGACATCACTTCCTCCTGCTTTCTCTATCTGTGCAAACAGTACACAGACAGAGGGGGCATTTCTATTCGCCGGGAGCGATCGCGGGGGGGGGTGGTCGGAATTGAACGGCCGCCCCCCCATCTCGGAACGCTCCCAGACGAATTCCGACCGCTCACTGTACAGAAGGGGGGTCCGATCGGACCCCCCAACTGTACAAAGGCAATCACGTATGCTCTACGTGATTGTGCCTGTCGGTGCCATTGTGCCGACGTATATATACAGTGAGCGGTCGTTAAGTGGTTAACCACTTAAGCCCCGGACCATTTGGCTTGCCAAAGACCGGAGCACTTTTTGCAATTCGGCACTGCGTCACTTTAACTGACGTGGCTCCCAAACAAAATTGAAGTCCTTTTTTTCCCACAAATAGAGCTTTCTTTTGGTGGTATTTAATCACCTCTGCGGTTTTTATTTTTTGCGCTATAAACAAAAATAGAGCAATCTCTAAAACATTTATTTTTCCTCAGTTTAGGCTGATGCGTATTCTTCTACATATTTTTGGTAAAAAAAATCGCAATAAGCGTTTATTGATTGGTTTGCGCAAAAGTTATAGCGTCTACAAAATAGGGGATAGTTTTATGGCATTCTTATTAATATTTTTTTTTTTTTACTAGCAATGGCGGCGATCAGCGATTTTTATCTTGACTGCTACATTATGGCGGACACCCCGGACACTTTTGACACATTTTTGGGACCATTGTCATTTTTACAGCGATCAGTGCTATAAAAATGCACTGATTACTGTAAAAATGACACTGGCAGTGAAGGGGTTACCAGGGGGCTAGGAAGGGGTTAAGTGTGTCCTAGGGGGTGATTCTAACTGTTAGGGGGCGTGGCTACGAGTGACACAATACTGATCGCTGCTCCCGATGAGAGGGAGCAGACGATCAGTAACAGTGTCACTAGGCAGAACGGTGGAGATGCTTATTTACACTTGCCTCTCCCCGTTCTGCAGCTCTGTGACCCGATCGCGGGACACCGGCAGACATCGAGTCCATGGGTCACGGAGCTCGCGGCAGGGGCGCGCGCCCGCACGGCGGGAATTTCAATGTTATTCTGCCCAGCCGTGCCATTCTGCCGACGTATATTTACAGGAGGCGGTCGTTAACCGGTTAAATTCTGTTTTCTGGCATGCTGAGGATTTGTGGCCTGCTAAGAAAATAGCAACAAATCAAAGGCCAATGTGAAAATGATGAGCATTATATTAGTTTGCATGACAGGAGAGTGTGACCGGGGCTCTCAATGGAGCCGGTTAACACAGCTCCGGGACGGCTGCTGTCTGCATTTAAAAAGAGTCCTGTGTGTCTTTGGTTCTGATTCAGTTGCGAATTCAGGCAAAAATTCTGACCTGATTTGCACCTGAATCGGTGAACAGGGACGTACTGGATCCCATGCTGTGAACCATAGCCGCAGAATATGTGAACCCGGCCTTAGGGCTCATTCACTATTGCCTATTCTTTTGCAATAAGTTAGTGCATATACGTTAACATGTGCGTTACCACAATGCAGAGCAGCACATAAATGTTTTTTAGCCCTTGATACAGTAAGCAGAAATGCAATAAACTTGTGGTTTTGAATACACCTTGAATACAATTTGGCCTAAAGAAGAATATTACACAAATATCAGTAATCTATCCAAAAAAGGTTTATAATCAATGAACAAGAAAAGTCAAACTCAATGACCTCTTGACCGTTTTCTTTGTTCCCAAATGTTGTTCAAGTACGTTCCAGAAGTAAACGATACAGTCCTTGATAACCAGACAGTGATCAGCAACTCAATTTACAATGTCTACTGACTTGTCACAACATAGAAATGATCTATTTCATTGTCAAACTTTGGTACTAGAAGGTAATTTTTGAAGGTGAATAAAAAGCACATACACGCAGCTGAACCATTTCTCTTGTTCAATAGTGTCAGAACTTCTCTAAACCTCTGAAATTCCTGATTGTCTTTTGCGACTGTCTGATGTTGAGTGCATCAAATCTAAGGAATGGCTATGCTTTGTTATTTTCATTGTTGTGAAAACAAAAAATGTACCTCTGATAAATTTTCTCTTTGATTACCCTGCCTTCAAAGGATTTAAACCACAGTGAAAGCCTTTGAAATCTTCAGAGCAGAAGAGACAAGAGTTTTTTTTTTTTTTTTTTTAACCGTGTGTATTGAAAAAACAGATGTCATGGGCTTTCATATTAAGACAGGGAAGAATGACTGCTAATTCCAACGCAAACAAAAGGAATGTATTCATTATAAATGAGAGAAGGAATAGGAAATGATATTGTTTACTTCTGCAGTAATTTAAATGAGATCAATAGTCAAGAAAATGCTTTTAACAAACAAACCAAAAAATACATTCAGAAAAATTGTTACCTGTGTTATGTCACTAGTTTGACAAGATAGCATACAGACTGTTATGTTATTTGTGTATGAAATGAATGTTCTTTATTGTCAAGCATTTTTGTGCGTTACTTTCTGGGTTCTAGTTGCAGACAGTTTATATGCTGTTTTCATTATGTACAGAATGCTGTAATACACAGGCATTGAAGCAAATATGCAGCTTGTTTTTATATCTAATCATCATTCACTTTAATGGGCTTTCAGCAAGGAAACACCTCCCATAATTAAGAAATGCTGGTTCTCTGCAGAAATTGAAATAAGGGGTGATAGGATGTATTCATTGCATAGGGTCTTTTCCTTACAGTTTAAATCCAGCGATGTAACCACTTACTCTAAACAAGCAAGTGGGGGCGAAGTGAACATAGGCTAAAAAGATTTGAACACCACCAACAGACTTCAAGCCTAAACTTTGCTGGTTCTGGACTCCAGTTAATATAAGGCAGCTTTTGCCTACTACAGTGTGTTCCTCTGTCCTATCTGCTGAGCTCATCTAAAGGACAGGATAGTGGGGTTTTCAAAAGCTAGGGAAGTTTGTCTGTATGATGTAGAACAGGACCCCACCCACAAACTCCCATGGGGGCCACAATTCTGCTTTGCTCACTCCTTGCTCCATTTGTTGCTCTTACTTTTACTTGCCCTGCTGTCCCGCTATATATTTATATACTTGGGAAAGAGCAACTCAGATATGCCAAAACAGTACCCCAAATATGGACAGGTGAAACAGGTAAACTACCTGCTGCATCCTAACAACCTCTTACAATCAAGTGGAACTGTATCCAGATAAAAAAGGAACAACTAGCCAAGGATCTTCAACATCCAACACACTTCTAGGTATGAAAAAATAACTTAGCCATACTCCATAAACATTAGCCTTCCCAACGCATTATTATTCCAGGACCAGATGACAACAAAAGTGCCCACCCAGACAAAGCCTCACTCTGACATGTTTCACCCAAAAAGGGCTCACTCATAGAGAGATTGCCTTTCTTGGTTAAAGCTATCAGTAGCAGTGTGGCGACCATGAAGAAGCCATGATTCAACATATTTAGAGAGGCCAAAACAATGTAAAGAAGGATCCAGCGAACAACACCCGCTGACTTGCCAAAAAAACATGTTGACCCCGGACAAAATGTGCTCTCGACAGACTATTGCCCCAAATTGCATGTACTGGTCCAACATCAGAATGTAAACAAAGGGGCAAGGGATCACCTGGGTTATATATTAGCCAAATACAGCTGCTGTTTTTTTGTGTGGGTTACCCCCTAAAAATCAAGACAAGATTACATTTTGCCCTTTTTTGTGGGGTCTCCCTTGCAATCTATACCAGATCTCCAGAGGATCCTGGTCACTTTGTTTACAATTTACAAAATAGGATTAGTGTATTTTGCCCTTTAAGCCTTATTTAAAATGCTGCACCCTGCTGAACAGTATTTTTTTAAATGTTTTTGCATTGGTACATGTTCCCCAGGGCAGTGTTTAGTTTCCCATGGCCTATATTTGACAATCCCTTGCCTATAAGCAGTAGTGTATTTAGGTTTTGTGCTGCCCTAGGCCTGACTAAACTCGTGCACCCCCTAATTTAAATATGACCCATCCCTTCCTGTCAAGGCCACACCCCTTTTTCGAGTGGGGACACTAGTTCTTAGGGCCTGGGGGGCAATGGATTCCCTTAATTTGCATAGATTTCCTCTCACTTCTTGTTTGGCAGGAAGTGAGGGGAAATATCTGCAATGGGACAGGGATGCTAAAAAATAAACTGACATAACCCTCCCTTACTCTATCCAAAATGAAAAAAAAAATGTTGCCTGTAGTTCTACTTTAAGCACAAATTTCTGATAATTTTATGGAGAGGACTAAGAAGATTTAACCATGTCAATGGTGCAGCAGAAAACATATAGCACAGTGAGGAAGGTTTGTGGTCCAGGATGATAGGACAGTCAAAATTAGAAGCAGCTTACGTTACACTAACAGTGTAGCACAAGCCGGTGGGGACTCTTTCCGTGCTGCCCCCCTGCAAAGTGCTGCCCTAGGCCTGGGCCTTGTTGGCCTAGGCCAGGATACAGCATTGCCTATAAGACTCCATTCACACAGGGGCAACATGACTTCCAGCGCATCTTTGGGAGGCAACTTGGACACTACTTGAGTATGAATCACAGCGCGACATGAGGCAACTTACAAGGCAACTTCAAGATGCCTCCAGGACAGGAGGCTTTCCAGTGGCCAATCAAACAAGAATCAGCTCTGTGAGAGGGAGGGGTGGGAGGGGTTTGCCTGAGAAATGTATGTTCTCTTCCTGTATTGTTGCTTCTGTTAAGACAGTGATCCGACTTCTGATGCGACTTCCATTGAAATCAATAGGTACAAGTTGCCTAGAAGTCGGATTGAAGTAGTACAGGAACCTTTTCAGAAGTCGGAGCGACTGCAGTAGTGTGCATTAAGATGGCTCCATTCACTTACATTGATTTTCTCATGCAGCGCGACTTGAGGCAACTTGGGGCGACTTGAAGTCAGATCCAAAGTCGTCCCTGTGTGAATGGGCTCTTAGACTTGAAAAATGCTTTATTTATAAACTGAATAAAGCTGGCTGGGAGGCATCATTTACAGGTATTGACAAATGCTTTTTTTTCTTTTAAAAAAAGTCTGTTCTCTTTGGAGTAAAAAACGTTCATATAGAGCATTTTTTGTACAAAGTTTAGACGAGTCTAGGAGAGTTTTACGTTTTTTCTGCCTCCAAGCTCCAATCAGAAACGCGAATAGGAAGGTTTTTTTTTCTGCCTCTAAACGTTAAACTCAAAATATGCCTCTTAACGTCCTAATGTGCATAGGATATCATTGAGCTGCTTCTACAGGAAAAACACAAAACTCCTGTAGAAGCAACGTTTTTTAAGCCAGTGTGCATGGAGCCTAAATGTCACTTTTCTTTAGTAAATCCTACAGATGCTTTAATTTACATGCAGGTTTAAAGCATCCCCCAAACATGGTATTTAAATGGTAACTCCACTTTGGTCGGGGAAAAAAATAGCAAGTAAAGAAAAAATAATATAATGTGTACAATTGCGATACAAGTCATATTGTAATTGAATGTTATTAAAAAATTACCTTTCCTATTCAATCTGCAGCCACTCTAATTTTCTATAAGTGCAAAGCAATATGGCTACATGGAGTTGTTCTGTACACAGAATGTCTACTGACCATTCCCCAGAAACATAATTTCCTGCTTGTGTGATTGGCTCATCAATTTTCCCAGAAGTCTGCCTAAGATACAAGTCAGCTTTCAGGCATCACCTGCAACAAAAATGTCATTTTTGGTGAGATATTTCCAATAGGAACACGTCTAAAGGGATGCAGGCCCAGCAGTTTTACTCATTAGTGCTCTGCAGCTGCCACAGCTGACTGATAATTATGAAACCACTCCCATTAGACTCACCTAGCCCAGAGGCACAGACAAACACACATGAATTTCTTTCGAATAACAAAAGGTAGGAATCGGCAACAAAGGTTGTTATAATCCTTGCAATGTACATAGATCACCCAGGGGGAATGCTTTTTTTTTCAACAAAAGTGAAGTTAGGCTTTAAAGAAATTGTGCATTATTTGAAAAAAAAAAACTGTAATGTTCGATTTTTTTTTACATTTTTACATGTCCACCTGGCAGTGCTCCATGCTCTTTGACAATTACTTGCATTTGAGCTTTGCAAATGGAGAAAATTGATTTCCAAGACACGTAAGTTTGACTCGAACATCGGATGTTCGCCGAACAGCGAACATTATGCGGTGTTCGCGGCAAATTCGAAAGCCGCGGAACACCGTTTAAAAGTCTATTGGACACTAACATGAAAAACCAAAAGTGCTAATTTTAATGGCTTATATGCAAGTTATTGCCATAAAAAGTGTTTGGGGACCTGGGTCCTGCCCCAGAGGACATGTATCAATGCAAAAAAAAGTTTTAAAAACTGCAATTTTTTTCAGGAGCAGTGATTTTAATAATGCTTAGGCCTCATGCACACTGGACGTTAAAATAACGTTATAAAAATGCCAGTAGCTTTGCAGTGAGTTTTTCAACTTTTTTCAGCTTTTTTCAATGCTTTTGCAATAGCGTTTATTAGCATTTATTGGCGTTTTTTGCGTTTTTTCACGTTAGCGGTTTTTAGCGTTTTTTTTAAAGAAAAAATTAGTTTTCTTTTCAATGGATCAAAAACTTTAAAAACCGCTGGTGAGTGACGTTTTTGAGCGTTTATCGGTGTTTATTGACGTTTATCAACGTTTTTCAGCGTTAGAGCGTTTTTACAGCTGAAAAACGTCTCTCAGAACCCACTAGATTTGGGTTATTTTTACTGCTCAAAAACGCCACTGCCCAAAACTGCTGATAACAGCCTATGTGTGCATGGACACATAGGATAACATGATGTGTTTAATGACTGTCGGAAAAAATGTCTACTGCCAAAAACAGCTGCTGTAAAAACGTCCAAAAACGTCAAGTGTGCATGAGGCCTAAAAGTGAAACAATAAAAATGAAATATTCCTTTAAATATTGCCATCTATTCATTTCTTCATCCAGTAGCGCTACTTTGTTTATTTTTTACACTTTTTTTGGTGTCTATAGTATGCCTGTAAAGTGGCACATTTTTCCCATGTTTAGAACAGTCCCGCAGCAAAATTACATTTCTTAAAGAAGAAAAGTCATTTAAAATTGATCGCTGTAATGAATTGTCGGGTCTCTGCAATATAGATTAAGGGGAATCCCGAACCAAAATTAAAAAAAAAATTGTGTGGAGGTCCCCCCAAAATCCATACCAGGCCCTTCAGGTCTAGTATGGATATTAAGGGGAACCCTGCAACAAATGTAAAAAAAAAATGGCCATGGGGTCCCCCCAAAATCCATACTAGGCCCTTCAGGTCTGGTATGGATTTTAAGCGGAACCCTGCGACAAAAAAAAATGGCACAGGTGTCCTCCCAAAATCAATACCGGACCCTTATCCGAGCACGCAACCTGGCAGGCTGCAGTAAAAGAGGGGGGACGAGAGAGTGCCCCCCCTCCTGAACCGTACCAGGCCACGTACCAGGCCACATGCCTTTGGAGTTGCCCCCCAAAACACCCACCCCGCTATGTGAATTGTACCCCTACCAATTCACAAAAAATGTGTCATGAATAGTAAAAAAAGACAGGAGACACTTCGGGACAAGTCCTTTTTTTAAAAATAAAAAAAATTTAAAATGTCCCACGTTGTCCATTCATCTTCTATCACGCTGCCCGACTAACCGAAAAAAGGAAAAAAAAGCTGCAACAGCTCCGTATCCATGGCAGGCTCCCGCCAAGTGACACTTCTTCTCGGTGACAGCTGTTATGTAGCTGAGGGCAGGGCCATCTTGTGGCGTAAACGGGTGACCCCGCCTTTTTCTGACATCACGTGACATCAGACGGGGGTGGGGTCACCCGTCTACGTCACCAGGTGGCCCCGCCCTTAGCTATATAACAGCTGTCACCGAGAAAAAGCATCACTCGGCGGGAGCCTCCCATGGAGGTGGAGCTGTTGCGGCTTTTTTTTTAATCGTTGGGCGGCGTGATAGAATATGAATGGACATCGCGGGACATTTTTATTTTTTAATAAAGGACTTATCCCGAAGTGTCTCTTGTCTTTTTTACAATTATTGACACCTTTTTTGTGAGGTAGGGGGTACAATGTACCCCTTACCAATTTACATAGGGGGGTGGGATCTTGGGGTCCCCTTGTTAAAGGGGGCTTCCAGATTCAGATAAGCCCCCCACAACCACCAGGCAAAGGGTTGTGGGGATGAGGCCCTTGTCCCCATCAACATGTGGACAAGGTGTTTTTGGGGGCAACTCCAAAACACCCTCCCCATGTTGAGGGCATGTGGCCTGGTACGGTTCAGGAGGGGGGGCGCTCTCTCGTCCCCCTATTTACCTGCAGCCTGCCAGGTTGCGTGCTCAGATAAGGGTCTGGTATGGATTTTGGGGTGACCCCTACGCCATTTTTTTTATTTTGGCGTAGGGTTTCCCTTAAAATCTATATTAGACCTGAAGGGCCTGGTATGGATTTTGGGGGGACCCCCACGCAATTTAAAAAAAAAATTGGTTAGGGGTTCCCCTTAATATTCATACCAGACCCAAAGGGCCTGGTAATGGACTGGGGGGAGCCCATGCCGTTTTTTTCAATGAGTTTTATCTATATTGCCGAGACCGACAATTCATTACAGCCGCGATCCGTTTTAAATTACTTTTCTTCCTTTAGAAATGTAATTTTGCTTCGGGACTGTTCTAAACATGGGAAAATTGTGCCACTTTACAGGCATACTATAGACACCCCCCGAGGCACGATATTTAAGGGAATATTTCATTTTGATTGTTTCACTTTAAGCATTATTAAAATCACTGATCCCAAAAAACTTCAGTTTTTAAAACTTTTTTTTGCATTGATAAATGTCCCCTGGGGCAGGACCCGGGTCCCCAAACACTTTTTATGACAATACCATGCATAGAAGCCTTTAAAATGAGCACTTTTGATTTTTCATGGTCGTGTCCCATAGACTGTAACGGTGTTCGCGTGTTCGAACAAATTTTTTACCCATTCGCAAGTTCTGGTGCGAACCGAACTGGGGGGTGTTCGGCTCATCCTTACTGTCCACTATTTTATACACAGGAAGCCACGAGCCTATTAGCAAGTCAACTTATAGGGTCTCCCTAGAGATTCAGGCAGACAAGATCCCAGATACACTGGTTAGTGTCCTCACACAGGTTGGTTTTCACCATGAGATGTTAACCCCTCATTTATACCAGCCAAATCCACTTATGTAACCCTCTAAACATTTACACTCTTGTAAATTTCCATAAGACACTTATCTTTTACCCATAACAAGTTGGCTGGGTATGGAACAACCTATAATTTCCCATGCTTAATACCATAAACACCTGTAATCACTCACACTCACACATATTTCTGTTTATTAAAATGGAAATACATTGCCAAAGACAAGTTACATTATCCCTATTGGTTTGTGCCAGTTCCCTTCAGGCCAAACAACATGCCTGCGTTATTCCAGAGGACGATGAAACCCTGTCTTAGGGATATGAACCTGGATAGTATCCTGATCTATCTAGACAAGGCAGTGATGTTTTCTACCACATTCAATGACCATCTTGCACACTTAGATCCTGTATGGGCCCATCTGCAAAAGTATGGGTGTAGGCTCAAACTCCTAAGTCATATCATCATCACCAGACAAGGCATACTCCTCGATCCTGAGAAAGTAAAGGCCACATAGGAATGGAGGCATCTAACAACCATGGCGGATGGGGCTGTCAGGATATTATCATTGAGATCTATGCCTATCACTTTGCTCAAGTTCAAAAGCTCTCACACAAGGTAAGCCAGAAGGAGGGCCACATGCAATTGGAATGGGGACCGGAATCTAAGGAGGTGTTTGACGTCTCTGATGCAGCAGCTGATATCAGCTGCCAGGCTGGCCTTTGCTGACTTCTCTCCTTCAATCCAGCTAGGAACCAATGACTCAGGGCCTAGACACCCTGTCAGGTCACACACTAGCCAGGCCTTAGTGAGATGTGGATGAAGAATCTCAAGAGATAGAAATACTTGACTTGACGGAAGAAAGGCATACGTTCAGGCCTAAGGTAAACCTCATCCATGCACTGGAAAAGTCTAACTGGGCAGAGACACAGAAAAATGATCTAGTCATTGCCCAATAGAGGCAAAATGGTTACAGCAATGACCCAGTCACAGGGAAAAATCCAAGCTGTTACGAGAAAACAACAAACTACTTAGTTAGTGGCACCGTACCATCCTGAGGGATGGCAAACTGTAGCGCAAAATAATGTTTCCCCATGACTCCTCAGTGAACTGGCAGGTTATACTGTCAAGGGCTTGGGTCCTCTATGTGGCAGGAAGAATCTCAGTAAAAATTAGTGTTTGTTTCAATTGGCTGAATATGTCTACCAGCAATGGGGTTGATTTACTAAAACTGGAGAGTGAAAAATCTGGTGCAGCTGTGCATGGTAGCCAATCAGTTTCTAACTTCAGCTTGTTCAATTAGGCTTTGACAAAAAAAAAAAACCCTGGGCGCTAATTGGTTTCTATGCAGAGCTGCACCGGATTTGGACTCTGCATTTTTAGTAAACCATTCCCACTGTGTAGTCTTTTCAGTGTTAAAGGGGGCCGAGACTCAAATTTCACCACTGACTTGACACTCACCTGCTCCATTCAAAGTACTAACCATTGACTATGTTACTTACACATGGCACGTCAGAAGATGAATACCATCATGCTCTAGTTATAGTGGACCACTTTACCAAGTTTGAACTGCTAGCAGAAAAGAAAGAAAATGGTAGAGAAACAAAAAAAAGGACCCACTACTGGAAATACAAACATACAGTACATTCCTTGACAGGCCCCTCACCTTACCATGGTATGTTTAGCCATGCCCTTGGAAAGCCTGCATATTTGTATAGCGCAGCGCATCAGACTTTGATCTTTAGCTTGGAAACAACATACTAGTCCAATGTAAAGAGTAGGACATTGTTGTGAACACCATGGAAAGAGGTCCCTCCTACAACAACCCATTCCAGGTGTGCCAGTCTATGATTTTCATAGAGAATAAAAACCAAGATGCTTAAACTGATTTTTTTTTTTTAATAACAAACATGTCATGTCACTTACCTGCTCTGTGCAATGTTTTTTTACAGAGCAGCCTCGATCCTTCTCTTTTGGGGTCCCCTTCTGGTGCTTCTTGCCCCTCCTCCTTTTCAAGGCCCCATAGCAAGCAGTGGGTTTGATTCCGGGCTGGGCTTTGTGTGTCCAATGACACACACAGCATAACTCGGCCCCATCACCTGTTCTCTCCTCACAGGCTGTGATTGACAGCAGCAGAGCCAATGGCTCCCACTGCTGCTTCCATGTCCAGTGAGGAGGGAGAGGGGAGAGACAGACGCTATATCAAGATCAGGCTCAGGTAATTATTTAAAGGGAGCTGGGCAGTGGGGGGATTCACAGGATCAGTGCTGGATTATTTTGTGCCATAGGCAAGATCAGCTACTTGCACCCCCCCAAAAAAATTAAATAAAGGCTGCAAATGCAGCCTGTGCAGGGATGCTTCCTTTCCTACTTGCCAATGTTAGCTCCGTTAGCTGGGAGGAAGTAATGT
The DNA here is from genome assembly GCA_029206835.1 of Rana muscosa. Taxonomy (NCBI): domain Eukaryota; kingdom Metazoa; phylum Chordata; class Amphibia; order Anura; family Ranidae; genus Rana; species Rana muscosa. The sequence continues at coordinate 785,905,424 of CM055117.1, forward strand.
AACACGCAGCATGGCTTGCACGGCACCTCATTGGCTAGATACCTCTACTTTACAGATTGGCAGAAATTTTGAGGCCCTTTACACAGCTTTAGACCCGGGCCCTCTGGCCTGACCCCCTTACATTAGGGCCCTCAAAGTTCCCCCTCCATACATCAGGGTCCCCAGAGTCCGCCCTCCTTTCATCAGTGTCCCCAGAGACCTCCTTCCTTACATCAGGGCCCTAAGAGTCCCCTCTACTTAAATCAGGGTCCCCAGAGTTCCCCCTTACATCAGGGTCCCCAGAGTTCCCCCTCCTTAAATCAGGGTCTCCAGAGTTTGCCCTTACATCAGAGTCCCCATAGCATCCCTTACATCAGGGTCCCCAGAGCCCCCCTAAAATCAGGGACCCCATAGTTCTCCCTTACATCAGAGTCCCCCTTTTATTAGGATCCGCTAAGTCACCCCTTACATTAGGGTCCCCAGAGCCCCCCTTACATCAGAGTCCCCACAGCATTCCTTACATCAGGGTCCCCAGAGCCCCCCCCCTAAAATCAGGGACCCCATAGTTCTCCCTTACATCAGATTCCCCCTTTTATTAGGATCCCCAAAGTCACCCCCCTTACATTAGGGTCCCCAGAGCCTCCCTTACATCAGAGTCCCCAGAGCCCCTCTTACATCAGAGTTGCCAGAGCCCCCTTACATCAGGGTCCTAAAAAGGACCTTACATCATGGTCCCTAAAGTCCATTACCTTTCAATAGGGTCCCAAATGTTAAAAGAAAAGAGCAGAGGGGGGTAAGGGGAGTGGAGAGGTTTAAGAGAATAGTTGAGGTAGTGTAAGGGGAGGAGGGAGTATCGTGAAAACCCCAGCTTACATCAGGATCTGTTCCTTCTTATTGCAGGAGTCGGCTACAGGACAGGTGGAAGCTGGAAAGCTAGGCACTGGGACCGGATAGATTTGGAAGGGTAACTTCCTCCTCCTCTGAATGCCGGGGCCTGGGGGACGGGGAAGCATGTGATATTGTGCTAGGACATGAGCAGCCCTAGCAACCAAACCCTAATGCTGAGAACAGCTGTATGCTGTACATTCAGGGCAGTGGCAGCTAGTGCTCAATTTTCTTGGGGGGCGGCGGCCCGCAACCCCCAGCTAGCCAGCCACCCCCCTCCAGTCAGCCAACCAACCACCCCCACTACCCCCGGCACTCGCTTGCTTGTTTGCCACTTCCCCCATCGCTCAATTGCCGCATCCTTACCCGTCACCCTCCAGGCCCCCAAGCCAGCCCCGCAATTACCCCATCCAGGTCACGGCTTCCGGGGCTTCCCTCCCTGCGTCTCCTCCTGAGTCCCAGCAGTTGATTCACCTCCTGGCCAATCAGGACTTAGGATTTGTGGCCATTCGGGTCTTAGGGCCAGCTTACTGATTGGCTGGGAGGAGAAACAGGAAGACATTAGCGAACATTAATTCGTTAATGTCAAAAACTGGGGGGGCACAACTGTGTGGACTCTTTTTGAAGCCAATTAGAGCCTCAGTCCAGCGCCCTGCATTTACATTAGGGGAATGGCGCCCCTGTGCCCTGCATTAACCACCGCCACTGATTCCGGGACCGCTCTGATTGCTGCACAGCTTGCGCTGTTGCTGATCAGCACAGGTGTGGCAGCAGAGACACGGACTGGGTATTTGGGCAAAATGCTCTGGGGGGGGGGGTTTGGACTAAGCAACAATTGCCCATGGTTGTGCCCTAGGCGGCTTCCTAGTTCCCCTAGAAGTAGCACTGGGGAGCTGAACACACAAGGTTTTTACCTTAATGCAGAGAATTCACCCCAAAAAACATTCTGCTGCTTCTCCTGAGTATGGGGATACCCCGAAAACCAATCACTGCCTTCAGGCTTTCCAAGGGCGTAAATTGCTCATTTCACTTCCTCACTACCTATCAGTTTTGGAGGCCCTGAAATGCCAAGATAGCACAACCCCCCCCCCCCAAATGACCCCTTAAGTGACAACTTTGTGTAAAAAATTTTTTTCATTTATTGGATATTTTTTATAACAAATGTTTTTTTTTTCAAAAATTTCTGTCTTTTTTTGTTTACATCACAAAAAAATAAAGATCCCAGTGGTGATCAAATACCATCAAAAGAAAGCTCTATTTGTGGGGGAAAAGGACATAAATTTAGTTTGGGTACAGCATTGCATGACAATGCAATTACCAGTTAAAATAGTGCCTTTTTTTTTTTCCTTTCCCCGGTTTAAGGGGCTTAATAGTTTTTCTTATTTTATTATGGGTTATTAGCACTGATGAAAATATTACTTGAGATAAAGGATGGAAATATCACTAGAGACTGGGGGAAATCCCCCCCTTCCCCTGGGTGATAGGGGGTTTAATATCAATTATGTAATTTTTTTTTTTTTTACACTCTATTAGCACTGATGAAAATATCACTAGAGACTGGGGGAAATACCCCCCTCTCTTGGGAGAATGGGGTTCCTCCCCCTCTCCTTTTTTTTTTTCTTTTTTTTTTACACTCTATTAGCACTGATGAAAATATCACTAGAGACTGGGGGAAATACCCCCCTCTCTTGGGAGAATGGGGTTCCTCCCCCTCTCCTTTTTTTTTTCTTTTTTTTTACACTCTATTAGCACTGATGAAAATATCACTAGAGACTGGGGGAAATACCCCCTCTCTTGGGTGAATGGGGTTCCTCCCCCTCTCCTTTTTTTTTTCTCCTCCCTCCCTTCCCCCCCTCTCCTCCTTTATAGGATATTAAGATCTTCAAGGAGACATGAGACATTTAAAGCACTGGAAAGTTGGGAGATAGAATTAAAGCAATCTATACCAGAGGAAAAGAAAGGATAAGTGTTGGAATATATCCATTCAACATCTGTAGAAGCAAAAATGAAAGAGATGAATTATAAACTTCTTAATAAATGGTACTATGTCCCAGAGAAACTCCATAGGATTAATAAAGAGACATCACCCATGTGTTGGAGAGAGTGTGGGATGGAGGGAACACATGCCCACATATGGTGGCAATGTCCCCTGATACAGGAATATTGGAAGGAGATACTAAGTAGGATAAAGAAGATTAGCGGGGAGGTGGTTAAGCTAGATCCCTGGCACTGTGTGTTTCACAACACGGATACAACAAGGAAAAAATATAGAGGGTCCATGGTCCCACACCTTCTAAATGGAGCGAAAGCATTAATTCCAAGGAATTGGAAGAGTACAAAAGCTCCATCATTAGGAGAATGGATGAAGGAGGTAGATAGAATTAGACTGATGGAAGAGTTGATGTCAACCCAGAATGAAAGTAGGCCAAAATTTGATAGGATTTGGAGGGGATGGAGAGAGTTTAGGGAGGGGGAGGTGGTTGGGGTGGGGATAGGGGATTGGGGATAGGTTTTCGGCCTGTCCCCTCTCGCCTTCTCCTGTTCTCCCCCTTATTTTTCTTATATTTGTATTTATTTATTTATTGTTTTTTTTTTTTTTGTCTCCTTTTTTTTTTTTTTTTCGTTTTTTCTGCACAGAAGAAATGGTCACTAGAGAGTAGGAAAAATTTCCCCTCTTCGGGTGTGTGGGTCAAGCTGCTCCCCTTTTTTGGTAAAGAATTTTTTATAAATAGTTATAATTCTTATAATTTATTAGCACGGAAGAAATTGTCACTAGAGACTAGGGAAAACTTCCCCTTTTTAGGAGTGTGGTAAAAGTTGTCCGAAAATCTTTTTTTTTCTCCTCTCTTTTTTTATGTCTGTATCTATAAATTATTTTCTACACACATACTTCACTAGCACTGAAGTAATCTGGTTAAAGACTAGGGAAAAATAAGAAAATACATATTGTCTTCTCTTACACTTTATTAGCACCGACGAAAATGTCATTAGAGATTATGGGATTTTCCCCTCCACCCTAGGGTGACGGAGGAAAAAGGGTTTTTCTCTACTTACTTAGTCAGTTAGTTATTTTTTTATTTTTATTTTTTTCCTTTCCCCGGTTTAAGGGGCTTATAAGTTTTTCTTATTTCATTATGGGTTATTAGCACTGATGAAAATATTACTTGAGATCACGGATGGAAATATCACTAGAGACTGAGGGAAATCTGGGTGATAATATCTGGGTGATAATATCAATTATGTATTTTTTTTATTTTTTTTACACTCTATTAGCACTGATGAAAATATCACTAGAGACTGGGGGAAATACCCCCTCTCTTGGGTGAATGGGGTTCCTCCCCCTCTCCTTTTTTTATTTTTTTATCCTCCCTCCCTTCCCCCCCTCTCCTTCCCCCTCCCACTTCCTGCCCTCGTCCTCCCTAAACGGGTGACCCTAACAAATGTTTAAAAAATGGGTAGATAGTAAATAGGGTAAAATATAATATAGGATATCTAGATCTTTCTTAAAATACAACGAATTTGAATGCCACCAGTATAGTATATATAGGTAGGGGATGAATTGAGACCGAGAAATTGTCTTACTATGTATATATGTCTTAAATGTTAATGTATATTTGTATGTAATATATGTTGTAAAAAAACTTTTTAATAAAGAGGATTAAAAAAAAATAGCGCAGTGCCAAATTGCAAAAGATGCTCTGGCCAGGAAAAGGGTGAAACCTTCCGGAGGTCAAGTGGTTAATAACAGCTATCTATTATTATTGACCCTAATGCGTTTAGTTTGTGGCTCTAAACATGTACTGTATTTCCTGCAAGAATGTACACAAGAATACCGGTAGTCATTTAATGTAGGATGCATGAACAAAAATTTAGTATTCAAACATTTAGTTAGGATAGAGATATACAAAGTGAATAAAAAACATTCAGAATTGAATCTGAATTGTAATGCAGCGAGTGAATGTCAAATGTCTTTGTTTTCAAATGACTGACTTGGCAACACAAATCCATATTTTACACTCCAATTCATATCTGACAATAGCTGAATTAGTAAAGCTGAATGGGTGTGAGTAATGCACACCAATGGGGCCTGGCTGAGCTTGGGCCTGATGTTACTCATTCAGCCAATCTACCTGACAGCAGTGAAAGTAGATTCTTGCTGAACTCACTTTGTCTATACAATAGACAAGTCTCAGTTTATTCAAACAATTGAGAAAGCTTACATGAGAAAATCATGTGAATATACTTTTAATGTGTCCAATGAAAAAAGAGGAATTAGGTTTACATGTTCTAAGAGAGCTATAAGATATTTATGTGGGTAAACCTGGTTGTTGATTTTATAATATATACAGTATATATATATATATATATATATATATATATATATATATATATATATATACATTTTTTTGTGATTTTATAATATACCATATATATATATATATATATATATATATATATATATATATATATATATATGGTATATTCATTAATTAAAATAAACCTGCTACTAGTCTTTTTTCTTTTTCTGTGGATTATATACTAATGATTTTCTGATTTCAGCAGCCAGGAAGCAGAGTGGGCATAGATTGCATCCTGTGTTGACATACATCTAACTGGACCATTGTTGCCTATATTAAAAACTTCCTCCAAATTACCTTTTATCTTGCTCAAAGAACTACTGTAGTTTACTTGGTTCCTTTGTTTTATCACATGAAAATGTAAACAAAAGTCAATTTTAATGCCTGTTACAACTGGAAAAATCCTTTCGGCAGCAATTAGTCCATTTCAATTTACAGGAAATGGATGTGTAGGAAAAAAAAAAAAAAATGAAAGAAAGCCAACAAATACAATGGCAAAAACACTGCCATTTGTTTACATATCTAGGTCGCTACTTTGAGCGAATACAGTTCCTTCTATGGAAGCTTGGTGTTTCCAAGGTCAGTACTGCATGATTGCTTAGAAATCTAAGTAGTTTGAAGCCTTTTGGCAGCCTCTGAGCTTCTTTGTCACTGCTATGGATCAGCTGATCACCAACGATACAAGAAGCGTTACCGGTTTGTCTTGCCAGCATACCAAGAATATAAACGATTTTACTGCACAAGAGAACTGTGGACTTTTTTTTACTACAAAAAGCACTTATGAGCATTGAACGCATAAGAGCTATTAACCGATTCCCAACCGGCTCACGCAGATATACTGCGGCAGTATGGCTCCCCTGGGCGAAAACCAGGGGAGCCAAGAGCGTGCGCGTGGCCGGCAGGCACGATCGCCACCGGCCATGCGCGATCGCATGCACGAGCGCCAGCACAGGGATTTGTGTATGTAAACACACAAATCCTTGTGCTGTCAGGGGAGAGGAAACATATTGTTTGTTCCTACTAAGTAGGAAAAATGACATGTCTCCTCTTCTAGTCACTCCCATCCCAACACAGTTAGAACACACTGAGGAAACACACAGTTAACCCCTATATCCCCACGTAGTGTTAACCCCTTCCCTGCCAGTGACATTTACACAGCAATCAGTGCATTTTTATAGCACTGATCGATGTATATTTGTCAATGGTCCCAAAAAAATGTCAAAAGTGTCCGATCTGTCTGTCGCAATGTTGTAGTACCACTAAAAATCGCAGATCAGCGCCATTACTAGTAAAAAAAAAATAATAATAAAAATGCCATAAATATGCTATAACTTTTGCGCAAACCAATCAATACACGGTTATTGCGATTTTTTTTTACCAAAAATATGTAGAAGAATATATATTGGCCTAAACTGATGAAGAAATTTGTTTTTTATTTTATTTTGGGGGATATTTATTATAGCAAAAAGTAAAAAATATTGTTTTTTTTCAAAATTTACGCTCCTTTTTTGTTTATAGCGCAAAAAATTAAAAACGGTGATTAAATACCACCAAAAGAAAGCTCCATTTGTGGGAAAAAAAGAAGCAAATTGTGTTTTTGTTACAACATTGCACGACCGCGCAGTTGTCAGTTAAAGCAACGCAGTGCCAAATTGTAAAAAATGCTCTGGTCAGGAAGGGGGTAAAATCTTCCGGAGGTAAAGTGGTTAAAAAATAAATTTTGGCTAGAGCCACATACGCAATGTGCAATCTAAGAAAAATGTGAGGCCAGATAAGCTGGAACCCGCTTAACTAACCAAACTTTAAAGGCTCAGCATGGGAGACAATGCTTAGATAAAATATACATTTTATTGTACAAAAATTATAAAAGCAAAGGCATACAAGCCTAAAATAGATCCATCAATTAATGTATGCATATATACATAGTCTCTACTATGGTACCGGAAGGCCATGAATAGTAGGATTTTTAAAACAGCTTACCTGTAAAATCCTTTTCTTGGAGTACATCACGGGACACAGAGCAGCATAGTCATTACTATGTGGGTTATATAGAATTACCTTCAGGTGCTGGCACTGGCAACTTCCAAAACAGGAAGTACCCTCCCCTATATAAGCCCCTCCCATCCGGGAGTACCTCAGTTTTGTAGCAAAGCAATACGTGTCCCCAAAAGAGGGGTGGGAGCTCTGTGTCCCGTGATGTACTCCAAGAAAAGGATTTTACAGGTAAGCTGTTTTAAAAATCCTACTTTCTTGTTCATACATCACGGGACACAGAGCAGCATAGTCATTACTATGTGGGACGTCCCAAAGCAATGCCACATGAGGGGGGGATACACCATACATAAGCTGGGCGCCATCAGGCATGAGGATCTTTTGCGGCCTGCAACACACTGCGCCCAAAGGCGACATCCTCCTGACTTCTCACGTCCACCTGGTAGAACCTAGTAAACGTGTGTACTGAAGACCATGTTGCGGCCTTACAAATTTGCGCCAGGGAGGCCTGGTAATGCACTGCCCATGAAGTTCCAACTGCTCTCGTGGAGTGCGCCCTAACTTTGAACGGAGGCGGTCTACTTTTCAAGCCATAGGCTTGTATTATGACCTGTCGAATCCACTTGGCTAAAGTAGATTTTGATGCTGCCTGACCCTTTCTGGGGCCTTCCGGCAGAACAAACAGAGAATCCGTTCTACGAATCTGAGCAGTGGCTTTTAGATAAGCTTTAACTGCTCTTACTACATCCAAAGAATGCAATAACTTTTCCTCTACCGAGCTTGGTTTGGGGAAAAAAGAAGGAAGAACCACATCCTGGTTCAAGTGAAACCTCGATACAACCTTAGGAAGAAAGGCTGGGTGAGGACGTAATACTACTCTGTCCTTATGGATAACCAGATATGGCTCTTTACAGGACATGGCGGCTAATTCCGACACTCTTCTAGCCGAGCATATGGCTACTAAAAATATCAATTTCCTGGTGAGTAGAACCAAGGAAATGTGCCGCAAAGTTTCAAATGGCTGCTTCTGCAGAACCGACAGAACCAAATTTAGATCCCATGGGCATATGGGAGCCTTAATCGGTGGAATAATACGAGTCACACCTTGCATAAAGGATTTGACAAGTGAATGCATAGCCAGGGGCCTTTGAAATAGTATTGACAAGGCCGAAACCTGGCCCTTGATAGTACTTAAGGCAAACTTCTTGTCTACAGCCCACTGCAGGAAGTCCAGAATTCTGCCTATAACGTACTTACATGGATGCCATTTTCTGGCCTCGCACCAAGTGATGTACGCCTTCCAAACTCTATAGTAGATCTGCCTGGATACAGGCTTCCTGGCATTGATTATAGTTGATACCACAGAGTTAGAGAGACCTCTATTCTTTAGGATGTGGGACTCAATAGCCAGGCCGTTAAACTTAGAGTTAGTAAGGAAGGGTGGTATATCGGTCCTTGCGAAAGCAGGTCCGGACGACGTGGAAGGGTCCAAGGACTCCCCACAGACATTTTGATGATCTCCGCGTACCAGGCCCTTCGGGGCCACGCTGGAGCCACCAGGATCACCGGCTTCTTCTCCAACCTGACTCTGCGAAGGAGTCGAGGCAACAATTGTAGCGGAGGGAATGCATATATCAGTCTGAACTGATCCCAAGGGAACACCAGAGCATCCGAGCCGCAAGCGAGGGGATCCCTTGTCCGGGAGACAAACCTGTCCACCTTTGCGTTGAATCTGGATGCTAGCAGATCTACATCCGGTGTTCCCCACCGCTGACATATTGCTCGGAAGACCTCGGGATGAAGGGACCATTCCCCTGGGCATAACTGTTGGCGACTCAGAAAGTCCGCCTTCCAATTCTCCACCCCTGGAATGAAGACAGCTGATATACATGGGACATGCTTTTCTGCCCATTCCAGGATGTGACTTACTTCCCTCTGGGCTGCACGACTCCTGGTGCCTCCCTGATGATTGATATATGCCACTGCTGTGGCATTGTCTGATTGAATTCTGACAGGGGACCCTTGGAGTCTGGATGTCCAGGCTACTAGGGCGTACCGGGCTGCTCGTATCTCTAAGAGATTGATGGGCAGGGTTTTTACTACATTTGACCATCTGCCCTGGAGAGACCATTGCTCCAGTACTGCCCCCCAGCCTGTAAGGCTGGCATCTGTAGTGACCACCTTCCAAGATATCGGGCTGAAGGGTTTTCCCTTCTGGAGATTCTGGGGGATCAACCACCAGCAGAGACTCTTCCGAACGGAAGGGGACAAAGCCATCGGGAAGTCTAGAGCCTGAACTTTTCCGTTCCAGGCTGACAATATGGCCCTTTGTAAATTCCTTGAGTGGAATTGGGCGTATGGCACAGCTTCGAATGATGCTACCATCTTTCCTAGCAGCCTCATGCACAGGCGTATGGACGGCTGTCTTTTTGCACAAAGCAGACGGACCAAGCCCCTCAAAGAGGATACCTTGTCTAGAGGTAAGAAAATCTTCCTCTGGTCTGAATCCAGCCGTAGCCCTAGATATACCAGGTTTTTCACTGGCTGTAGGGCTGACTTGTCCAGGTTGATGACCCAACCGTGAGATTCTAGATACTTGATTGTATCGATAATTACCACTTCTAGCTTGGCAACTGAGTGGTCCATCAACAACAGGTCATCTAGGTATGCCATTATCGTTACACCCCGTGTTCTTAGATCGGCCAACAGTGGGGCCAGAATTTTTGTGAACACTCGTGGTGCTGTGGCCAGACCGAATGGTAAAGCTCTGAACTGAAAATGGCGCCCTTCTACTGCAAAGCGTAGGAATTTTTGATGACCTGGAAAGATGGGAACATGCAAGTAAGCATCTTTGATGTCGATCGAGGCTAACCATTCCTCCCCTTGTAGGGCAGCGGTGACCGATCGGATCGACTCCATCCGGAAAGACCGGACGTTTAGAAATTTGTTTAGACTCTTTAGGTCCAATATGGGTCTTATGTCCCCGTTTGGCTTCGGGACTGTGAAAAGGTTTGAGTAGAAACCCAACCCCCACTCTTCCATAGGAACCTCCATAATTACTCCTTGGAGCAATAGTTGTTCTAACGCCAATAGGAGAGACCGTCTTTTCAGAGGGTCTCTTGGCATGCCTGACCACAGAAAATGGGACGGAGGAGACTCTTTTAACTCCAACTTGTATCCCAGAGTTACTGCGGAGAGCACCCATCTGTCTTTGATCGTCTCCCGCCAGGTCTCTGCGAACAACTGAAGTCTTCCCCCCACCCGTTTGAGTGGGGGCAGCCCTTCATAGGCTTGACTTGGAGGCTGGTTTAGTACCTCTTCGGATCCAGGGCTTTTTATTACCCTGTGGCTGTCCCTGATTTTTACCTCCTGAGTTTGACCGAGGAGGCCGTCGGAACTGCTTAGTAGCAGACGTCGCAGGGATAGGAGAGGTAGTCCTCTTAAAAGATGGACCCCTAGACCTCTTCTTACTCGGTAAGAGAGTACTTTTACCACTGGAAATCTTCTGGATATACTTATCCAGGTCTTCGCCAAAAAGGCGTTCCCCATGAAATGGGAAGCTAACTAAGAGCTTCTTACAGGGAGCTTCAGCAGACCAGTTTTTAAGCCACAGAAGCCTACGCATATGTACCAAAGACAGCGTGAGGCGGGAGGCCTGATGGATAGAATCCTTGATGGCGTCAACCGCAAAGCATAATGCTCTAGGCAGATCAGCCAGAGCCTGGGCCTGTTGGTCTGGCAAATCCCTCAGGACCATTTTCATTTGATCCTTTAAAGCTTGGCAGACCCCAATAGCTGCCACTGCTGGCTGTGTAACAGCCCCTGCTGTGGAAAAAGCAGATTTTAATAAAGATTCCAATTTTTTATCCACTGGATCTTTGAACATTTGAACATTATCTACTGGACATGTCAGTGATTTGTTCACAGAATAGATGGCTGCATCCACCGTAGGAACATTCCATCTCTGGGTGAACTTTTCCTCCATGGGATAGATCACCGGAAACCTTTTAGGCAGAACAAATAGTTTATCAGGATGTTCCCAGTCCTGGTATATAAGTCCTTCCAATAATGGATGTATTGGAAAGGAGCAATTAACCTGGGGAGCTTTTAGCGACCCCAATGAGGAGACAGCAGTAGTTGATGGTTCAACAAGAGGCATTTTAAATGCAGATCGAACCATGTCAGTTAGGGTCTGGACCCACAATCTTTCAGTCTGTGATGCTGAAAATGGTTCATCTACTGTCGATTCCTCAAAAACAGAGCTAACCTCCTCCTGATCCCCTTCAGGTAGGTCGGTCCCTTCCTGGGACTGTTGCTCTGCCAACAGGCACTCTAATGGAGGTGATGGAGATCTGGCGCGCTTTCTTTCCTGTAGAGAAGAAGCGATCAATGCAGCCAATCTCTGCTCCAATCCCTCCAGAGTTGAGGAAAAAACCTCCTCTGTTATATATGCAGGAGCAGGTGGACTGAGGACAGCCGCAGTACCTGGCACTCCCGGGGGTTCCTTATGGGTATTAACCTCTGATTTCTCAGGGGAGGAGGGTGCAGATGACTGCTCCAGATCCTCAGAGCCCGATGGAGACCCCCTACACTTCCTGAGAGGTATATCTCGGAGTTTTTTAGGCGGCATATTCCTTAGTTCAAAGCTGAGGTATTCCAGCCGCAATACACCCCTTACTGAAATAGTCTAATGCAATTTGCTGCTATGTACATCAGTGGGTGTCTACTAATGCGTCTTTCTGGGGATGCCTGTATCAACCGCCCGCTGTAAGCCCCTATACCATGCTACCAGCTCCTTTTCATGCTCTGTGTCCATAGCAAGCAGCGTGGACTGAGTCCTTTTATCTTGCTGGGACGCCTGCGCATGCGCAGAAGCGCTGGGCGCACAGAGCGCGTCATCCGCCAGGCTCCGCCCCCTTTTTTGAAGCTAAACCTTATAAAAAGAAAGCATGTGTGCGCGCGCGTGCGTGCACGTGTGCGCTCTTGGCGCCATGTAGGGAGAGGAGCCAGGGTCCCTGTTTTACCAGGACTCGGGGATGGAAGGAAACTACTTGGCAGCATGACAGAGGAATGCAGCTTCCCTGATAGAGAGCTCACTCATCTGCCTGGACTTTCGCCATGGAAGGAATAGTCCCAAGAAAAAAGACGTTCCACAGCGGCCTCTAGTGGACAAACACAGGTACCGCACTTTTGTCTTTTTTTTTTTTTTTTTAAAACCTCCTTTATGAAAAACATTTCCAGGTTTACAGTTTTTTTAAAACTTCCCTTATGAAAAAACATTTCTAGGATTTCTTAGGCATATACAGCTATTAGCGGGAATACCCTTTAGGTAACAGGCAGAAAGACATATTAGGCTTGGGGGTCCCCTCAATAGAACCAAGTTCCTGAGGGGCCCCCACTTACCTTTTCCCCGCCGCAGGACTTTGTTTGGTCCACAGAAGCCCAAACTTCACCTCTCACGGCAGGCATTGTACTAGACCTTCAGGGACCGGGTTCCCAAGGATTCCACTCCCCTGGACCTGTATAGCACCCTGCACAGATAGCCTCTTGGTTTTGGGTATGACCAGAGCTCTGGATCCCAGGGTCCAGCCCTCCTAAGAGAGGCATTACAGGCAAAACCCTGCTCTTCTCTGCAAGGCCTGGGTACCGACCGTTTAGCTATGAAGCTTTTTTGGTCGGATCCGGAATAGCTTGCTAAGGCCCAGAGAACCTGTACACAAGCCCAGATGAATACATGTTAACCTTGGCCAACACCTTAGACACTGGCAAAAAACTGAGGTACTCCCGGATGGGAGGGGCTTATATAGGGGAGGGTACTTCCTGTTTTGGAAGTTGCCAGTGCCAGCACCTGAAGGTAATTCTATATAACCCACATAGTAATGACTATGCTGCTCTGTGTCCCGTGATGTATGAACAAGAAATAGGTATCAAAGCATAACATCCCTTGTAGAACTGTATGCTTCTGGTAACCCAGTCTACCAGGTCAACAATTCGCCAATAACACGGCTTCTTCAGGACCTGATAAGGCAAGGTAGAGCAACACTAAATATATTATACAGAAAGAAAGAATATGAGAATACATATAGTATAACACAATGACCACAATGAACATATTTAAGAACATGCTTACACATGACATCACATGAGTGCAACAAAGTACAGTCTGGGGGTGGGCACAGGGGCACAAAGGCCCACAAACAGGTGGTGGGGACTGTCGCGGACAGAGATAGTGAAGTGAAACCTGTAAATCAATATATCCCTTAGTGCAGTGGTCATCAACCCTGTCCTCAGGGCCCACTAACAGGCCAGGTTTGCAAGATAACTGAAATACATCACAGGTGATATCATTTGCTGCTCAGTGATTGAAGTATTCTAGTCTGCATCTCCCCAAGGTAATACATAAAACCTGGCCTGTTAGTGGGCCCTGAGGACAGGGTTGATGACCACTGCCTTAGTGTACATCTCATATACGTGTCCCGGTATACAGAAATAGCCAGAAGGATGTAGGTACATGGGGTAATGTACAGATAAGCAACGTACTATATGATTATGTGGTAGAAGGAAAAAGAAAAGTTTTGGGACTTTGAATGAAGCATGTGTATGTAACAAAATGAATGGAATGGAACCTATTTTTTCCAGGGGGCCATGTGTTGTGATTTCCTAAACAGGGCAGCACAAGATCCTTTGATAGTAAAGTCCAATTATTAACATTTGATCAATTTAGGGTTCATTAATACACATAGTACCCAGTATAACATAGATTGTGTCATGTAGCAATGCATGACACACGGTTTCAAAAAGAAACATAATAATAAAATAGAAATGAACATGATCAAGTTAACATATTTAATAAACATAATTGATTCAGAGAAGAGCAGTTGATAAATAAAATAAAATACATATACAGATCCAATAATGTATAATCATCATAGAAAAATTAAATCATACAATAAAGTGCATAATTTAAAAAGAGAGCTAGGTTTGTCATCCTTGAATCAGAAGACTCATGTGTCTCTACCCGTTTCGTGGCAGTTATAGCCACTCATCAGGAGAGGGATGCATGTACTTTGGCTACAGGGCAAGATGAAAAAGAATGGATAAATAAATAAATACTTAAAGGGTGTTCCATGAAATCTATAAGAGTGAACTGAGAACTAATACGTTACCTATGGTGAAACCCAAGTAATTGTATAAAGAGGCCAAGCGATTGCCCACAATGGAATGGGATAGTGGCTATGTAATAAGTTATCTCGCCCGGGTTGAGGCGGGGGTAACCCCCCTTCCCCCACGGGAGCTTCAAAAGGTCCAGGGGGGCACAGCGGACACACATGGCCAAAGGGTGGCCAGGGAGCCCCAGCACACTGCCGGGGATGAGGCAGATCCATGAGATGCATGCCAGGATCTAGGAGAGAGGATGAATGAAAAACCAGAGTGAAAAACCAGGATGGAAAAACTAGTGGGTGTGTTGTGTGATCAGTGAGATATGTGAAATGAACTACGGAGGTATGTGTAAGAAAATGTATCTAAATGAATGCCTTATGTGTCAGATGATTATCCTCAGACTTACAATGAGTGTAAAAAAAATGTGAAATTAATCTAAAAACACCTTGGAAACTGGAAAAAATAAATGAAAGAAAATCTCAAAAAAATCATCAAATGTCAGGACATAAAGGTCCTGCAAGGTGAATGAATAATAATATGTGTGCTGACGTATGTATAGGGAGTGAAAGTGTGTATGTGTGGAAGTGTGTGTGAACGGATGTGTTGGGTGAATGAGATAAGGTAAAAAAAAACTCCCCCAGGAGTACCTGGAACAGAAGCATCAATGGATGGACTCCCTCCCCGGGATGACATGATGTGGAGCCCCGCCTCCGGCAATGAAGCCTTTGGCGGAGGCCCGCCCAACCCCAAAATGCACCTCAGATGGAATGGCACCAATACCCCATACCCCATACCGCGTCCAGAGACGCCGCACGTCTGGCACACTGAGCATGGTGATGATTTGATGATTTTTTGAGATTTTCTTTCATTTATTTATCCCAGTTTCCAGGGTGTTTTTAGATAAATTTCAATTTTTTTTCACACTCATTGTAAGTAGGGATGAGCTTGGAGTTCGAGTCGAACTCATGTTCGACTCGAACATTGCCTGTTCGCCCGTTCGCCGAACAGCGAACAAATTGGGGTGTTCGCGGCAAATTCGAAAAATCTATGGGAGAAATCTAAAGTGTTAATTATAAAGGCTAATATGCAAGTTATTGTCCTAAAAAGTGTTTGGGGACCGGGGTCCTGCCCCAGGGGACATGTATCAATGCAAAAAGAAGTTTTAAAAACGGCCGTTTTTTCGGGAGCAGTGATTTTAATAATGCTTAAAATGAAAAAATAAAAGTGAAATATTCCTTTAAATTTCGTACCTGGGGGGTGTGTATGATATGCATGTGAAGTGGCGCATGTTTCCCGTGCTTAGAACTGTCCCTGCAAAAAATTTCATTTTTGAAAGAAAAAAAGTCTTTTAAAACTGACTCGCGGCTATTAATGAATTGTTGGCTCCCGGCAATACATACAAAAGTCATTGATAAAAAAAAAAAAAAAAGCGTGGGGGTTCCCCAGAATTCAATTACCAGGCCCTTCAGGTCTGGAATGGATATTAAGGGGAACCCCGCCGCAAATTAAAAAAAAATTGACGTGGGGTTCCCCCAAATATCCATTCCAGGCCCTTCAGATCTGGCATGGATTTTAAGGGGAACTCCACCCCAAATTTAAAAAAAAAATGGCGTGGAGTCCCCCTAAAAATCCATACCAGACCCCTTATCCGAGCACGCAACCTGGCCGGCCGCAGGGGAAAAGGGGGGGACGAGAGAGCGGCCCCCCTCCCTCCTGAACCGTACCAGGCCACATGCCCTCAACATGGGGAGGATGTCCCCATGTTGATGGGGACAAGGGCCTCATCCCCACAACCCTTGCCCGGTGGTTGTGGGGGTCTGCGGGCGGGGGGCTTATCGGAATCTGGAAGACCCCTTTAACAAAGGGGACCCCCAGATCCCGGCCCCCCCCTATGTGAATTGGTAAGGGGTACATTGTACCCCTACCATTTCACGAAGAAAGCGTAAAAAAATGTTTAAAAAAACACACAAACACCTTGAAAAAGTCCTTTATTAAAAAACAAAACAAAAAAAAAAACATTCCAGCGGTGAAATCCAGTGTCCCGCGGCGATCCCGATGTCCAGCGCTGTCCTTCATTGGTTGTGCCTGAGCGGACCTGATGGGGAACTCCCTCTCAGTATTTTAAATGTATAGACCCGCCCCTTCTAAAGTTCCCCATCAGGTCCGCTCCCTCGGTATGTCGGACCCGCCTACGTCATTGGCTTGAGCGGGGAACTTCCTTCACTGTGTAATTTAAATTTACATAGTGAAGGAAGTTCCCCGCTCAAGCCAATGACGTAGGCGGGTCTGACATACCGAGGGGGCGGACCTGATGGGGGACTGCTCTCACTTTGGTAATACATGTATAGACCCGCCCCTTCTCATGTTCCGCATCTGGTCCGCTGAGCGGACCTGATGGGGAACTTTAGAAGGGGCGGGTCTATACATTTAAAATACTGAGAGGGAGTTCCCCATCAGGTCCGCTCAGGCACAACCAATGAAGGACAGCGCTGGACATCGGGATCGCCGTGGGACACTGGATTTCACCGCTGGAATGTTTTAGTTTTTTTTTAAATAAAGGACTTTTTCAAGGTGTTTGTGTGTTTTTTTAAACATTTTTTTACGCTTTCTTCGTGAAATGGTAGGGGTACAATGTACCCCTTACCAATTCACATAGGGGGGGCCGGGATCTGGGGGTCCCCTTTGTTAAAGGGGTCTTCCAGATTACGATAAGCCCCCCGCCCGCAGACCCCCACAACCACCGGGCAAGGGTTGTGGGGATGAGGCCCTTGTCCCCATCAACATGGGGACATCCTCCCCATGTTGAGGGCATGTGGCTTGGTACGGTTCAGGAGGGAGGGGGGCCGCTCTCTCGTCCCCCCCTTTTCCCCTGCGGCCGGCCAGGTTGCGTGCTCGGATAAGGGGTCTGGTATGGATTTTTAGGGGGACTCCACGCCATTTTTTTTTTAAATTTGGGGTGGAGTTCCCCTTAAAATCCATGCCAGATCTGAAGGGCCTGGAATGGATATTTGGGGGAACCCCACGTCAATTTTTTTTTTTAATTTGCGGCAGGGTTCCCCTTAATATCCATTCCAGACCTGAAGGGCCTGGTAATTGAATTCTGGGGAACACCCACGCTTTTTTTTTTTTTTTTATCAATGACTTTTGTATGTATTGCCGGGAGCCGACAATTCATTAATAGCCGCGAGTCAGTTTTAAATGCATTTTTTTCTTTCAAAAATGACATTTTTTGCAGGGACAGTTCTAAGCACGGGAAACATGCGCCACTTCACATGCATATCATACACACCCCCCAGGTACGAAATTTAAAGGAATATTTCACTTTTATTTTTTCATTTTAAGCATTATTAAAATCACTGCTCCCAAAAAAACGGCCATTTTTAAAACTTCTTTTTGCATTGATACATGTCCCCTGGGGCAGGACCCGGGTCCCCAAACACTTTTTAGGACAATAACTTGCATATTAGCCTTTATAATTAACACTTTAGATTTCGAACGTTCGAGTCCATTGTATTTAATAGGGTTCTAAAGTTTACACGAACATTTTGTCTGTTCGCAGGTTCTGGTGCGAACCGAACAGGGGGGTGTTCGGCTCATCCCTGATTGTAAGTCCGAGGATAATCATCTGACACATAAGGCATTCATTTAGATACGTTTTCTTACACATACCTCCGTAGTTCATTTCACATATCTCACTGATCACACAACACACCCACTCGTTTTTCCCATCCTGGTTTTTCACTCTTTTTTTTCATTCATCCTCTCTCATAGAGCCTGGCATGCATCTCATGGATCTGCCTCATCCCCGGCGGTGTGCTGTGGCTCCCCGGTCCGCCCTTTGGCCGCTGTGCCCCTCCAGGCCCTTTTGGAGCTCCCGTGGGGGAAGGGGGGTCACCCCCACCTCAACCCCGGGCGAGACAACTTATTACAAAGCCACTATCCCATTCCATCGTGGGCAATCGCTTGGCCTCTTTATACAATTACTTGGGTTTCACCATAGTTCTCAGTTCACTCTTATAGAGTTCATGGAACACCTTTTAAGTATTTATTTATTCATCCATTCTTTTTCATCTTGCCCTGTAGCCAAAGTACATGCATCCCTCTTCTGATGAGTGGCTATAACTGCCACGAAACGGGTCAAGACACATGAGTCTTCTGATTCAAGGATGCCAAACCTAGGTCTCTTTTTAATTTATGCACTTTATTGTATGATTTCATTTTTCTATGATGATTATACATTATTGGATCTGTATATGTATTTTATTTTATTTATCAATTGCTCTTCTCTGTATCAATTATGTTTATTAAATATGTTAACTTGATCATTTCTATTTTATTATTATGTTTCTTTTTGAAACTGTGTGTCATGCATTGCTACATGACACAATCTATGTTATCTATGTGTATTCATGAACCCTAAATTGATCAAATGTCAACCACTTAACGACCGCTCACTGTATATATACGTCGGCAGAATGGCACCGACAGGCACAATCACGTAGAGCATACGTGATCGCCTTTGTACAGTTGGGGGGTCCGATCGGCCGTTTATCGTTGGGGAGCGATCAGAGATGAGGGGGTGACCATTCGATTTCGGCCACCCCCACGCGATCGCTCCCGGCCAATGAAAATGCTTCTTCCGCCATGTGATGTAAACACAGGCAGGAGGAAGTGATGTCATCTCCCTCGCGGCGGTCTTTTCGATTCCGGCGCCGAGGAGAGAGGAAGCAGGTTAGTGCACCAACAGTCCACTGACACTTAGGTACACATAGGCACACATTTCACCCCCCAGTCACCCCCAGATCACCCCCCAGGTCACTCCCCAGCCCCCAATCACAGTGTCACTGATTGCAGTGATCATTTATTTTACTGATCACTGCATTTAGTGTCATCTGTGATAGTAAAAAGTTGCAGGGCAGTTAGGATTAGGCCCCTTTAGGTCCAGGGTAGCCCCCTAACCCCCCTAATAAAGGTTTAACCCCTTGATCGCCCCCAGGTAACCCTTTCACCCCCTAACGCCAGAGTCACTAAGCGATCGTATTTTCGATCGCTGTATTTAGTGCCGGTGGTGCCCTAGATAGCCAGTTATTTATTTTTAGTTTCGCTGCAGGTTTTTAGAGCGTCAGGTACCCCCATATATTATTTTAACCCCCTGATTGCCCCTAGAGTTAACCCTTTCACCAGTGATCACCGTATAAGCGTCACTGGTGACACTGGTTACCCAGTTAGTTATTTAGTTATTTAGGTAACCCGTCAGGTTTTTATATAGCGTCGGGTACCCCCATATTTAACCTAATAAAGGTTTTAACCCCCTGATTGCCCCTAGTTAACCCTTTCACCAGTGATCACCATATAAAGGTTACGGGTGACACTGGTTGGTTAGTTTGCTTGTTATAGCATCAGGGCACCCGCCGTATATAACCCAATAAAGGTTTAACCCCCTGATCGCCCGGCGGGTGAGATCAATTAGGTTTTAGTGGCAGAGAGGGTCTGCGTCGCCCCAGGCAGCATTAGGTTAGTGCCAGTAATGCTAACACCCACGCGCAAAGCATACACCTCCCTTAGTGGTATAGTATCTGATCAGATCTATACTAGCGTCCCCAGCGGTTTAGGGTTCCCAAAAACGCAGTGTTAGCGGGATCAGCCCAGATACCTGCTAGCACCTGCGTTTAGCCCCTCCGCCCAGCCCAGCCCAGCCCACTCAAGTGCAGTATCGATCGATCACTGTCACTTACCAAACACAAAACACATAACTGCAGCGTTCGCAGAGACAGTCCTTAACCCTGCGACCGCTAACAGTTTTTTTTGTAGCGTTTGATATATTTGCTAACGACAGTCAGGTGCTTTTTTTCCTGTGAATCTTACTAGTGTACCCCTGAATTTAGAGCCCAAAATGGCAAGACGAAGGTACACTAGTAAAGAGGCCTACGAGATTCTGAGCATGACAGATAGTGAAGAGGAGGTCACGTATCTGTCAGATTCAGGCTCAGAATATCTTCCCGTAGAAGACAGTGACGTCAGCGGCCCCACGTCAGATAGCTCTGACGACGAAGTTGAGGTCCCTGCTAAGGTCAGGCGTACCCGATC
Source organism: Rana muscosa (assembly GCA_029206835.1). Taxonomy (NCBI): domain Eukaryota; kingdom Metazoa; phylum Chordata; class Amphibia; order Anura; family Ranidae; genus Rana; species Rana muscosa. The sequence continues at coordinate 785,925,886 of CM055117.1, forward strand.
CCGATCTTCTGAGGTTGTTGAGGAGCAAGAACCGCAGGGCTCTCGTATCATGGAGCAGAGTAGTACTAGCGCTGCTATTCCTTCTGGTGAATTGGCAAGCACCAGCGGCCTAGTACAGCCTGGGCGTACATCCAGCACTGCAGTATCACGTGGTGACGTGGCGAGTCCCATAAGTGCAGTTCAAGCTAGCGAGGTGGCAAGCACAAGTAGTGTCCCGCTGCCACCAAGAAGACAAAGGCAGGCCCGTCGTGCCCATAGTGCCCTTCCTGCAGAATTCACCTATCCTGATTGGGTCCCCACCACTTCTGCAGAACCCGTACTTCCCCCATTCACTGCCCAACCCGGTATTCAGGTGGAAACAGCTGATTTTATGCCAATCGATTTTTATTCGCTGTTTTTCACGGAAGATCTCTATAGATCAATTGTGGACCAGAGTAATTTATATGCTGGTCAATTCATCGCCGCTAATCCCCAGTTGCCTTCCATTGCCAAAGATTGGAAACCAATTACGGTTTCCAAATTTAAGACCTTTCTGGGCCTTTCCCTCAACATGGGCACACATAAATTCCCGTCATTGCGTGCTTATTGGTCCACGCACCCAATTGACCACATGCCCGTGTTCTCTGCCTCCATGCCCAGGAAACGATACGAGCAGATTTTGCGGTTCATGCACTTCAACGACAATGAACTTTGTCGTCCACGTGGGGACCCTGAATACGACCGGCTCTATAAAATTCGGCCCCTCATAAACCACTTCAAGGAACGTTTTGCAGCCTTGTTTATTCCCGATCAAGCTGTCTGCGTTGATGAGTCCCTGATTACATTTTCTGGCCGCTTGGCTTTCAAGCAGTACCTTCCCAGCAAGCGTGCCAGATACGGGGTCAAGCTCTACAAGTGCTGTGACAGGGCAACAGGCTATGTATGGAGCTTTATGGTTTATGAGGGAAAAGATAGTCAGGTTGAGCCGGTCAACTGCCCGGATTAAATAGGGAGCGCTGGCAAGATAGTGTGGAACTTGGTGTCACCCTTATTCGGAAAGGGGTACCACCTGTATGTGGACAATTATTACACGAGCGTGCCACTGTTTAGTCACTTGTTTGATCATCAGATTGGAGCATGTGGCACCGTGCGACCTAATCGCCGGGGCTTTCCCCAGCGGCTTGTAGATGCCCGTCTTAGGCTGGGGGAGAGAGCCTGCGTAAAGTGTAATAACTTGCTCGCTATGAAGTGGAGGGACAATAAGAATGTTTTCCTTCTTACCTCCCTTCATGCAGACACGACAGTCCAAATTCGTACGGCGACTGGTGTTGTGGAGAAACCCCTCTGTGTCCACGAATATAACAAAAATATGGGAGGGGTGGACCTCAATGACCAGTTGATGGCGCCGTATCTAATTGACCGTAAGGCGAGACACTGGTACAAAAAAGTGTCTCTATCCTTATTCCAATTGGCTTTGCTGAACGCTCATGTGCTATACAGAGCTTCAGGCGGGACTTTATCTCTTCTAAAATTCCAGAATGAGATAGTCACAGAATTCCTGTATCCAGGTGGTTCTGCACCTCACCATCCCCTACCAAATGCAGTAAGCCGGCTGCATGAGAGGCATTATACGCATCTCCTCCCGAGTACCCCTTCCCAACGAACCCCCCAAAAAAGATGTTGTGTCTGTAGCAAGCGCGGATTTAGGCGTGACACCCGTTATTATTGTCCACTCTGTCCTGACAAACCTGGTCTTTGCCTTGGTGAATGTTTTGAACGCTACCACTCAAAAGTGAAGTTTTAGCGTAGGGTACAGCATTTCACAGACTAGGACACACTTACACAGGGTTTCCCAAGATGCCATTACATTTTGAGAGACCCGAACCATTACAGTTGTTAAAGTTTACAAAAAAAAGGGTAAAAAAGAAAAAAAAAACGTAAAAAACAAAAACACAAAAAAAAATATAAAATAAAAAAACCAAAAATAGTTGTCGTTTTATTGTTCTCTCTCTCTCTCTCTCTCTCTCTATTTTCTCTCTATTGTTCTGCTCTTTTTTACTGTATTCCATTCTGCAATGTTTTATCATGCTTGCTTTTCAGGTATGTAATTTTTTGTTTTCAGGTGCGCCATTCAACTGCAGCGCGGAATTATTTATCTTGACAGCAACAGCGTTTGCTCCCACGATACATAAAGCCGTGACTCCAGTGCTGTAGGAGGTGATTTCACCACCACAGTTAAAAAAAAGAGCATATATGCCGAAGCATGGGGGCAGCAGGGGCGGAGGAGCGATTTTGCTCCTAATGCCGTGTATATACGGTCGAAATTCCGACGGAGGCTTGCCCGTGGAAAAGTTTGACCGTGTGTACGCGGCATAACCTTTTATGCCGCGTACATACGGTCGAAATTTCGACAAAGGCTTGCCCGTGGAAAAGTCTGACCATGTGTACGCGGCATAACTTTTTTGCGGGAGGATGCCCCCATGCTTCGGTATATATATATTTTAGGCACAGGTTGCGTTAAAAAAATGTTTTATTTTTTACTAGGTTTTGTTTTGGTATTTGCTTTGCAGGTATGGTATGGTAAGGTCTTACTGTTGTACTGTAATGTTACTTTGTTTTAATGTTAACCATCATTTGCTTAGCAGGTACGCCATTCAGTTGCATCGCGGATTTATTTATCTTGACAGCAACAGCGTTTGCTCCCACGATACATAAAGCCATGACTCCAACGCTGTAGGAGGTGATTTCACCACCACAGTTAAAAAAAGAGCATATATGCCGAAGCATGGGGGCAGCAGAGGCGGAGGAGCGATTTTGCTCCTAATGCCGCGTATATACAGCCGAAATTCTGACGGAGGCTTGCCCGTGGAAAAGTTCGACCGTGTGTACGCGGCATAACCTTTTATGCCGCATACATACGGTCGAAATTTCGACAAAGGCTTGCCCGTGGAAAAGTCCGACCGTGTTTACGCGGCATAACTTTTTTGCGGGAGGATGCCCCCATGCTTCGGCATATATATATTTTAGGCACAGGTTGCGTTAAAAAAATGTTTTATTTTTTACTAGGTTTTGTTTTGGTATTTGCTTTGCAGGTATGGTATGGTAAGGTCTTACTGTTGTACTGTAATGTTACTTTGTTTTAATGTTAACCATCATTTGCTTAGCAGGTACGCCATTCAGTTGCATCGCGGATTTATTTATCTTGACAGCAACAGCGTTTGCTCCCACGATACATAAAGCCGTGACTCCAACGCTGTAGGAGGTGATTTCACAACCACAGTTAAAAAAGAGCATATATGCCGAAGCATGGGGGCAGCAGGGGCGGAGGAGCGATTTTGCTCCTAATGCCGCGTATATACGGTCGAAATTCCGACGGAGGCTTGCCCGTGGAAAAGTCCGACCGTGTGTACGCGGCATAACTTTTTTGCGGGAGGATGCCCCCATGCTTCGGCATATATGCCCATCATTAGAAGTGGGTGGATGAAGGGAGGTATTCTAATGGTGGGCATACCCACCGATCAATCTCTTTTTTTCGTTCAGCCAACAGGCTGCATGAAAAAAAAGATTACAATACATGTCCAACAAAGACCAGCAACGTACTGGTATGTTGCTGGACTTTGAATGTTTATACCAGAATGATGCCTGCAGGTTTAGGTATCATCTTGGTATCATTCTTTTCAGCCAGTGGCCGGCTTTCATGTAAAAGCAATTCTAGCAGATAATTAGCCTCTAGACTGCTTTTACAAGCAGTGGGAGGGAATGCCCCCCCCCGGATATAAACAGCGCCATTGGGAAATTGGGAAAGCATTTTATCACACCGATCTTGGTGTGGTCAGATGCTTTGAGGGCAGAGGAAAGATCTAGGGTCTAACCCCCCATTTTTTTTCAAAAAAAGAGTACCTGTCACTACTTATTGCTATCATAGGGGATATTTACATTTCCTGAGATAACAATATAAATGATAAAAAAAAAAATATGGAAGGAAAAGCAAAATAAATAAAAAAAAAAAGCACCGCTGTCCCCCCTGCTCTTGCGCAAAGGCGAACGCAAGCGTCGGTCTAGCGTCATATGTAAACAGCAATTGCATCATGCATGTGAGGTATCACCGCAAAGGTCAGATCGAGGGCAGTAATTTTAGCAGTAGACCTCCTCTCTAAATCTGACGTGGTAACCTGTAAAGGTTTTAAATGCTTTTAAAAATGAATGTAGTTTCTCGCCGCTGCGCGTTTGTGCGCAATTTTAAAGCATGTCGTGTTTGGTATCCATGTACTCGGCCTAAGATCATCTTTTTTATTTCATCAAACATTTGGGCAATATAGTGTTTTTTAGTGCATTAAAAATAAAAAAGTGTGTTTTTCGCCCAAAAAAATGCGTTTGAAAAATCGCTGCGCAAATACTGCGTGGAAAAAAAAATGCAACACCCACTATTTTAATCTGTAGGGCCTTTGCTTTAAAAATATATATAATGTTTGGGGGTTCAACATAATTTTCTTGCAAAAAAAAAAATGTTTTCATGTAAACAAAAAGTGTCAGAAAGGGCTTTGTCTTCAAGTGGTTAAGAAGAGTGGATGATGTGTGACATAAGCTTCCTAATGTTGTGCATAAAAGGCCAGGACAGTTCAAAACCCCCCCAAATGACCCCATTTTGGAAAGTAGACACCTCAAGCTATTTGCTGAGAGGCATGTTGAGCCCATTGAATATTTTTTTTTTTTGTCCCAAGTGATTGAATAATGACAAAAAGAAAAAAAAAATGTACAAAAAGTTGTCACTAAATTATATATTGCTCAAACATGCCATGGTTATATGTGGAATTGCACCCCAAAATACATTCTGTTGCTTCTCCTGAGTACGGGGATACCACATGTGTGAGACATTTTGGGAGCCTAGCCGCGTACAGGACCCCAAAAACCAAGCACCGCCTTCAGGATTTCTATGGGTGTAAATTTTTGATTTCACTCCTCACTGCCTATCACAGTTTCGGAGGCCATGGAATGCCCAGATGGCAAAAAAAAAACCAAATGACCCCATTTTGGAAAGTAGACACCCCAAGCTATTTGCTGAGAGGTATGTTGAGTATTTTGCAGATCTCGCTTTTTGTCACAAAGTTTTAAAAATTGAAAAAAGAAAAAAAAAAATATGTCTTTCTTCATTTTCAAAAACAAATGAGAGCTGTAAAATACTCACCATGCCTCTCGGCAAATAGCTTGGGGTGTCTACTTTCCAAAATGGGGTCATTTGTGGGGGTTTTGGGCTATCTTGGCATTTTATGGCCTTCAAAACTGTGATAGGTAGTGAGGAGTGAAATCAAAAATTTGTGCCCTTAGAAATCCTGAAGGCGGTGCTTGGTTTTCGGGGGCCCGTACGTGGCTAGGCTCTCAAAAAGTCCCACACATGTGGTATCCCCGTACTCAGGAGAAGCAGCCAAATGTATTTTGGGGTGCAATTCCGCATATAACCATGGCATGTTTGAGCAATATATCATTTAGTGTCAACTTTTTGTACATTTTTTTTTTCTTTTTGTCATTATTCAATCACTTGGGACAAAAAAAAATATTCAATGGGCTCAACATGCCTCTCAGCAATTTCCTTGGGGTGTCTACTTTCCAAAATGGGGTCATTTTGGGGGGTTTTGTGCTATCTTGGCATTTTATGGCCTTCAAAACTGTGATAGGTAGTGAGGAGTGAAATCAAAAATTTATGCCCTTAGAAACCTTGAAGGCGGTGCTTGGTTTTTGGGGTCCCGTACGCGACTAGGCTCCCAAAAAGTCCCACACATGTGGTATCCCCGTACTCAGGAGAAGCAGCAGAATGTATTTTGGGGTGTAATTTCACATATGCCCATGGAATGTGTGAGCAATATATCATTTAGTGACAACTTTGTGCAAAAAAAATAAAGTTTGTCATATTCCCGCAACTTGTGGCAAAATATAAAATATTCCATGGACTAATCATGCCTCTCAGTAAATAGCTTGCGGTGTCTACTTTCCAAAATGGGGTCATTTTGTGCTATTTTGGCATTTTATGGCCTTCGAAACTGTGATAGGTAGTGAGGAGTGAAATCAAAAATTTGCGCCCTTAGAAATCCTGAAGGCGGTGCTTGGTTTCCGGGGTCCCGTACGTGGCTAGGCTCCTAAAAAGTCCCACACATGTGGTATCCCCGTACTCAGGAGAAGCAGCAGAATGTATTTTGGGGTGCAATTCCACATATAACCATGGCATGTGTGAGCAATATATCATTTAGTGACAACTTTTTGAATTTTTTTTTTTTTTTTGTCATTATTCAATCACTTGGGACAAAAAAAAATATTCAATGGGCTCAACATGCCTCTTGGGGTGTCTACTTTCCAAAATGGGGTCATTTGGGGGGGTTTTGTACTGCCCTGCCATTTTAGCACCTCAAGAAATGAGATAGGCAGTCATAAATTTAAAGCTGTGTAAATTCCAGAAAATGTACCCTAGTTTGTAAACGCTATAACTTTTGCGCAAACCAATAAATATACGCTTATTGACATTTTTTTTACTAAAGACATGTGGCTGAATACATTTTGGCCTAAATGTATGACTACAATTGAGTTTATTCGATTTTTCTTATAACAAAAAGTAGAAAATATCATTTTTTTTCAAAATTTTCGGTCTTTTTCCGTTTATATCGCAAAAAATAAAAATCGCAGAGGCAATCAAATACCATTAAAAGAAAGCTCTATTTGTGGGAAGAAAAGGACGCAAATTTAGTTTGGGTACAACATTGCAATTTACAGTTAAAGCAGCGCAGTGCAAAATTCTGAATTCACCTCTGGTCCTTTAGCTACCAAATGGTCCGGGGCTTAAGTGGTTAATAACTGGACTTTACTATCAAAGGATCTTGTGCTGCCCTGTTTAGGGAATCACAACACATGATCCCGGAAAAAATTGGTTCCATCCCATTCATTATGTTACATACACATGCTTCATTCAAAGTCCCAAAACTTTTCTTTTTCCTTCTACCACATATATATATGGGGATGGAGGTATGTGTATGATACATTTGGTTTGGGCGTTACTAGGTCACCCTATCCTTTTTTATTTTTTACTATATGGTTAGATTCTCAAGAAGGACAACAAACACTTGGACACCAGTAGTGGTCTCATTGGGCCATTTATATAATGATGTGTCATGGAGGTCACATAGGGCCCCTTTTTTCATATAAGAGATATTCGTTTTTACATTTAGTCAACTAAGAAAAACGTTTTTCACAGTCCGCTTTTGCAGTGAATCTATCATATTTTTATAAGGCTGTCAGTTCTCACTTGCCAGCTATGGACTATCATGCTGATTTTGAATTCACATTCCAACTGACTCACTCCCCTAGAATAGGAATGCAGCCAGTGAAGTCTGAAATGTCTTAGATTTCTGATTATTGTTTCAATTTCACAAATCACTAGGCAACGACGGAACAGGAAAGATGGAAGCCCCAGAGACTGCACCACAAGCAACTAGTCATAGATACCATGTTTCTTAAAATGAAGTCTCAGCTTCCCTTAAAGTTCCTTTGAGAAGAGGTTTCCTTATTTTTTAACAGAAAGAGAAAAATCCATGTAATGTAACACTTGACACATGCTTGACTATGCCAGGCATAGTAACAGCTTCATTGATTTCTCCCCTCCCAAGCATTATATACTCTCCTTGTTCTTCAGTCCCCCTCTGCTCCATTCAGTCATTGGGAATGAAGCCTCATACACACGACCGGTTTTCTCGGCAAGAAAACAGCTGGGAGAGCTTTTTGCAGTGAAAACCGTTCGTGTGTATGGTTTCTCGTCGTGAAAACTGCCGGGAATCTCGACGAGAAAAATAGAGAACCTGCTTTCTATTTTTCTTGTCGTGATTCCCGTCGGACTATTTCTCGCCAAGAAAACCGGTCGTCTGTATGCTTACCTGTCCGAGGTAAACCCGCGCATGCTTGGTAAGACTTTGATGCATGCGTGGTAGCATACAAGGTTAGTGTGGGGTGTAGCAAGATGGCGGCGACGGCATTGAATGTGACGAGCGCCGGCTCGTCGTAGTCAATGACGTCACCGCGTTCTTGCCATTCAAAAGAAAGGCGGTTCTTTTGAATGGCCGTCTGTACACAGGGCTTGGCAAGGGAAGCTTGCCAGGAATCCCGTCAGGAAAACCAACGGTTTTCAAATAGACGGGATTCCCGCCCGTGTGTACAGGGCTTTAGGGCACAAAGCTGTGTGAAATCTCCACCCAACTTGTTAGAGCTTATACATGGCTTAGGACTTCCTGCCCAACCCCCCATGACAGTGCTGAGTCAGTCACCATATTTACTTATTTTCATTGCTTTCAAGTAGCATATACTGCTTTGTTCGACTATTAGGCCTCATGCCCACGGACGTTTTTAAAAACGAGCTGTAAAGCTAGGTTGGACGCCTGGAAAAGGGACCCTTGGGAAATCTAATGTCCAGACAGGAATTTCCTGTGTTTACAGAGGTTACACTGTCCAATCATCTTTTTGCAGATAAAAAACGGTGGAACTCAAAAACGCAGCTGCAGCGTTTTTGAGCGTTTTTACGCGTTTTTTAACAATTTGCGTTTTTTCAGCTCTAACGCCGACGCCACAGAACGCCCTGGTCGTGGGTTTTTTTTACAGCTTAAAAACGCCTATGCCATTTTCAGCTCAAAAACGCCTAGGTGGGCATAAAGCCATAGATTAACATGGGCAGGCATTTTTAAGCTGTAAAAAACGCTCAAAAAAGCGGCTGTAAAAACGTTCATGGGCATGAGGCCTGAGGCCTGAGGAGGAAGAAAAAAAAGCACTTTGTAAGCGGAAAGCTGACTTTTCGGAGCTTACACAGGGCTGAGGATAAAGGATTGGTCAACCACCTGGTACCAAAGCCACCATGTGGGAGAAGGTTTCACGGGAAAGAGTCACATGATTCTTCATTTACAGAAATGATGAGCATTTCTTTTTTGCTCCTGGCACCTAAACAGAGTAACTGAGGAAGAAAGGAAAGAAAAGGGTCACTCTAATAACTTTCAATTTTATTTGTTTTTTAAATTGAATTTTATTAAATTACAAATAAACCCATAATTATATGTTTTTATTAAAATTACAGAATTTTACAAACTCAACAAAAAAAATTATGATTAGACAAAAATAAGTCTCCTAAGTCAGCAAAAATCATTCTGTGATCTGAATTGTAAAATGTAAGCCTCAATCAATGAAATCAGAATAAGATAATATAATTTTACATATTATAACTAATATTTTTAACCGATATGCATAAGGATTATGTATTCCTTCTAGCATTAAAGTAATAAATGAATTTGCAGATCTGATTGCTCATCTAGAAGATATTTATAGCATACAACAAAAAGAAAATGTCTGTAAATTTAAAAGCCTGCTATGTCTGATATGGAGAAGTGGAAGATTTTTTTTCTCCAGCAGATAAGGAGGCAGGCTACTAATGTCTTTAGAGATCATTCTGCAGCTGATATAAAAATAGCTGTAAATTATTTGTAATACCATCTGGGCTTATATAGAGATAGTAACTCAAATAAACACACTGTGCACTGCCTTGAATAAATCACAGCAATTTTAAAATTAGTTTGGTATTTGAAGGGGAGCCAATCTAGTTCCCTTAACAATTGCATGGACTGCCTAGTCAGCATAGCATGAGTCAAAATCCTGGCAGTTAGCCTTCTGAAAAGTGTTGGATTCTGTGAAGAGTTTTCTCAGGAAGGCTATAAATCCGGGCATCTCCATCATAAAGCTCTAACCAAGTTGTTAAAAACATGACTTACAGTTCAACAGAAGTCGCTGCTACCAGTGGATGAAATGTTGGCAGAGATCCATAAAGTGTTTGAAGAACAAAACATGACTTCCTGTGACATTGTGAAACTTCAACACACTGAAAGGTAGTGGAAACATGTACATCTGCTAGGTAAAAGATTCTTACACAATTCATTTTCTAATTTCCCAAAAGCTGAACTCTAGGGAGATGTAAAACTAAGCAATTAATGCAGTTGTGTATTCCTTTAAAAAGAATCCAATGCATTTGTACATACAGCTACCATATGGACCTGAAATTATTTTGATATAGCACAGTAACACTTGGGCAGGACTAGGTGCCAACCAGGTTCTACTACATGCATGTGCCAACATTAACCTGCTGACAGGAGGAGACAGCTGAATGAGCAAAGATGATGACTTATCAGGATGTGGCTGCTCCTTTACCCTACATTCAGACATATGCTGTATTTTTGTTGCGTCTTGCAGAAACATTTAACATAATTTCCTATGGATGTAGTTCACATCTGTGCGTTTTGTGGTGCTGCATTTTTGGAAAGGGCCAGGGACTTTTTTCCCCACAGCAGATTGCGTTTTGCAGGTAATAGACTTCAATCGAGCCACACCAAAAACGCAAGTGTTGCGTTTTTAATGCGTTTTGCCTTTTTTCTTTCTCTTTAACACACTGTGTATAGCTGGTTGCTAAGGAGCGGGCCGGGAAGCTGTCTGCCCCATCCTTAACACTTGATGAGTCATCAGCTGTCAACACGGTTCCCCACTGACAGCTGAATGTAAAAAAAAATGCAGGCAGAAACAAATCAGGAATAAAACGGCATGGGGTCTCCCTCCAAATCCATACCCGGCCCTTCCGGTCGGGTATGAATTTTGAGGGGAACCCCACGCCATCATTTTTTTTTTTTAAATGGCATGGGGCACCCCCAAAATCCATACCAGACTCTTATCCGAGCATGCAGCCCGGCAGGTCAGGAAAGGGTGGGGACGAGTGAGCGCACCCCCTCCTGAACCTTACTAGGCCACATGGGGGGTGCTTTGGGGCAGAGGGGGCTCTGCTCCCCCCACCCCAAAGCACCTTGCCCCCATGTTGACGAGGACAAGGGCCTTCAGGCAGGGGGCTTATCAGAATCTGGAAGCCCCCTTTCATAAGGGGGTCCCCAGATCCCGGCCCCCCTTCTTATTGGAATGAGTATGGGGTAAATTGTACCCCTTCTCATACACCAAAAAAAGTGTCAAAAAGAAATAAAAACACACACATGGTTTTTGACAATTCCTTTATTAACCACTTCAATACAGGGCATTTTCACCCCCTTCCTGCGCAGGCCAATTTTCAGTTTTCAGCGCTGTAACATTTTAAATGACTATTGCGTGGTCATGCAACACTGTACCCAAAAAATTCTTTTGGTGGTATTTGAGCACAATATTTTTGAATTTTTGCTATAATAAATATCCCAATTTAAAAAAAAAAACAAAAAACAAAAAAAAAAAAAAATTTCTTCCTCATTTTAGGCCGATACGCATTCTTCTACATATTTTTGGTAAAATAAAATCGCAATAAGCGTATATTGATTGGTTTGCGCAAAAGTTATAGCGCCTACAAAATAGGGGATAGTTTTATGATATTTTTATTATTATTATTTTTTTCACTAGTAATGGCGGCGATCTGCGATTTTTATCGTGACTGTGACATAGGGGTGCAACAGATCAAAAAACTCACGGTTCAGATCGTTGCTCGGATCAGAGTCACGGATCGGATCATTTTTCGGATCAGTGTGGGAGATGTGGATATTAGTAATACCACATCTCCCCCAATGTAATGTCCACATCTCCCCCCACTGTAATGTCCATATCTCCCCCACTGTAATATCCACATCTCCCCCCTGTAATATCCACATCTCCCCCCCACTGTAATATCCACATCTCCCCCCACTGTAATGTCCACATCATCTCCCTCCACTGTAATGTCCACATCTCCCCCACTGTAATGTCCACATCTCCCCCACTGTAATATCCACATCTCCCCCACTATAAATTCACATCTCCCCCACTGTAATGTCCACATCTCTCCCACTGTAACGTCCACATCTCTCCAACTGTAATATTCACATTTCCCCCACTGTAATGTCCACATCCCCCCTCTGTAATATCCACATCTCCCCACTGTAATATCCACATCTCCCCCCCACTGTAATGTCCACATCTCCCCCACTGTAATGTCCACATCTCCCCCACTGTAATATCCACATCTCCCCCACTGTAAATTCACATCTCCCCCACTGTAATGTCCACATCTCTCCCACTGTAACGTCCACATCTCTCCAACTGTAATATTCACATTTCCCCCACTGTAATGTCCACATCTCCCCCTCTGTAATATCCACATCTCCCCACTGTAATATCCACATCTCCCCCACTGTAATATCCACATCTCCCCCACTGTAATATACACATCTCCCCCACTGTAATGTCCACATCTCCCCCACTGTAATATCCACATCTCCCCCACTGTAATATACACATTTCCCCCACTGTAATGTCCACATCTCCCCCACTGTAATGTCCACATCTTCCCCACTGTAACATCCACATCTCCCCCACTGTAATATCCACATCTCCCCCACTGTAATGTCCACATCTCCCCCACTGTAATGTCCACATCTCTCCCACTGTAATGTCCACATCTCCTCCACTGTAATATCCACATCTCCCCCACTGTAATATCCACATCTTCCCCACTGTAATATCCACATCTCCCCCACTGTAATGTCCACATCTCCCCCACTGTAATATCGACATCCCCCCATTGTAATGTCCACATCTCCCCCACTGTAATGTCCACATCTCCCCCACTGTAATGTCCACATCTCCCCCCACTGTAATGTCCACATCTCCCCACTGTAATATCCACATCTCCTTCCCCCACTGTAATGTCCACATCTCCCACACTGTAATATCCACATCTCCCCCACTGTAATATCCACATCTCCCCCCCACTGTAATGTCCACATTTCCCCCACTGTAATGTCCACATCTCTCCCACTGTAATATCCACATCTCCCCACATTTCCCCCACTGTAATATGCACACCTCCCCCACTATAATGTCCACATCTTCCCCCACTGTAATATCCACATCTCCCCCCACTGTAATATCCACATCTCCCCCCACTGTAATTTCCACATCTCCCCCAGTGTAATATCCATATCCCCCCCTGTAATATCCACATCTCCCCCCCCCCCCTGTAATGTCCACATCTCCCCTCCACTGTAATATCCACATCTCCCCCACTGTAATGTCCACATCTTCCCCCCACTGTAATGTCCACATCTCCCCCCCACTGTAATGTCCACATATCCCCCAACTGTAATTTCCACATCTCCCCCCCCTGTAATATCCACATCTCCCCCCTGTAATATCCACATCTCCCCCCCACTGTAATGTCCATATCTCCCCCCACTCTAATTTCCACATCTCCCCCAGTGTAATATCCACATCTCCCCACTGTAATGTCCACATCTCCCCCACTGTAATGTCCACATCTCCCCCACTGTAATGTCCACATCTCTCCCACTGTAATATCCACATTTCCCCCACTGTAATGTCCACATCTCCCCCTCTGTAATATCCACATCTCCCCACTGTAATATCCACATCTCCCCCCTCACTGTAATGTCCACATCTCCCCCACTGTAATATCCACATCTCCCCCACTGTAATGTCCACATCTCCCCCACTGTAATGTCCACATCTCCCCCACTGTAATATCCACACCCCCCACTGTAATGTCCACATCTCCCCCACTGTAATGTCCACATCTCCCCCCACTGTAATGTCCACATCTCCCCCCACTGTAATGTCCACATCTCCCCACTGTAATATCCACATCTCCCCCCCCACTGTAATGTCCACATCTCCCCCACTGTAATGTCCACATCTCCCCCACTATAATATCCACATCCCCCACTGTAATGTCCACATCTCCCCCACTGTAATGTCCACATCTCCCCCCACTGTAATGTCCACATCTCCCCCCACTGTAATGTCCACATCTCCCCACTGTAATATCCACATCTCCCCCCCCACTGTAATGTCCACATCTCCCCCGCTGTATTATCCACATCTCCCCCACTGTAATATCCACATCTCCCCCACTGTAATGTCCACATCTCCCCCACTGTAATGTCCACATCTCTCCCACTGTAATGTCCACATCTCCCCCACTGTAATATCCACATCTCCCCCCTGTAATATCCACATCTCCCCCCCACTGTAATGTCCACATCTCCCTCCACTGTAATGTCCACATCTCCCCCACTGTAATGTCCACATCTCCCCCACTGTAATATCCACATCTCCCCCACTATAAATTCACATCTCCCCCACTGTAATGTCCACATCTCTCCCACTGTAACGTCCACATCTCTCCAACTGTAATATTCATATTTCCCCCACTGTAATGTCCACATCCCCCCTCTGTAATATCCACATCTCCCCACTGTAATATCCACATCTCCCCCCCACTGTAATGTCCACATCTCCCCCACTGTAATGTCCACATCTCCCCCACTGTAATATCCACATCTCCCCCACTGTAAATTCACATCTCCCCCACTGTAATGTCCACATCTCTCCCACTGTAACGTCCACATCTCTCCAACTGTAATATTCACATTTCCCCCACTGTAATGTCCACATCTCCCCCTCTGTAATATCCACATCTCCCCACTGTAATATCCACATCTCCCCCACTGTAATATCCACATCTCCCCCACTGTAATATACACATCTCCCCCACTGTAATGTCCACATCTCCCCCACTGTAATATCCACATCTCCCCCACTGTAATATACACATTTCCCCCACTGTAATGTCCACATCTCCCCCACTGTAATGTCCACATCTTCCCCACTGTAACATCCACATCTCCCCCACTGTAATATCCACATCTCCCCCACTGTAATGTCCACATCTCCCCCACTGTAATGTCCACATCTCTCCCACTGTAATGTCCACATCTCCTCCACTGTAATATCCACATCTCCCCCACTGTAATATCCACATCTTCCCCACTGTAATATCCACATCTCCCCCACTGTAATGTCCACATCTCCCCCACTGTAATATCGACATCCCCCCATTGTAATGTCCACATCTCCCCCACTGTAATGTCCACATCTCCCCACACTGTAATGTCCACATCTCCCCACTGTAATATCCACATCTCCTTCCCCCACTGTAATGTCCACATCTCCCCCACTGTAATATCCACATCTCCCCCACTGTAATATCCACATCTCCCCCCCACTGTAATGTCCACATTTCCCCCACTGTAATGTCCACATCTCTCCCACTGTAATATCCACATCTCCCCACATTTCTCCCACTGTAATATGCACACCTCCCCCACTATAATGTCCACATCTTCCCCCACTGTAATATCCACATCTCCCCCCCACTGTAATATCCACATCTCCCCCACTGTAATTTCCACATCTCCCCCAGTGTAATATCCACATCCCCCCCTGTAATATCCACATCTCCCCCCCTGTAATGTCCACATCTCCCCTCCACTGTAATATCCACATCTCCCCCACTGTAATGTCCATATCTTCCCCCCACTGTAATGTCCACATCTCCCCCCCACTGTAATGTCCACATATCCCCCAACTGTAATTTCCACATCTCCCCCCCTGTAATATCCACATCTCCCCCCTGTAATATCCACATCTCCCCCCCACTGTAATGTCCATATCTCCCCCCACTCTAATTTCCACATCTCCCCCAGTGTAATATCCACATCTCCCCACTGTAATGTCCACATCTCCCCCACTGTAATGTCCACATCTCCCCCACTGTAATGTCCACATCTCTCCCACTGTAATATCCACATTTCCCCCACTGTAATGTCCACATCTCCCCCTCTGTAATATCCACATCTCCCCACTGTAATATCCACATCTCCCCCCTCACTGTAATGTCCACATCTCCCCCACTGTAATATCCACATCTCCCCCACTGTAATGTCCACATCTCCCCCACTGTAATGTCCACATCTCCCCCACTGTAATATCCACACCCCTCACTGTAATGTCCACATCTCCCCCACTGTAATGTCCACATCTCCCCCCACTGTAATGTCCACATCTCCCCCCACTGTAATGTCCACATCTCCCCACTGTAATATCCACATCTCCCCCCCCACTGTAATGTCCACATCTCCCCCACTGTAATGTCCACATCTCCCCCACTATAATATCCACATCCCCCACTGTAATGTCCACATCTCCCCCACTGTAATGTCCACATCTCCCCCCACTGTAATGTCCACATCTCCCCCCACTGTAATGTCCACATCTCCCCACTGTAATATCCACATCTCCCCCCCCACTGTAATGTCCACATCTCCCCCACTGTATTATCCACATCTCCCCCACTGTAATATCCACATCTCCCCCACTGTAATGTCCACATCTCCCCCACTGTAATGTCCACATCTCTCCCACTGTAATGTCCACATCTCCTCCACTGTAATATCCACATCTCCCCCACTGTAATATCCACATCTCCCCCACTGTAATGTCCACATCTCCCCCACTGTAATATCGACATCCCCCCCATTGTAATGTCCACATCTCCCCCAATGTAATGTCCACATCTCCCCCACTGTAATGTCCACATCTCCCCACTGTAATATCCACATCTCCCTCCCCCACTGTAATGTCCACATCTCCCCCACTGTAATATCCACATCTCCCCCACTGTAATATCCACATCTCCCCCCCACTGTAATGTCCACATTTCCCCCACTGTAATGTCCACATCTCTCCCACTGTAATATCCACATCTCCCCACATTTCCCCCACTGTAATATGCACACCTCCCCCACTATAATGTCCACATCTTCCCCCACTGTAATATCCACATCTCCCCCCCACTGTAATATCCACATCTCCCCCCCACTGTAATTTCCATATCTCCCCCAGTGTAATATCCACATCCCCCCATGTAATATCCACATCTCCCCCCCTGTAATGTCCACATCTCCCCTCCACTGTAATATCCACATCTCCCCCACTGTAATGTCCACATCTTCCCCCCACTGTAATGTCCACATCTCCCCCCCACTGTAATGTCCACATCTCCCCCCCACTGTAATGTCCACATATCCCCCAACTGTAATTTCCACATCTCCCCCTGTAATATCCACATCTCCCCCCTGTAATATCCACATCTCCCCCCCACTGTAATGTCCATATCTCCCCCCCCCCCCACTGTAATGTCCACATCTCTCCCACTGTAATATCCACATTTCCCCCACTGTAATGTCCACATCTCCCCCTCTGTAATATCCACATCTCCCCACTGTATTATCCACATCTCCCCCCTCACTGTAATGTCCACATCTCCCCCACTGTAATATCCACATCTCCCCCACTGTAATGTCCACATCTCCCCCACTGTAATGTCCACATCTCCCCCACTGTAATATCCACATCCCCCCACTGTAATGTCCACATCTCCCTCACTGTAATGTCCACATCTCCCCCCACTGTAATGTCCACATCTCCCCCCACTGTAATGTCCACATCTCCCCACTGTAATATCCACATCTCCCCCCCCACTGTAATGTCCACATCTCCCCCACTGTATTATCCACATCTCCCCCACTGTAATATCCACATCTCCCCCAATGTAATGTCCACATTTCCCCCACTGTAATGTCCACATCACTCCCACTGTAATATCCACATCTCCCCCACTGTAATATGCACACCTCCCCCACTATAATGTCCACATCTTCCCCCACTGTAATATCCACATCTCCCCCCCACTGTAATATCCACATCTCCCCCCCACTGTAATTTCCACATCTCCCCCAGTGTAATATCCACATCTCCCCCCCCTGTAATGACCACATCTCCCCCCACTGTAATGTCTACATCTCCCCTCCACTGTAATATCCACATCTCCCCCCCTCTAATGTCCACATCTCCCCCTACTGTAATGTCCACATCTCCCCTCCACTGTAATATCCACATGTCCCCCACTGTAATGTCCACATCTCCCCCCACTGTAATGTCCACATCCCCCCCACTGTAATGTCCACATCTCCCCCCACTGTAATTTTCACATCTCCCCCCCTGTAATATACACATCCCCCCCCTGTAATATCCACATCTCCCCCCACTGTAATATCCACATCTCCCCCCACTGTAATTTCCACATCTCCCCCCCCCCCACTGTAATGTCCACATCTCCCCTCCACTGTAATATCCACATGTCCCCCACTGTAATGTCCACATCTCCCCCCACTGTAATGTCCACATCCCCCCCACTGTAATGTCCACATCCCCCCCCCCCCACTGTAATTTCCACATCTCCCCCCCCCTGTAATATACACATCCCCCCTGTAATATCCACATCTCCCCCCACTGTAATTTCCACATCTCCCCCCCCCCTGTAATATACGCATCCCACCTGTAATATCCACATCTCCGCCCCACTGTAATGTCCACATCTCCCCTCCACTGTAATATCCACATCTCCTCCACTGTAATGTCCACATCTCCCCCCCACTGTAATGTCCACATCTCCCCCCACTGTAATTTCCACATCTCCCCCCCGTAATATCCACATCTCCCCCCTGTAATATCCACCCCCCCACTGTAATGTCCACATCTTCCCCCACTGTAATTTCCACATCTCCCCCAGTGTAATATCCACATCTCCCCCACTGTAATGTCCACATCTCCCCCACTATAATGTCCACATCTCTCCCACTGTAATATCCACATGTCCCCCACTGTAATGTCCACATCTCCCCCTCTGTAATATCCACATCTCCCCACTGTAATATCCACATCTCCCCCCCCACTGTAATGTCCACATCTCCCCCACTGTAATGTCCACATCTCCCCCACTGTAATGTCCACATCTCCCCCACTGTTATATCCACATCCCCCCCACTGTAATGTCCACATCTCCCCCACTGTAATGTCCACATCTCCCCCCACTGTAATGTCCACATCTCCCCACTGTAATATCCACATCTTCCCCCCCCACTGTAATGTCCACATCTCCCCACCGTAATATCCACATCTCCCCCACTGTAATATCCACATCTCCCCCACTGTAATGTCCACATCTCCCCCACTGTAATGTCCACATCTCCCCCACTGTTATATCCACATCCCCCCCACTGTAATGTCCACATCTCCCCCACTGTAATGTCCACATCTCCCCCCACTGTAATGTCCACATCTCCCCACTGTAATATCCACATCCCCCCCCCCACTGTAATGTCCACATCTCCCCAACCGTAATATCCACATCTCCCCCACTGTAATATCCACATCTCCCACACTGTAATATGCACACCTCCCCCACTATAATGTCCAAATCTTCCCCCACTGTAATATCCACATCTCCCCCCCCCCACTGTAATATCCACATCTCCCCCCACTGTAATTTCCACATCTCCCACAGTGTAATATCCACATCTCCCCCCACTGTAATTTCCACATCTCCCCCCCCCCACTGTAATGTCCACATCTCCCCTCCACTGTAATATCCACATCTCCCCCACTGTAATGTCCACATCTCCCCCCACTGTAATGTCCACATCTCCCCCCACTGTAATTTCCACATCTCCCCCCTGTAATATACACATCTCCCCCCCTGTAATATCCACATCCCCCCCCACTGTAATGTCCACATCTCCCCTCACTGTAATCTCCACATCTCCCCCAGTGTAATATCCACATCTCCCCCCACTGTAATGTCCACATCTCCCCCACTGTAATGTCCACATCTCTCCCACTGTAATATCCACATCTCCCCCACTGTAAAGTCCACATCTCCCCCTCTGTAATATCCACATCTCCCCACATCTCCCCCACTGTAATATGCACATCTCCCCACATCTCCCACACTGTAATGTCCACATCTCCCCACATCTCCCCCACAGCACGCCGCTCACCTAGGCCGCCGCCGGATGTACCAAGATGGCCGCCGCTCCGGAGCTCCTATGGCCGAGGCAGCGCAGCTCAATCCACGGATCGTCTAGTATGCCGATCCGAACACGTTGATCCGTTCGGATCATGGATCAATGACGATCCGTTGCACCACTACTGTAACATTGCGGCGGACATATTGGACACTTTTGACACTATTTTGGGACCATTCACATTTATACAGCAATCAGTGCTATAAAAATGCACTGATTACTGTATAAATGTCATTGGCAGGGAAGGGGTTAAGACTAGGGGGCGATCAAGGGGTTAAATGTGTTACCTAGGGAGTGATTCTAACTGCAGGGGGAGGGGACTCACAAGGAGAGGAGACCGATCAGTGTTCCTTTGTACTGGGAACACACGATCGGTCTCCTCTCACCTGATAGTTTTGCATTTTCCCACAGCCATCAATCATAGTAGGCTATGTGTACATGAAGCCTAAAAGTGGGGAAGACCTGGGCAATAGACTTGTGCACAACGGAAAAATTTGTTTCGTTTCGGTTTGTTTCTTGTGCACAACGGAAAAATTTGTTTAGTATCGGTTCGTTTCTTTTCGGTCCTGTTGATTCGTAATCGTTCGTAACTTTGCTAGATGGGATTTTTCGTGTTCGGACTAATTCGTATTTTCGCAAGCGACATTTTTCGTTGAATCGGAATGATTCATATTAATGTAAGCCTTCTTTTTAGTTGATTTATAATTCGTACTTTCGGTAGAGTACATTGTTTTTCGTTGATTCTGGACACAGCACCTACTTTTGTAACTTTTTTTGGGTTCGTCGATTCGTAATTTTCCGTGTCTCTCTCAAAACGACGCTGCCTATTATGCCTATTGTGCTTCGAATGGATTTGTACTTTTCTAAATACATAGCGGTTATTTGTAACGATTCAAAATCTCGTATTTTACTTTTGTTTTTTACATGCGGCTATAGCCTCCACCCCTGTACACCATTTTGAGAGGGAGTTCAGCACGGTGAGGGAGAAGCAGAGAGCAGAGCAGAGTGTTATTGTGCTTCGAATGGTTTTGTACATTCGTAACTTTTTTCATAACAAATTATGCCGAAGACATTCGGGCATTCGCTATTTGCGATATAATTTATTTCGGATTCGGTTTTATTCGTAATTGCTTTGTTCGGAAATTCAAATGCTTCCGAATGTCCGAAAGTTGCTAAATTCGGACGAATTTCGATTCATTACGAAACGAATTGCACAAGCCTACTGGGCAATATACCAGCGGCTACTGCGGGGGTAGCGCTACATAGGCATAAGTAGTTCTTAAAGGAACTACCCCCTGAAAACTGTAATTGCTTTATTGAATTCCCCAGATTGTTATATGTAATCATTAGTTAATAATTGTATTTTTGAATGAAGTTGGCATTGTTTACATATATAGTTTTTTATCTTACCTTCGTAACAGCCCACAATTTATTAATCTGCTCCAACCTCTACAAATGTGTACATCATATGCTGGTTTCACATTTGAACAGTATATGGAATTTACAGATTTGATAAATATTCTTGTAATGAGGCACTAGTCTTTTTAGCAGGGATTACATTTTATGACTGTGATTTCTATGCTCTATGCACAATGTCTGTAAAGAATATTTATTACAACTTTATCTGGATGATATGCATTTTGTCACATTATCACAGTACTTCTAAGCAATAAATGAGCCCCAGAATTAATTTTGTGTAAGCATTTATTAAATCACTTGCTGCACCAGATCAGATTTTACATACATTTTGATAGGTTCGACTGTTGACATAATTTCATAAGATTCACAAAAGTATCACACAAATTTATTACCTCTTGTCAAAGACACACTTTTGTAGATTTTACATTGCACTGGAAATTTACCATCCTTGCAGATACTTATATAAATCTTTTAGAATTATACAGATATTAATTATAAAACTCTTCTAAATTTGTGAGAGGTAAATGGGATTCATAAATTCATACAGGAGGTCATACCAATTTACTGACACCCCTCCCAACCCCCATTCCATGTTAATGATGCTATCTGTAGTGTGATAAAGAGATAGATAGATAGATAGATAGATAGATAGATAGATAGATAGATAGATAGATAGATAGATAGATAGATAGATAGATAGATACTCTAGTAATGATTTTAACCACTTGCCGCCCGCCCTATAGCGGATTGACGGCGGCAAAGTGGTTTTAAAATCCTGACTGGACGTCATATGACGTCCTCAGGATTTTAAGCCGCTGCGTGCCCCCTGGGGCACGCATCGCGGCGATCGTTGTTGCAGGGTGTCAGTCTGACACCCCGCAACACCGATCTAGGTAAAGAGTCTCTGACGGAGACTCTTTACCACGTGATCAGCCGTGTCCAATCACGGCTGATCACATGTAAATAGGAAAAGTCGGTAATCGGCTCTTCCTCACTCGCGTCTGTCAGACGCGAGTAGGGGAGAGCCGATCGGCTGCTCCTCTGACAGGGGGGGTTTGTGCTGATCAATTATCAGCACAGCCCCCCCGAGGATGCCCACACTGGAACACCAGGGTTGCCACTGGACCACCAGGGATGCCACTGAATGGAGGGATGTCCATTACCAGGTATGCCTCCCTAGACCACCAGGGATGCCAATCAGTGCCCCCTAATGGATGCCAATCAGTGCCCCTAATGGATGCCAATCAGTGCCCACAATGGGCATCACTGATTGGCAGGCATTATTGTTTGGCACTGATTGGCATCCATTAACACATTACAGTGCCACCTATCAGTGCCCATCCATGCCACCTATCAGTGCCCATCCATGCCCATCCATGCCACCTATCAGTGCCCATCCATCCCATCTATCAGTGCCCATCCGTGCCGCCTATCGGTGCCCATCCGTGCCGCCTATCTTTGCCCATCCGTGCCGCTTATCTGTGCCCATCTGTGCCCATCCGTGCCACCTATCTGTGCCCATCTGTCCCGCCTATCTGTGCCCATCCGTGCTGCCTATCGGTGCCCACCCGCGCTGCCTATTGGTGCCCATCCACGCCGCCTTATCAGTGCCCATCAGTGCAGCCCCATCAGTGCCCATCAGTGAAGGAGAAAACTTACTTATTTACAAAGTTTTGTAACTGAAACAAAAAAATATGTTTCTGTCTTTTTTAAATTATTTTAGCAAAAAATAAAAATCGCAGAGGTGATCAAATACCACCAAAAGAAAGCTCTATGTGTGGGAACAAAATTATAAAAATTTAGTTTGGGTACAGTGTAGCACAACCGCGCAATTGTCATTCAAATTGCAACAGCGACGAAAGCTGAAAATTGGTCTGGGCAGGAAGCTGTATAAGTGCCCTGTATGGAAGTGGTTAAAATAACTCCTAAAAGAGTCACATATTGTTGCTTTTATGTTCCCTTTGTCTAGGAAACAAGCAGAAATTGATATGCACCAGAGGAAGCCAACTGACAAGAAGAAGCCACACCTATCTGATAGTGATGAACGAACTGAGATAAGTTTGGTTCTCCGGACCTTTTTTTTTGGCTGCTAGCGGGGGTTAAAACCGCCCCGCTAGTGGCCGAAAAGCGCAGCAAAAACTACAGTAAAGCGCCGCTAAAAATAGCGGCGTTTTACCGCCGACACCCGGGCGCTGTGAGTGTGAAAGCACTCTTAAAGTATACAATTTCTTTAAATAGCATGCTTGGGTGATGCTTTAATCCTTCATGTGAAGTGGTGCGCCTGTAGAATATAATACAGTAAAAGTGAAATTACAAAAAAAAACACCTAACGCCACTAAATGACAGTTCCTTACCAACCCGTTTGTGTGTGTATACCAGTGATTCTCAAACTGTGTGCCGCGGCACACTTGCAGGTGTGCTGTCAGCAAAGACTGTAATAGCGGTCAGACCGTCAGACCCACGGGACCAGGGTGGGAGGACTTGATGGCAGTGTACAAGTCTGCAAGTGTTGTAGCGCACCCGCCGGAAAGTGGATCACCGGGAGGAAATGACGCAACGCATTTTTAGAGCAACGCTCCTTTCCCCTTGCTCCAAGAGCGCTAGCCCTGTACCTGTGTACCAACCTCTGTACCAACTTCACCAGCACCATGGAAGCACCTTCTATGTATGATGTGTCTGTATACTTCCTCCCTCATGTGAGTTAATTATTTTATTTAATAAATGTTTGAGATACTACTACAGAGTCTTATTCCCTGTACACACAATAGGAATTTCCGATGAAAAAAGTTTGACGGAGTCTGTCTGAGTTTTTTCCATCGGAAATTCCGACCATGTGTGGGCCTCATCAGAGAAATTCTGACGAATTTCATCGGAATTTTAAAATAGAACCTGTTCTATTTTTTTCCAATGAAATTCCGTCGGAATTCCAATGGGAGTTTGGTCGGAAAAAGGTCCGATCATGTGTACGCGGCATTAGACTTAGAGGCGCCTTTCCCTTTTTTCTCTTTTGTCTACACCTGTGATTCTCAAACTCTACACTACAGTGTTAACCTAAGAGAAATAAATATGTTCTTCATCACAAAAATTGTTAAATCTTTTTAGGTGTGCCGCGGAAATTTTTAGATCTTTTTGGTGCGCTGCAAGACAAAAAAGTTTGATAAACACTGGTGTATACAAAGCAGCCAACGATTGGATTCATTGATGATGTCAGCCAGCATTACTGGTTGATTTTTTAACACTTTCCTGCCAGCCTTGACATCCCTTCTAATAAGGTCTGTATACCCGGGGGTGGGAAGGATATGACAATCACATGACCACTGTCATTGGCTGTCACAGTGGTCACATGATCCAAAACCAGTCCAACCAACTCATGATTGTTAGTACTGACCAAGAGCTGTCTTTGACAGTTTGGTCACTGTGCTGGGAGTGCACAGTGAGTGCACTCTCAGCACAGAAAGCTTTCCTGTCAAAGAACGTATTTGTGCGGTCTGGGAGTGCTACAGCCCACTCTCTTTGCCACCTGGACATTTGCATTACATGGGCAGCAAGATATAAATATTGATATTCAGCAGCTGGCTAAGTACAGTAACTGTCATTTGCAGAGGGAGTGCCAGAGGAAGGAATGTTCATAGCAAGGCTCATTGGGGCACCACCCACCCAATGATGCTGGAGTTGGTCAACTTGACTGACGTTAAATTTATACCAAAGAACAATGTTTATTTTTTATGTTTGATTCTTCATTAAAGAAAATACTTTGTCATGGTGTGTCTATTTATGTGTTTTTTTTCTTTGTTTTTTTCAGAATGAGTAACAAGGGGTAATATGTACTAATTCACAAGGGAGAGGGATGGATATTAAGGGACCTTCCAGATTCTGATAACTCCCCCTGCAGACCCCCCATATCTAGGGGGACAGGGATGTAGGGATGTGGTCCCAATCATCATATGAACAAGTTGCCTTGCCAGGGGGCTCATTTGGAAAGGCACCCTTTAATGTTGGCCTAATATGGTTCAGGATGGGGGAAACACATGTTCGCTGTCTCTCCCTTTTCCTGACAAGCCAAACTGTATTAATAGATAAGGGATTGGTATGGATTTTGGGGAGACCCCACAATTTTTTTTGTGTGGATGAATCCCTCCTAAAACATGGCAGGTCACTTATGTAAAGAAAAAACTGCGCTGTGTCCAAACCTACAACTATAACAGCAGCTCAAAGTGAAAAAAAACCCCACAAACATAGATAAATAAACATAAGGAGCTGCGCTCTAAAAATGACATGTGACCCAATAATATAATGCAAACAAAATAAAATTAATTCAACAAGTCCCAATAAGTGAATCATGTGACATATTAAAAAAAAAGGTCCTCTAATGTATGGGGAAATCTTGAAAAATCCTCCAATGGAAGAAAAAGCGGATAAATCAAACCAAAAAATATAGTGACTTTCTTCTATGACTTTAAGACAGACAAAGTGAATCCACCACAATAGAGAGTGCAAGCTTACCAGCTGCACAAGCTTAAGTGCCGGTTCACACTGCTGCGCTGTGAATTTGTTCCGTTTTTCTGTCCATTTTGAGGTGCGAATTTACCGTGAATTTACCGCGTTTTTGGCCCGATTTTAATGCGAATTTCAGGAGTGGGACATAGCTGCGATTAATGTTTTTGTGGAGAATAGTGTGGTGGAATTCGCACATATGTGACCCATCAAATGTAATTCCAGAACGATTTACATTGATGTCTATGGAGACTAAATTCGCACAAGACCCTTTTTTTCATCGCATCGCCTTCGGAGAGGAATCGCAACGCATAGATGTGAACCACCATCATTGAAAACAATTACTTTTTGGATGAAATTCGAATCTAGTTTGTGTTTAATGCATCGCATTCGGTATCAACTCGCACAAGTGTGAACCGGCACTTAGAGCTTGTGGCTAACACCCAGCCAGGGCATTTTCCTCCAGGAGCCTCAGGTGACCGATCAAACCATACAGTATAATGCTATGGACTGTTGATCGTGAAGATGGTCAGAAGCCCAGGATTCAAATCCACACTCGATGTTGATGGTCATGTCAGCCCAAAGAAAAAGCAGGAAATAATTGCCATAGGTAAAACCAGACGGTGTTTTTTTGATAAAAAGCAGTATCGCTTACACAGGGATAAAGGAATTCCAGTAAAAAATTAGCCGGCCGGCAATTAAAATACATAAAAATACATTTGATACAAATACAAACACTAATTATTGATTTCCTAGGACATAAAATATTAACATCCTTAAGGTTACATGTGGAAATCACCTGTGTGACATTACACAACCTTGGAAAGACCTTCATGTCATGAGCATGTGTCTCAAATCTCCAGAAGGCCCTGGCGCTGGGTCTCTAATCCTCTGTGTCTTCTCCCCATGACAGAAAGGACTTGAGGCAAGTCTTGTTTGCTATGATTGAGGGTGCTCTGTGTTAATGCTTCCCCATGACATAGGGGGTTCTATGCCACTTTCTCACTCCCACAGATGCCATTTTTTATAACTTTATTACCATGACAGATAATTTTATATGTGATTTTATACCCTGTCAGGGTGGCTTTTTCAACATGACAAATAATGGTTTAAATGGCTTTCTTGCCAGTGAGAAAGCATTCTGTGTACTTTTTCTCCAAGGCAGATGGGTGTTCTAAGCTCTTGTTTGTAATTTAAGCAATACCTTTATTGGATAACTCAAGTTACTAAACATGCAAGCTTTTGGGATCCTTTAGATTCCTTTCTCAAGCGTTATACAATTCTGAAACCCAAATATTTATTAAAATAAAATTCAGCAATTTTTTCTTGACACCCTTGATTAGGAACAGCTATTGTAAAGAATTAAGCTATAAAGATAGAGGCCAGAGCTTAGGTGTTATTGGGATAATTGACTTGGAGATAATAAGTTCAAGTCGTCTTTTTTGCCTCAAGTGAGAGTGTTTTTGAAATGCCCATGTCTAGAGAAGCGATGAAATACAACCATGAATGAAAACAACTATTTATTTCTTGCCACTCTTGAGTAGCAATGGCTATTCTATATGGTAAGGATATATCTATAGTAATGCATATACTGTAGCTACAGATATATCTATGGTAGCGTGTGTTTTTGCGGTAAATGACTAGAGGATTTGAAGTCCAGACACTCTTGTCACCTCTGTGAAAATTGGTGAAAATGGGAGTCCGTTTGAAATTATTATTATATTATTATAATATAAATGTTCATGTACTTTGGATCATAGGTTTGAGGAGGAACAAGCTTTATTGTCAGTGCTTGGAAATTCATTTAAAATCATAGTGGCGCATACAATTATTGTCTATATTTGGACCACATTCTACAGTTTTGATTTTTTTTATGAATTTGCATTCTTTTTTCATCCAGCCTCTTTTTATGAGATTTGAAGTTCAAATCTGTTTGGTTGTTGTTATTTGTGAATCTTACAGTATGTAGATTCATTATTTGGCAAAGGTAATGATCCGTCTCTCCAACACAAAGTTGTGTAGCGCATTGTGCACACAATATCAGGTATACCATGTTTGAGAATCTGCAGCAGAAACTATCCTATATTTCTGCTGTGATCTTGGTACTGGTAACCTATTGGTGCTGTGTATACATATTCTAAGGTGACCAGATTTTTAAAATGAAATCCGGGGACATTTTTTTTTACTACTTATGGCAGCAATCAGCGACTCATAGCTGGACTGCGATATTGCGGTGGACAAATCGGACACTAATTCACACTTTGTGGGAACCAGTGACATTAATATAGTGATCAGTGCTAAAAATATTCACTGTCACTGTACTAATGACTCTGACTGGGAAGGGGATAACATCTAGGGCAATCAAAGGGTTAACTATGGGCCTAACAATTTTTTTCTTACTGTGAAGGAGGTGCTTTTACTAAGGGAAGGCATAGATCCCTGTACCTGCTTTGTCTTCCATACTGACAGAACAGCGATCTGCCTTGTTTACATAGGCAGACCACCGTTCTGCCTATGAACATAATGATCAGCGGGTACCGGTGGACATTAAGTCCGCCAGAGCCGCTGATTGGCTCCCATACCCCAAAATGCAGGATCACGCATATACCTCATCCTGCGCAGCGCGGCCGATATGTAGCAGTAAATCTGCTATCAGGCGATCAGCAACTGGTTAACATCATCAGCATTATGATAACTCACAGGCAGCAGGCACTCTATCATGACTCTGGCTGGCTCTGTTACAGTGTGTCACATAACATGGCTAGGTGCGGTGGAGCTGGGGTGTGTAATTCATATACAGTATATATATTTTTTTTAATTCTGCACTGATTGTCTTTGAAATTGCCCCAGCCCTTGTTCAAATCCAATCTGGGGACAAAACCAGGGACAGACTTGGTCCGGGGACAGTGTCCTCAATCCAGGGACTGTCCCCAGAAACCGGAGATGTCTGGTCACCCTAACATATGCAGGTTTCCTGTCAAGGGAACTTCTGACAATAAGCTGTCACAGATTGAGTGGTTGTCATAACAGGGCCGGCGCTACCACTAGGTGGACTAGGCAACCGCCTAGGGCGCACTGCTGCCTAGGGTGCCCGACCGCTGGTTATTCTACTCCCGCAGTATCCACAGAGCTTACAACTATCCACCAGGCTGTCATGTGTAAAGCAGCGCCATCCCCCGCCCCCCGCGTGGCTCTTAGCTCTCCGATCTAACATGTTTCCAGAAACCACACAGCTGGAGAGCCCCCCCCCAGCAGGGCGCTCTCCGCTCTGAGGTGTGTACAGTGTCCAGCAACCCCCCCCTCTCCGCTCTGCGATCATGTTGCCACACCAACTACACAACTCCCGAGTCCCGCCCCTCCTGTGTGCTCCATCCAATCCACCTCCAGCATGTCTGTCCCAATCAGCAGCTTCACACATCTCCCGAGTCCCGCCCCTCCTGTGTGCTCCATCCAATCCACCTCCAGCATGTCTGTCCCAATCAGCTTCACACTTCTCCCGAGTCCCGCCCCTCTTGTGTGCTCCATCCAATCCACCTCCAGCATGTCTGTCCCAATCAGCTTCAGGCTTCTCCCGAGTCTCGCCCCTCCTGTGTTTGCTCGTCTGTGAAGGGGAGGTGGGCGGGAAGAGTAAAACAAGCAGCCACACTGGAAAAACTGCTGAATGAACCAGTGAGCCAGCCCCTGGGGACAATTCCAAGTGAGTGAGCATTTCCATTGACCAGACCCTGCTCCCTCTCCCTGACCTCTCTCTGACCCCTCCCTGACCTCTCTCCTCTCCTCTCTCTGACCCCTCCCTGACCCCCCTCCCTGACCTCTCCCTCCCTCCCCTCCCTGACCTCTCTCTCTCTCTCTCTCCCCCACCCCCTCGCTCTCTCTTTTTTTTTCTCTCTCTCTCCTTGCCAACAACAGTCTGTTTATCTCCTGTTTTAACTCCTTCCTTCCCATCATCTGCCTATACATTGATGTATAACAGAATTACTTGATTAACTTTATCCACTTAAAGTGGTATTAAAGCAAAGCAAAATATTTATTATACTGCAGTTTACCAATTCTTAGATGGGTGGCTGCATTAGTTTTGTTTTTAGATTTTCTCTTTTATATTCATCTGGTGATCCTTCTAGTAAGTCTGTTGTTTTTCAAAAGAATGAGCTGTCTTGCACATGTAGCAGTTATAAGGTTGAATCAAACCATTTAACACTGGCAATGGGGGGTGGAGTCAGGGGCGGAGCCAGAGAGGGCAGTAAAATGAGGTTCCACCTAGGGTGTCAAAAATCCTTGCAACGGCCCTGTGTCAATATGCTAGGAGAGCTGGTTCTGGGAATATTTAACTTTTGTCTTTATGCAGAAGAGTCTGGATTCTTTCAGACACTAGCAATACCCTTTATTGTACATCATAAAAACACTACTTACATATAGCTGATTCAAGCTTGTGTGGCTTCTGTGAAGGCAAAAAATTAAAACAATATTAAAATCTTAAATATTCTCTAAAATTAGATCTGCTGACTGTATTCACTTCATTAAATGGGTGATGTCCCCTGTATTACAAGAATATATCTTTTTTTTTTTGTATGAGTTCCTGTCAGGAGGGTGTGCGCTCCTGCTCCGTCATTGCTGCTGGTTCCAGCATCCTGGTTTTGGCGGTGGTATTCTCCTTGTCTGTCTGTCCACCTGCAAGGTGATTGATTGTGGCCAGTCTCTGGGTGGAGACAAAACCCGTTATAAGCTAGCCATGCCTGCAGTCTCATGCTTGTGATAGAGTGTGTAATACCTGATCAAGCTGCCTGTTTGTCTGCCCTGCTCTGCTAGATTGGATTTCCTTATGTATGACCTTGGATCGGATAACGGACTATTCTCTGAACTGTGCCTGCCTTTTACCTGGACTGTCATTAAATCGTTCTGCCTGTCTGCCAACCGCAAGTACCTATTCGCTTTGCTCAGTTCACACATGTGGTGTGGTGGCCAGGCACTATAGCAGTGTGTATAAGTCCTGGGGGCAACTGAGTACCAGTAGGCCTGCTTGCCTCATGGGAAAGGGTGAAGAACACAGTAGCCAGCTATAGTGTCTGACCACCTGTATTTGGGGAAAGCATGACAGTCCCATAGACATGATATGATTGTTGTATATCATTTCTTGTATTGAAGCTGACAATACAAGAGGGGATATACAGTATACTTTATGATCAGATCATTCTAAAGAATGATCGTGTTATGTTCACATACCAACCACCAGTCAGGGCCGGATCAACATAGGGGCTATTGGAGCTACAGCTCCAGGCCCCTTCCTCAAGATAGGCCCATTTGCCAAAAAAATAAATAAATAAAATCACCAAAAATAAATAAATCGATCGACTTTAAGGGTTGTAGCTCAGCGATCAGTGGTTACAGAGATAGCTGAATAGTGGGGTAGATAGCTGAAGACCTACCCCACCGCTGGTCAAAATGTGGGGCTCCTATAATTTATGGTTCCGAAGATAGAGGGCTGCTTGCGCAGCCTGTCAGAAGCTACATACAGAGTTGCCAGTATAAATACAAGCTAGCATACTCTGCTGCAGACTGAGAGGATGAGCTCACAGTGCTTATAATTAATTATTTCTATATTACTAATGGTAATTAACCCCTTACCACCCAGGCCAATTCTGACACTTCTCTCCTACATGTAAAAATCATCTTTTTTTGCTAGAAAATTACTCAGAACCCTCAAGCATTATATATATATATATTGTTTTAGCAGACACCCTATGGAATAAAATGGTAGTCTTTGCAACTTTTTATGTTACACGGTATTTGCCCAGCAATTTTTCAAACGTGTGTGTGTTGTTTTTTTTTAAAGAAACTGTTTCATGCATGAAAAAAAAAAACACAAAAGTTAGCCCAATTTTTTTACAGGTTACATGTTTAGAGTTACAGAGGAGGTCTAGTGCTAGAATTATTGCTCTCGCTGTAACGTTTGTGGTGTATGTAACCTGTGTGTATCTGGCTCTTATACTAGCCAGTGCCTTACCAGGCTCTGACCTCACTGCACGTCCCTGACCCAAATCTTAAAAATGCCTTTGGGGTATGACAGAGGATAGTATGTACCGGAGAGGAGTGTGGAGGGTATGACAGTGGGCAGTATGTACAGGAGAGGAGTGTGCAGAGAAAGATAGTTGGCAGTATGTACAGGAGAGGAGTTGTACGAATGCCGTAGCTGTGATGTTTTACTTCACAGCTGCAACTTTTTTTTTTTGTCATTTCTTTAGCTGCAGCATCTTTAACAGAGTTTGTCAGGCAGCACCACCTGCCAAACTCACCTATTGATTTCAATGGGGCCACTCTGCAACTGCAAGCCAAACTCGCTCACAGTAGCAGCATTGTCCAACAATGTAAAAATACCTCAGATATGTAGCAGCTATAGACCAATATCTTTATTAAATGTTGACTTAAAAATTTGACCAAAATATTAGCACATCGCATACAGCCCCATCTACCGCAACTAGTACATCTGGATCAAGTAGGGTTTATCCCTACAAGAGAAGCAAGGGACAGTACTATTAAAGTATTACATTTGATACATCAAGTAAATCAAAAAAAGATATCAAGTGTTTTTTTGAACACAGATGCAGAAAAAGCATTCAACAGAGTTAACTGGAAATTTATGTTTGAGGTTTTAAAACAAATGGGCTTAGGAGAGCGAATGGTACAATGGATAGCGGGAGTATATGTGAGCCCTTGGGCATTGGTAAAAGTAAATGGGGTATACTCTAAGTCTTTTACAATTCCAAACAGAAAACGACAGGGCTGTCCCCTCTCGCCCCTCCTATATGCCTTGACACTAGAACCACTCTTAAATAAAATTAGACAGAACCCGGATATCAGGGGTATTGAATTTGGGGAAAAGGAATATAAAGTTTCTGCTTATGCAGATGACATGCTTTTCTCATTATCAAGACCACAAACCTCGCTACCTATTCTTATGAAAGAAGTAGAACTATACGGAAGTATGTCAAACTTTAAAATAAACTATGGTAAATCAGAGGCGATGGGGATGGCACTCCCAGGTTCCATTAAAAATGTATTAGAACAAAGCTTTAAATTTAAGTGGACGAGGAAAGCATTAAATTATTTAGGAACACAGATGCCCGCAAACTTATCGAATACCTTCAAGCTAAATTTTGAACCATTAATTAGATCTGTAAGAATGCTACTGGAAGGCTGGAATAAAGGTACGCACTCATGGTTTGGGAGATGTAATATCCTAAAAATGAGTGTGATGCCAAAATTCCTGTATCTATTTCTTGCATTACCGATAAGAATTCCTAAGTCTTTTTTTAGTCAAGTCCACACTCTGTTTATGAAATTTATCTGGGCTAGTAAAAGACCAAGAATACGTAGGAAACTTCTAACTCTACCAAAAAGAGTAGGAGGAATATCGGCACCAGATATATATAAATATTATCAGGCGGCACACCTTGGGAGGTTAGTAGACTGGAGCAGACACAGAGACTATAAATTATGGATTAATATAGAGCAGCAAATAAGTTCAATTCCCCTAAACGGAGCATTATGGTGTTATACGGCTCTTCCTCCTTTAGTAAAATCCCATCCCATGATAGGAACGACGCTATGGATAGGAAATAAAATATGTCAGAAATCTAAACTTACTAATAAAAATTCACCCTTATACCCGATAATAGGAAACCCAGATTTTATACCTGGGATAGAATCACCAATATTTAAGAAATTGAGGGAAAAGGGTATTTTCCAAGCGTCTGATTTTGTAGGAGAAAGAGGGTGGGTACCAATGGATACGCTTACAAAATAAGGAGGGAAATTCGAAATCCCGATATGGCAAGCTCGGCAGATCCGACACTACTTAGAAACTTTGGGACTGGTAGGAATATATAGTCGGACACGGACAAGATTTGAGGAATATTGTGAAAGCGGGGAACCCCTACCAAATGTATGCACAGTTGATTGCTCCCCCAGAGGACTTTAAAATGGAATCCTTGGGTAAATGAGAAAGGGATATAGGACATACCTTCTCTCCAGCACAATGCCAGAACATAATAGACTTGTCAATAAAATCCTCGAGGTGTATAAAAATACAGGAATCAAATTATAAAATACTAACACGTTGGTATTATACGCCCGTGGCTCTAAATACATTTTTTTCCAGAACTTTCTGACAGGTGCTGGAGAGGATGTGGTGAAAAAGGAACAATGATACATATATTTTGGTCGTGCCCAGCAATCAGACAATTTTGGGAGACAGTACATAGAATCACACAGACATTTACTGAATACCTAATCCCACAGGAACCAGATCTCTTTTTGCTACACAATACACAAATTCCACCTAAAAGATATAGTAATTCAATGTTGTACCACTTAATTAATGCAGCAAAAAGTTGTATTGCAACTAATTGGAAAAATACTAAAGCCCCAATGGTTTCGGAGTGGCTTAAGAAAGTTAGGAGGGTAGGAATAATGGAGAAATTGTTACCTATAACATTAGATAGAAAGGAACAAATTAAAGAAATCTGGGCTCTATGGGATGTATATATACAATCAGAAGAGGGTAAAAGGTTATTTGGAGAGTGAAAAGAGAGATAAGTGTCATAAGGGAGAAGTCAAGGAGGAGGGAAAAATGTTTTCCCCTTTTTGTTTTGTTTTTTATTTTTTATTTATTTTTTATTTTTATTTTTTTGTATATTTTTTAATTTTTTATTTTTTTTTATTTTTTTTATCTCTTTCTCCTCTTTTTTTTTTTTTTTTTTTTTTGAGAGGGTGGATTATGGAGATTGAAGGGAATGGGAAATGGGTGTAGGGATATTGGGGAGAATTTGGGATAAGTGGGGAATAACAGGGGGAGATGAGAATAGGTAAGTAAATAAGTAAAAAAGAGATTAAGGAATTTAGATAGATAAAATAAGATTGCATGAAGGAATAAATATGGTCTTGCTGAAGATATATATATATATATATATATATATATATATATATATATATATATATATATATTAAATTAATATACTATGGACAATGTATAGATTTAATTTTTTATTTTTTTTGAAAGATATAAAGTAAAGAAATAGGTCCTGAACTATATTTCGAAATTCTACAGTTATAATATAGAAGCATAGACTCAAATTTATTAACTTGATTTGTCTTCTTATTCTCTTTCTTTTTCGTTATTTGACTTATAATTCAAGATATAAGTATGTATGTATAAACCCTACTGTTAAAAAGAGAGAAATAAAGAATTTACAAAAAAATAAAAATACCATTCAGCAATGTAAAAAAAAAAACAAGGAGGCGGCAGTAGCACCTCATGAACGCCTGTCAGCTGCTGCTATACCACTCATTGAAAAGCAATCCACCACAGATCACTTTTCAGAGGGCAGTAAGCATTACCATAAATGTGAAAGAAACTTGAAACACATCATCCATTTCACACTCACCTCCAACCAGGTCACTCCCCAGCCACTTCCCATGTTAGCCACCTCCCTTCAACTTATATCACAGGTGACCATTTCCCAACCTGCAGATGACAGACCCTACTCCAAAAGATATCACTTCCAGTTTCTCCCCCCACCCACTGATTGATCCCTCCATGGCCACCTCACACCCCCATGCTGACAAACCTCTCCCCACACACCCTCTCAGCTGCTGACCTGTTGATGGGGGAATCACTCCTGCAGTGTTATTGTGTTTCTTCTATACATAGTGCGCACTGTCATACCCTCTACATTCCTCTCCTGCACATACTGCGCACTGTCATACCCTCCACACTCCTCTCCTATACATAGTGCCCACTGTCATACCCTCCACACTCGTCTCCTGTACATACTGCCCACTTTCATAAACTCCTCTATTGTACATAGTGCCAGCTGTCATACCCTCCACACTCCTCTCCTGTGCATACTGCCCACTGTCATACCCTCCACACTCCTCTCCTGTACATACTGCCCCCATCCTACCCTCCACACTCCTCTCCTGTACATACTGTAACCCAACCTTACCCTCCACACTCCTCTCCTGTACATACTGTATCCCAACCTTACCCTCCACACTCCTCTCCTGTACATACTGCCAACTGTCATACCCTCTGAACTCCTCTCCTGTACATACTGCCAACTATCTTTCTCTCCACACTCCTCTCCTGTACATACTGCCCACTGTCATACCCTCCACACTCCTCTCCGGTACATACTGTAACCCAACCTTACCCTCCACACTCCTCTCCTGTACATACTGTATCCCAACCTTACCCTCCACACTCCTCTCCTGTACATACTGCCAACTGTCATACCCTCTGAACTCCTCTCCTGTACATACTGCCAACTATCTTTCTCTCCACACTCCTCTCCTGTACATACTGCCCACTGTCATACCCTCCACACTCCTCTCCGGTACATACTATCCTCTGTCATACCCCCCACTCCTTTCCTGTACATATTGCCCACTGGCATACCCTCCACACTCCTCTCCTGTACATAGTGCCCATTGTCAACCTTCCTCACTCCTCTGCTGTGCATACTGCCGACTGTAATACCTCCCACACTCCTCCCCTGTACATAGTGCCTGCTGCCATACCCTCTGCACTCCTCTCCTGTACATAGTGCCCACTGTGACCTAGCACCACCGTGCATCGGTCCCCCTGCGGGCGCATCCCCTGCTCCAGCACAGTGCCCAGCTCACCAGCTCTCCAGCCGCCACCCGCCGCATTCGGCATCATCTCCACCCGCAGCTGCCGTCAGGAAAGTCCCCGGCTGTGGCCTAGTGGCGGCCTGGCACCGCCATAAGTATCCCCTCTCCTACAGCCGGACCTTCAGTAAGCCGCTGCACCCCCCACGATCGGAGCCAAGCTCAGGCGCCAGAGGGTCCCCGAATCAGCACTAGCAGCTGCCTGGCCCGACAGGATAGTCCGCGGCTTCGGCCTAGCCCCGGCGGCCATCTTGGGCCACCCAGCCTTTTATTCAATTGCTATGTGATCAATTTATTGATGGTTTTATTCAATAAACCTTCAAAAATGTATTTACACGATTGGAGTCCTCCCTCCTTTTTTGTCCCCTCTCTCCTATGGCATGGTGAATCCATCACTGGGGAGCTTTGGCCTATATTGGCCCCTTCTAGGATTTGAACAAGTCTTGTTTTACGGCTCCCTTTTGCAACATCGGTGGCATCACCGTGGGGGTGAGTTCCTTGGAAAGTCCTGCCTTGATGCGGGATATGGTGACCATGACCAACACCGCTTGAGTTTGGACTTCGATCCAGGATCCCAGAGGTGAAAATCTCCAGACAAGCCGCAGAGTTTGCCCCGTGGAACCTTTATGCCTTTATGACCCACTGTCGCTGACAAGTGGGTCCACCGGCTCTGGTAAGAGTACCCTATGTATTTATAACTTTGAAGAAGCTGTGTATGATCCACTTGGCTTCCAACTCAGTTTATTATTCACGGATTGCACATTTTGTGTTATGGACACTATCAGTTATATATTACATTTTCAAGAACTATAATTGGTTCCACATTTATTTATAATTTTTGCTGCACATTTAAAACTTGGTGTTTCCCAGGTTTTTTGGACACTTAGCGCTTCATTTTCTTTTCCTTATTGTATTTGTATGTTAGTCACATTTTTTTGCAGCAGCTGTTTGTGTTCACTTATTTAAGACTAGCGCACATTTTTTCTAATTTCTCATATACTACTGTGATATATAGAGGAACATAGGGGATCTCAGCTACTCTAAATATATCACTGGTAAAAAAAAGTGTTCCTGAAAATATTTTTGAAATGTTGGCAACTATGCACATTAGGGTACACTTATCTGTCAGACTGAGCCCTCCAGCGCTGCGCTGTGATCAATCTGGCAGGTTCCAGGCGCTTCCATCTTAACTCTGTCTTCCTTCTGGGTTCTGTGCATTCGGTCACTTGCCTTGGCCGGGCTGCATTGATGTCACTCCCACGTATGCTCATGCGCATCCTCTCTCTCTCTCATCCCCCCTCTCTCCCTCATCCTCCCTCCCTTACCCCTTATCCTTTTTTTCTCTCTCTCTCTCTCTCTCTCTCTCTCATCCTCCCTCTCTCTATTTAATTTAATTTGTTATTACAAAAAATTGTTTGCATCTTTATTTATTGATTTTTTTATTTTTTATAAAAGGCCCCACCAAAATCCTCAGCACCAGGCCCATGATGTTCTTAATCTGGCCCTGCCACCAGTTTATACGTATGAGCTGCAGCTCTAAAAACTCCAGCCAAAACTATCTTCTCTGGACTTCAATAGTATATGAAATATAACTTCTAAAAGTTTGTACTTTTTTATTCTGTCACTTTCATAGAGATTTTCCCTTATTTCCTGTTCTGGAGACACCTGCTATGGGCACAGGAAGTATGGAGAAATCTCCCCAGTTAGAGAGCAATAAAAAAATTTAACAGAGGTTTTAATTTTAACCCTTTTCCCCATGACTAAAACATAAATAATTTTGGTATTGTGTCCCCGTTGTAATAAAAGTGACTTCTGCTGTGTTCCTGTTGGGATAAAACAGATTTTCCCAACTTTCTATCCCACTGACACTCACATTTTACCAATCTATGCAAAACAAACAAAAAAGGTTTACATTTTAAACAAAAATATATCAACTACTTGTATTTCTACAGTCTCTCTTTGTATTTTTATTCCTATTTTCAACATTACAGATATTTATTTTGCTATATCTGTATGCAGCTTTTGAAAATAATGTACAGTATGCTATGCTTTTTTCTACACGTTGAAGTTTAAGTTTTATTATTGAATAATCCCTATTGTTAGCTTAATGGTCATACGCATCTATACCAAAAACTCTCTCTTATCAGAGATTGCCAGCAATGTGTGCTTGTATATCATATAATACCTCTAAACATACACTAGATGCTTATTTTTTACATTGTGTAAAAGTATATCAATGCTCTTAACGCTTACACGTTTCCTACCATTATTTTACAGATTTATTTTCATAGCGTCTACCACAATGCATATCATGTGCTCTGAATAGTCCTATAGGTTTTATTTATGCACAAATAACTATAATTTAAGTCAAATTTCATGTGCTTGACTTGAGATATAACTCAAATCTTTGTCTTAATGCACAGATATGTGGGTGGCATCAGAAAAAAATGTTGCATTTCTAGACTTCCTTTTTGTGCGGAATCTATTTTCAGATCGAAGGGAACAACCAGACATGTGCAGGAAACCAGTTTCACTTGTTTTGGGGAATATACTAAGACATGAAAGACGTTTTTGTGATTGTCTACAACAAATATTGCCCTGTCTAGGGAGATCGTATCAATAAGAAAACAAAGGAAATGCTGCTTCATGAGAAGAATTTCTTTAAAAATTTTGGTTTTACGTTTTCTTGACATGCATTTTCCAACAAGCTTCTCAGAACTAAAGTATGATCATAGACTGGCTGATCACATTGCATGTGCTAATATTTAGATAGGGGAACAGCCACGGCCTCTGGTTCCCATACTCTCCGCCTCAGGCACGTACTGACCTGTGTGAGCTCAGCTCTCCACTCCCGGTCACTGTGAGCCCCGTTGCAGATGCCGCCAATCCCCTGATGTGTCCCGCTGAGCTCCCTGCTGTCACATCCCCTCACCTGCCCCACTTACTCACACAGCTTCCTGAGACCCGCCCTGCCCACTTACTGACAGCAGCCAGGGGCGGA
This sequence comes from Rana muscosa, assembly GCA_029206835.1. Taxonomy (NCBI): domain Eukaryota; kingdom Metazoa; phylum Chordata; class Amphibia; order Anura; family Ranidae; genus Rana; species Rana muscosa. The sequence goes on from CM055117.1 coordinate 785,965,258, forward strand.
CTGACCATTCGGGCACTCGGGCACTACCCGAGTGTCCGGGGTCAGTAGGGGGCCCCATGAGAGGACGCATATGTGTCATAGAGAGAGGGGGACTGTCGGTGAAAGGAGTGGAGGAGGAGGAGGAGGCGGTGGCACCCAGGGACGCCAATTGGAGGGTAAAATCGGGCCTCCTGTAGGGGGCAGCTACAAGTTTTTTAATGCACTAATACCTTTTTTTTTTCAGCCTGAACCTTGGCACTGGCTCCTTTGCATTGCCTCTCACTACAGTCACAGAAGTCTGGCTTCTGTGTTTATAAGTGACAGCTATCCCGACAGGACACTCAAAACCATCCCTGCTCTCCCTGTATATTCAACAGACGAGGGGGCGGGACGGGACAGAACGTGGCAAGATGGGACACACAGCTGTATTCTCGAGCCTGCAGCATCACTAGAAGCCCGTGCCGGCAGTCTGACATCCTGTAAGTTACAGTCCATTCTTTTCTGTGGGGCAGAGGAGCGCTGTGTACTAGACAGGGAGTAGAGGTCTGTACTGGAAAAGGAGGAGAGAGGCACTCTGCACTGGGCAGGGAGGAGAGAAGTGCTCTATACTGGGGGGGGAGGGGGCAGAACTTTTGGAGGAGAGCTCCATACTGGGGGGGCTGTGAGATATGCACACCTGCACCCTGTACATAGCACAATCCTCAACCCTACACTCTGAATGTAATGCACTCCTGAACCTGCACTCTGTATGTAGCACAATCTTGAACCCTGCACTCTGTACGTAGCACAATACTGAACCCTGCTCTCTGTACAAAGCACAATCCTCAACCCTGCACTCTGTACGTAGCACAATCATGAACCCTGCACTCTGTGTGCAGCACAATCCTGAACCCTGCACTCTGTATGCAGCACAATCCTGAGCCCTGCATTCTGTATGCAGCACAATCTTGAACCCTACACTCTGTACGTAGCACAACCCTGAATACTGCACTGTGTGCGCAGCACAATCCTAAAACTGCACTCTGTATGTTGCGTACTCCTGAACCTGCACTCTAATTGTAATGTACTTCTGGGCTCTGTACATAGTGTACTCCTTAATCCTGCACTCTGTACATAGCATAATTTTGAACCCTGCACTCTGTACAGTACCTAGCACAACTCCTAACCCTGTGTGTGCTTAGTTCAATCCTCAACCCTGCAACTCTCTACTTTTTTTGTGGGGGGGGGGTGCAAGTAGCTGGTCTTGCCTAGGGCACAAAAAAATAGTCCAGCACCGGCCCTGGTTTTGCCCCACTTTCATGTATTTGTATCTTGTGCATTGTACTGCATGAGGTTATCACTTTTCTGTAGTATAAAGCGGTTTCTGGCCACTACAACTTGTTTATTACTGTGATTTTGATATCTTCCTCTGTCCTCCCCTTCTGTTTAGTACTAGTAAGTTAGTCAAAGCTTGACTCTCCCTACTTCTTCCAAGTCCCCTCAGTCAGTGTTAGTTGTACACAGAGACTGGGCTTAGGGAAGTCATTGCCTTCATACTTTTCAAAAAAATGGAAAAACATCTTCTGTACTGCAATTAGCTGAAGTGAAATTGCACTGGATTCAACTTCTTTCAAGAGTTAGGCTGCCTGTGAATTGTGCAAAGTCAACAGGTGATCACATTGTCTAGACAGACTGGGTTTTAGGAAGTATGTCAATGCATAAAGTGGTATTTGAAACAGAACATACTGTATATAAAGTAGTAATTGATAAGCTAAGTGTAATTATTTAATAGGTTCTAAGCTGAGTTGCTTAAAAAATGCCTAAGGGCTTGCTCAGTAAAAATGCGCTGGCGTATATGATATATCTGTCGATCGACTTGTGTACAACCAGCCTGTCAGGTTTTTTCCCAAACATTCACCTGTGCCCAACAATGCAGTCTACCTGTGCCCAACAATACAACCTACCTGTGTCCATCAATGCCGCTTCACCTGTGCCCAACAATGCAGCCTACCTGTGCCCAACAATGGAGCTTACCCATTTCCAACAATGAAGCCTACCTGTATCCATCAATGCTGCTTCACCTGTGACCAACAATGCAGCCTACCTGTGCCCAACAATGCAGCCTACCTGTGCCCAACAATGCAGCCTACCTGTGCCCAACAATGCAGCCTACCTGTGTCCAACAATGCTGCTTCACCGTGCCCAACAATGCAGCCTACCTGTGCCCAACAATGCAGCCTAGCTGTGCCCAACAATGCAGCCTAGCTGTGCCCAACAATGCAGCCTAGCTGTGCCCAACAATGCAGCCTACCCGTGTCCATCAATGCAGCCTACCTGTACAGGGGAAGAGAGAGGAGAGGAAGAGGATTGCCGGCCGGATCATCAGAGCACGAGGAACATTTCATTTGAATTGCCATGTGTTTCCGCCACTCGCCATCACACACAGCCCCGCCTCCTGGCCCCGGTACTTTGATACACGTCACACATCCCGGCATTGGATGAGTGATCTGTCTATCAAAGTACCCGGGCAAGGATGCGGGGCTGTGTGTGACAGCAGTGCGGGTAACCCTCTGCAATTCTAATAAAAGCTGTTACAGCAATGTTACTCTGAGCTCTTATGATCTGGTCGCCTGCTGTCCTCTCTCTTTCCCGGGGGGATTCCTGGGAGAACGGCTCCCATTCAGCGCCCCCTGCTGGCGGGGCTTGCCCCCCCGCTCCTAGGGCAGCCCGCGCTCACCAGCCCTCATTTTCCACTCGCAAAATGTTAGTAGGCGAGTGGAAAATTTGAGGGCTGCCTTAGGTAACACTTATTGATCTTATATCCTATTCTGTGACTGAGCAGTGAAAGGAGAAGCAGCGGAATGATGAGCTCCTTTCTCTGTCACTCTGCTTTCTCCTCCTAACAGCATGCTCCTGGTTTGCTAATGAGCTTAGCTCTATAGTACAACTGACTGGCTATTTGTGCTACTTCTTCCTCTCCCAGTCTAGGTTCTGTTTTACAGAGGATTGCAAGAAGCTGATATTAAGTATAATTTGGGTATCTACACTGTTTTCATTAAAGAAAATTACAATTAAGCATGTATTAATAAATGCAGAGCTACATTAATTTGTGTTTTTTTATACCTGCTTGGAATTTAGCTTTAAAGGTGTAAGGTCCAGGGTGTGATCCATATCTTTGCTTCACTGCTTAGCTGATTTGGAACAATTATGCAGTTCAGGAGTCTCAACTTCTCTAGCTGTGTACTTGCTTTGGCTTAGTAAAAGGTAAGGATATAACCCTGTAGCTGGCACCCTTTAAAACAAGTTAGCAGTGGCTATATTTTTATTTTCACAGGTCCCTTTTTATACAGCCAAATTTTGTTTTAAATAAAAAAAATGATTATATGGTGTATTAATCAATAAATACACACACATTTTTCTGTTTGCCATCTTTATATGGCCAGCATTTTTTTTCCATAATTATAAAAAATGCAAGTCTCTATTTACCTTAATGCTGTGTGTGCAAAAAAAACAAATAAATATATAGTAGCTAGCTAATTAGATTTCAGCTTTCAGAAGTTTAGTGCAGTCAGTCTAATGCAAGATGACACCTGGTTGCAATGAGGCGAAATACTGTATAGATTGCTTTTTGCGTTATTAAATAAGGGCCAAAACATTGAAGATACTCAATGATCAGATAAGTTGTACTCACTAGATAGCAGTTCCAAATTACTCTGTGGTTTACATGAACTGCTACATTTATAGGCCCCTTTAAATTTATATGATTTCTTTTTTCCATGAGAACGCTTAGTGATTGAGATGAATTGATTTTATTCCACAGAATATATTTTTATGGCACTCTAGCACTGATTTGATACATGGTGTGATTACACTTTATACAGAAGTGCAATGGTAGAGCAGAGGAAAAATGTCAAACTGGTTTATGATCTCTCAATGACAAAATCGGGATTGAATGGTATCAATTTTCTGCTGTAATGGGGAGGAAATAATTTGGTGTGGATGATTGAATAGATAAATGTATTTAAAGTAAATTACAGATACGGAAAAAAACTTTCAAGTATTTAAACCTCACCTTATGCACAGTGATTTTTAAGCTTTTCTTGTGTAGCAGCAGTTTTTTTCTTTTACATTTAGCTCAATGATACAATTTTGCTCATTGTTTCTTGTGTGGTTTCATTTTGAAATATGTGGTTAATTAGGTAACTCAATATGCAAATATAAGCTACAACTATAGTAACTGCTAGCGTCATACATATCTTTTCTGACTCCAAAATGCCCAAATGACACCAACTCTCACAATAATAATTTTCGGTTTTTGATGATGGCTGAAATAAAAATATACAGTTCTAAAGGTGTATCTTTCAGGTAGATATGCATGAAAATAGAAGTTTTCTCTTTGCCAAAAATTCAAAGGAAAATTGGGGAATTATGCTGAAATTTTGCCTGTTCTTTAAAATGAATTGGAGTCACTTAGTAAGGTTAAATGAAAGTGTTTTCATGGGTGCAATGGACTGTAAGTAAGTCTGTAAGACTGTAAGTCTTTACTGGCCGTTCAGGGTTACTGAATCTTCTTTCAACTATTCTGGACCTGTTTCAATAGCAAAAATATGATTTTTGTTAGCTGGAAACATGATGTTAGCTATTAAGGAACAGAGGAAACCTAACCCTAATGCTAACCCAGACCCTAATGCTAAGCTTAACATTGACCCTTTGCTTGTTGGTGCCGAGTGTATGCCCATTCATTACCCCCATTTTTCCCTACACCTCCACCTCCCCCTCTTAGGATGTTGCAGCATTCTTTTGTATTATTTTATTTCCTAAGTGAGAAACTGCTTGTATTACTCCCTGTGACCAGGCATGTAAAAATCTTGCAGGGGGAAGTCGATGGGAGCACATGCGCACACACACAAAACTTAATTTCTCCTACATTCTATCTATTCAGAAATGTCCCCCACCTGTTTCTGTGGTAGCTCTTCCACCAGTTCACCTGCTCGTATATTTTGATCATGTGAGAAATTGTTACCAATGTTACCACATATTGTAAATGTGTGTGCAGTGTTCATTGATAGACATGGGAATATGGAAGAATGTTGAGCAAGCACTAGTATAACCCTCTCTCCAATCATCATGATCCAGTAATGTGAGCAAGCTGTACAAAAGGCCAGAGGTGCAGGACCTGTGTCCTTCAATAAACTCCAAGGAAAGGATTTTACGGTAAGTAAAAAAATCGTATTTGCTTTAACGCTCATTGAGAAACATCGGTCCTGTAGGTAATATAATAATTCTAGGCCTTTGGGGCATCCAAAATCAATCCAAATGAGGGGTGGGCAGTAGCCACTGAGAGACCCAATGGATATTGAATCTTACTACAACGAGGATCTTAGAAAACCCCTGCCTGAACTAAGTTTAGAACGAGAAGGGCCAAAAATAAAAATGGCCATGACCAAGGAAGGGGTATCAAAGATCAACCTGGACAACCAATGATCCATCAAAAGTAAAACAGTTGGAACAGCAAACTTTGAGAAAGCACTGTGCCTAGTGTGAAACATGTCAGAATAGAACATGTTCCTGCTACATTATTAAATGTAGACTATTATTTTGCATTTGGTGTGCAGCATTCCTGATGCTGTTACAGTTGTTACAGTTTTAGTGGAGATGCGCCAGCACCTGAAATGTAATTTTGGAGTGTGGAGCCTGATCTCGCTCGGAAAAGCATGTGAAATATTGTGAAGGACAACCAAAGATTTATCAAAAGTAAAACAGATGGATGAACAAAAATCTTGAACAGGAGAAAAAACTCAGACCGACAGCTAAAGTGGACAACAAAAAAAGGATGTTTATTTATGTAAAGGCCGAAGCCCAAGATACCCAACCATTGACTTTGAGGAAAGGAAGGCTGGACAGACAAGGTATGTCCAAATAAAAAGCTCAACCTGTTAACAAGCTGAGTCTTATTCAACTCAAAACACATGCATGAACGTAACAGTCCATTCAGCACAAAGCTTAACGGAGAGAGCAAACAAACCTTAAGCTATAAAAGAGAAGGGTGGTAATCTTAAATCTTTTTAAAAGAAAGGATAAAGTGATCAACAGAACCGATATAAAAGTAGACAGGGGTTAGGATATATTTTAATGCAAAAATGCATACAAAGACAACAAGACCAAAAGGAAGAAAATTTGTTATTTCAACTCACACCCAAAAATGTGTCATGAGTGTGGTAGCCAAACTACTTGAATATTTATTAAATACACGAAGCATAGCCTGTAAATTGTAAAAATTTCTTCACATTGGCTAGGAATAGGTATTCATTGACTAGTACCATTTCTGACAAAGTGTTTACTCTGCAGCTGAATAACAGAGTGTCCTAACTGCTACACTTACCAGGTAGTATATGACTTATGAAAGATTAACATTTCATAGAAAGGAAGAAAGGGGGCATGCATCTATACATGACCCTCACTGTTTAAAGTGGGGAAAATCAGAGATAGGAATTCAGACACAATATGTGAGTCTAGAAAGGAAACAGTGTGGGCACAAAAGAAAGAATCTACACTGTCCAGTTGCCCAGTCAGTTGCAAGAGAAGTTTCCAAATTAAATTTTTTTTCCCTAATGTGAAAATGAGGATCTAGCATTCTCCAGATGATCCTGTGGAGGACATATTAGAAACTGACAGAGATTCCCCCCCAAACATGGGAAGCCAACTGTTACGTAAAACTAGATTTCTGTATTAGGTATGAGGATATACAGTGTATATGTATATGTATATGTATATATATATATATATATATATATATAGGAGAATCCTAGAATAAGAGAAGGAAGATGTATAATTCCCACCCTAACCAGATTCTGGCAAATAGTTAGCAGCACTAATTGGTCAGAAGTTTTGTGCATTGCCCCAATGACGATGAGACCAAAGCTAACATCAACTGAATTTAAAGTTAATCAAAACCCAAGAACAAAATATAATATATAGTTCATCCAACCTGTTCTTACATGTGGTGGTTGAACTTGTTTTCATTTGGTAAGGCATTTTTTCCTTTATTGTCCCCTGATGATTCTGCATGGGTGACGCTCACCCTTGGACAGGAAATGTATTAGGACTACAAAGCATCAGTTCCTGTTCATTACTTTAGCACTGAGTCTTAAAGTGGAGCTCCACCCTAAAGTGGAACTTCCTCTCATCGGATTCCTCCCCCCCTCAGGTGCCACAATTGGCACCTTTCAGGGGGGTGCAGATACCTGTCTAAGACAGGTATTTGCACTCACTCCCAGGAATACACACTGCGGGTAGACTGCGGGCAGTGCGTCACTTCCCGTCTCCCAGGACACAGCGGGGACCAGTGAAAGATGCGCAGCGCTGCTCGCGCATGCGCAGTAGGGAACCGGGAAGTGGAGCCGCAACGCTTCACTTCCTGATTCCCTCACCCATGATGGCGGTGGGGGCAGCCGAGAGACGAGCGGTTGCTCATCTTCTGCTGCTGACGTCGCTGGACTCCAGGACAGGTAAGTGTCCTAATATTAGAAGTCAGCAGCTGCAGTATTTGTAGCTGCTGGCTTTTAATATTTTTTTTACGGCGGAGCTCCGCATTAAGTGAGCTGCTGAGATGTTAGGTCCTCAGGCCGCTCACAGTGATGACCCTCCCTAAAACTGAAACCAAAACTCTCTGACACACCAATAACAATGCAAAGGGGTTTATTTGGGGCCAGGACAAGCCCCACAGAGAAAAATTGGTTAAGACATTCACATGCATTCTCAGCAACAATCTTCAAAACAAACACAGTAAAAACTGGATATAAAGAACAACAATGTAACTGCAATTCTTAGGACCTAAATAATCCACTGGCCAGAGTGGGTATAAGGTGGGTAAAGATCAACTGAAATTCACCTGTTCAGCAGGGACCAGACAAATTTCCATCTGTGTATGGCCCTCCCTGTACAACAGAAGTCGGTCATAGGCCTCGTACACACGACCGAGTTTCTCGGCAAGAACCAGCAAGAAACTTGCTGGCAGAGATGTCTTGCCGAGAAATTCATTCGTGTGTATGGTTTCTCGTCAAGAAAACCGACAGGTAATCTCGACGAGAAAATAGAGAACCTGCTCTCTATTTTCTCGTCGAGATTCTCGTCAGCCTGTTTCTCGACGAGAAAAGTGAGTGTGTGTACACTTACCTGTCCTCCGGGAAGCCCGCGCATGTTCGAAATGAATTTGACGCATGCGCGGTAGCTTCCTAGGCATAGGTAGGGTATACCAAGATGGCGGCGACGGCATCGAATGTAACGAGCGCATGCTCGTCGTAGTCGATGACGTCACCGCGTACGCTCCATTCAAAGAACCGGGGGTTCTTTGAATCGAGCGTCTGTACACTCGGCCGGGACAAGTTTCTTGTCCAAGAATCTCATCGAAAAAAACGACATGTTTTTTTCGACGAGAATCTCGGCCGTGTGTACGAGGCTATATAATCAACTTCTGTCAAACAGCCATGCTGGGAACCTTGAGTCAATCAGAGGCTGCAGCCACTGATCAATGTATTTTGACAGTAGAGATTCCCACTGTCAGAATACAATGTCACAGCAAGGAGGATTCCTCTGTCTATTTTTTTGCTCTCTCACAGAAAAGAAAAGTGTATATACAGATTAATGCACAGTCTGCCAACAGTGGAATGTGAATTCCCATCGGAGAACTTTGTCCCTCTCAAGAGTGACTACTTATAATCCAAGGGAAATTTACAAAAGTTATAGGCCAACTCTCCAAATAGGAGCAAAGTTTCCCAGCAACCTGCAGCAAAGTCATTATTAATACAAGTGGCCAAGAGGCCCCACACTCACATACTGTTCAGGGGTCCAAGGGTCCACTGTTCATTCCCCAGTGGTCAGGCAAAGGGTCATGCACCTCATGGGACTCCCCTCTCAAGCTTGCATCAGCTGGATCCTCGTTCGCTGGAGCACACAGTCCCCACCTTGGCAGGCCTCCTGGGGATCTCCTTCCAATGCAGCACAGCACAGGGAGTCTAGTGCTACTGTTCTGCAACCAGAACAAGTATGTGAATTGGAAATTCTGACTCAGCAACGGTATAATTTTCAGTGGTTCACCATTAGTACAACAATCAGGTTAGTCACTGACTAAACTGTGAAATAGAAGGATTAGTATGATAGGCAAATATTTTCAGTGGCAGATGGGAATAACGGAACAATGATTGCTTTTCTCGCATGGGTCCTGTTAAAAGAGAAGCTTGTATAAGGAACTAGGAGGTTGCCTTTGCCAACCTGAAAATGCTAATTGCTTGGCTGTCATATGTATCCTCCAGCTTTTGTACTTTAGGTCATTGATGAACAAGTGTGTAGATAGGGGCTTCTGAGTGTTTTCTGACTTTCTGCATACAGTTCTGGGTCAATTACCTAAAGTACTAAAGGGGAGCATCTATCAGGTTTTTATCGCCATCTGTGTGCGTTTCCCTCACTTACTCACTTCCCATCGGGAAATGAACAAGCAATGAAAGAAGACATATTTTTAATGTTCTGGTACTGCCAATCCGCCCTGTTTTTTTGTCAAAGGGTCCAAAGGTGAGGAAACATCTCTCTAGAGGGGTCACAGACTGAAATAAAAACCTGACACCCCAATCTATCCAACACTCAAACAGGTTGGTTGGGGTTAGGCTTTAAACTAAAATAAGGAACTTACTCTACCAATAATTGGATGTTAAAATAAATAAATATTTACAGGCTGAGTAAAACAAATTCTTTGGTAATCACACCCTATAAACTGAAAACACTACTGATTGTCAACAATTCCAAATAAATTCCTTGATTTAAAACACTCAAGTCTAATGTTAAAGCATACAACCACCTTAATCCCTCTTAAAGAATATCCTGTCTTAGAAATGAGACTATTGGTTTCTATCACCCCACGGCAAGCCAGAACATTCAATTATTCATTCATTGTTAATGGGAATGAGAACAAAAATGTTTTCATTAGTGGTTCAGTAACAATTATTTCTTTAAAAACTCCTTTATTTACATTTTACTTGGCTATAATGTGTGTCCCATTATCACACACTATTGAGAAACCGTAACAATTCTCTTTTATATGTTTAGCTTTATTATTGTGCAAAGCCATAATTGAAAATGTGTATTTCGCAATAGAAATAAAGAATAGAGACAGTGTTGCTATGGGAAAGTAAAGAATTAATTTCCTCTCACTTTGGCTGATTACTTTCAAAATGCTCCCGGGCTTGTTTTGATATTTCTTTTCTCACTGGTGCACATACACATAGCTAAACTGTCTTAACATAAAAGTAATGCTATTTAAATTCGAGCTCTCGGTCCAGTTAATCATTCACATAAATAGGTGTGTCAATTAATTTTGCATTCTTTAAACTATGCCTTCAAACTAACAATGTGCTTTTGTAATACACATAAAGAAATGCCTTTTATTCCAAGTGGTTCTATTCAGACTGTTAACTCTTTGTACAACTATTAGTACTGCAGACTGTGTTTATACAGTAGGAAATCTTTTTATGCTGGAAATCTTTTTATACTTTGAAATATGATGTCTATCTTATGAATTAAAGTGTATAACCACCAGTCAAATCATTTATTTCTGGATAGAGTGGAGGAAGAATAGAACCCATGTTGGGTTTTATTGCTATCTAGGGCTTTGTCTAGTCTACTAAACACATACAGTAGTAATCATCACAGTAAGTAAGGGGGGGATCCCTCTAATCAAGCTCCAGATAGCAGTAAAATCTGACAACAGTTTTAATCCTTCCCCACTCAACACAAAACATTATTTTTTTTTCATTATCTCCTGCTTTCTCATTGCTGTTCTCCTAGATTTCCTTCCAGTATAAAGTGTACAGAATTTGAATACAAGCCACAGAACTTCTTACTTAAAGCCGAGTTCCACCCATATAAAAGTCAGCAGCTACAAGAATACAAGAAGTGTAGCTGCTGACTTTTAATAATCAGACACTCACCTGTCCCACGGTCAAGCAATGCAGGCAAATGAAGCCCCATTCCTCTCCCCCTCCTCTCCTCTGCGCTGCCATCGTGACTGTGGGCGCCCGGCTGTGGCTTCACAGCCAGGCTCGTCCTGTGCATGCGTGAGCTGCGCTGCCCGCTGCGATTGGCCGGGCAATCTTCTGGGAAATGTGACATGTCCCAGAACATTGGAGGGAGGGGGAGAGGTGAACTTCCTTCCAGCACCGCCATCGTGATTGTGGGCGCCCGGCTGTGGCTTCACAGCCGTGCTTGCACTGCGCAATGTGCAAGCCATGCTGCCCGCTGCGATTGGCCGGGCAATCTTCTGAGACCTGTGACATGTCCCAGAACATTGCACAGAGGGAGGGAGAGAGGTGAATTTCCTTCCAGCGCCGCCATCATGATTGTGGGCGCCCGGCTGTGGCTCCACAGCCGGGCTTGCACTGCGTAATGTGCGAGCCGCTCTGCCCGCTGCGATTGGCCGGGCAATCTTCTGGGACCTGTGACATGTCCCAGAACATTGCATGGAGGGAGGGGGAAAGGTGAACTTCCTTCCAGCACCGCCATCATGATTGTGGGCGCCCAGCTGTGGCTTCACAGCCGGGCTTGCACTGCGCAATGTGCGAGTCGCGCTGCCCGCTACGATTGGCCGGCCAATCTTCTGGGACCTGTGACATGTCCCAGAAGATTGCATGAAGGGAGGGGGAGAGGTGAACTTCTTTCTGGTGCCACAGAGCACCAGGAGGAAGTGGGAGCTGGATGGCCCTAAAAAGAGGGTATCCGCCCCCCCCCCGCCAAAAAAAAATGACATGCCAAATGTGGCATGTCAGGGGGTCACGTCACTTGAAGTGGAAGTTCAATTTTTGGGTGGAACTTCGCTTTAAAGTAGAGCTAAGGGCTCGCTCACACTAATTTGGTTCTCTGAAGTGTGGTCAATGTTTATATTGCCCTTCAGAGAGCATGTGAAGGGCAGTGAGGAGGTGTCGTATCACAACCACATGCATTGCACACAATTGTGGGGCACTTGCTGAGTGGTCCCATTCATTTAAATGTGATGCATTCGGCAGCCCATTGAAAGTGACAGGGGGCATAATTCCTGTCGTGGCCAGGAAGCAAAGCATTGCAGCTGCAGAAAGTGTACACCCCTGGCAGCTGTTTCAGCAGCTAAAGGAGTGATTAGCAGGTGATAAAAATGCAGCTCAGTTATGTGGCTTTACTACCCCCCCCTCCACCACCACCACTAGTGTTAACAAGCCCTAAAGGCAAACTTTTTTTTTGTTTCTAGTAAGGCAGGGTTAAAACCCCTGCCAGCCTTTTTGCCATCTGTGTCCCATTGGCGAGATTACCTATAACCTCCTGTTCCACAGCAAAATGGGGAAGTGAAAGGAAATGCCGCCAAAGTGAGGAAAACCCTCGTTGGCACCAGGGTCACCAGAAATAGTGTCCCCATTGGAAGATTTCCCTTCTATTCCTGTTCTGGGAACAACCCAAAATGTGGGCTTTATTTTAATTTTCACTCTCGTGAGTGAAATGTGAACAGCCAAATTGAGAGAGTGAATCTACCTAATGGGAGTACGGACAACAGTAAAAATCTGACAGGTGTTAAAATCTCTCTATCCAAAACAAAAAAAAAATATTTTAAGTAGTGTCTGGCTGTTTTTTTTCCCCCACCTCCAAGGAGTCATACCCTACAACAAGTAAAGGGCATTTCGCTCTCCTACCAGTCTAGGATCATCCCCATATATAAGGTGCCCTATGACAGCCCAGATGGAAATGGATCTATATAAAAATGAAGGTCACACCTGCAAAGTGCCAGGTTTCATCATGCAGGGTATTGAAATGTACTGTATAGTTATACTGAGTTGTGACAGGCATGTCTCCGGATCTTGTTTATTATCTTTTTTTATATACTGCATATCAATATATTTTTTGTTTACTCTGCAATGTCTCCATACAAACAGACCTAAAAAAAAAGAGTGGCTAGACATACAATTTAGCAAATTTAGTTAAAACAGAGCTAAATGCAAAACATTTTTGTTTCCATTTGGATAGAGTAAGGGTTTGCTATATTAGGAATGCATCATTTTAGCTTGTGACTTTATCTGACAATGACTGCCAGTGTAATGTCAGGAATAATAGGAAATACAAATATAAAAGGGACTTAGGAACAGCACATTTTCAACTAGTATGTAATGTACTTTGCTGAAATGCTCCTTTTAAGATTTAAATGCAGAAGGAAAAAATATTCTATAAATATAGATATAAATAGGTCTGTATTTAGGGACTACATCTAACTAACATAATAATTTCCTGATGTCTTTACAATGTGTTTAATTGATCTGTATTTATTTTTAAGTTTTATTTAGGGTCGTTGTAAACCCTTACATATACTGTAGTGAAGTGACTAGCCTCAGGTGATTCATAAAGATGAAAAATCTTCCTTCATAAGTTGTACCTTTCAGTTGTATCTTTCAGTCATCTTTTCTCTACATCTATTCAAGGTCCAGAATTTATAAAGCTTGTCTGAGGTTTCAGAAAAAAAGGGGCGTAGAGTTGAAGTTACAGTCTGCAGAGCTTATAAAGGAGAGCTCTCAGAGATGATTGGAGGGAAGGGACACCCCCTCCCCCCTTCACACAGCACATAGGAACAGAACTAAGGCTGTCAATCACTGGCGCTCCCTCCCCTGTCACCGTTTTTCTGTATGTGTCAGGAAACTTTGTCAGAAGTGACTCATTCTGAATGCAGAGGAAGGAGGCAGCAGCAGACAGAAATTACACTTAGTGCTCTGGATTCAGACAAGTACACACTATAGAGCAGGGGTCTCAAACCTGCGGCCGTCCAGCTGTTGCGGAACTACAAGTTTTTCATGCTTGTAACTGTTTAGCCTTGCAATGCCTCATGGGAATTGTAGTTCTGCAACAGCTGGAGGGCCACCAGTTTGAGACCCCTGCTATAGAGGGATACACACTATAGAGCAGTGGTTCTCAACTCCTGTCCTCAGGACCCACTAACAGGCCAGATTTTAAGTATTACCTTGGGGAGTTGCAGACTAGAATACTGCAATCCCTGAGCAGCAAAATGATATCCCCTGTGATGTATTTCAGTTATCTTGCAAACCTGGCCTGTTAGTGGGTCCTGAGGACAGAAGTTGAGAACCACTGCTATAGAGGGATATCCTTTGTTTTTATTAGGTTCATTTGAGATAATACAACCACTTTAAATAGGGCAAGTTGAGACTCATAAATCCTCACATTAATTCATAAATATTCTAAGAGACAGAGATTCTGGAACTAAACAGAATAGGCAAATTATCAATTTAATAATCAGTTTATTATGGAAAAAGCTCTGAGTAGTTTTAGGATTTATGCAAATTTTATTGCATATTCTTACCTGATTCTCCTCTGTACATGTTGTGAATATTCTGTGCTTGCTGAAAAGAGATTCCTGGTTATGACTAAGGCCTTATAGGCTGAAACGCGTCAACCTTTCCTATTTGCGTTTGTCTACTGTGGCTTGTCAATAAATATGACATTTTTTTAAGAGCAATGACCGGAGTGCGGATCATCTTTTCTTCAGAATTCCTGAAGCCCTGCCTATAAACGATACACTGTAGCAAAGGTTAGAAGACAAACAAATTACAGTAAAACCTTGGTTTCAGAGTAACTTGGTTTGAGAGCGTTTTGCAAGACAAGCAAACATTTTTAATACATTTTGACTTGATAGACAAGCGATGTCTTGATATACAAGCAGCGTCATGTCACAACTGGGTATAAAAGAGAATAGAGGCGCCTCTAAGTGTAGCAATATGATTTCCTTTAATGAAGGTACAACATTTAGCAACTCACATGGTTGACGATTAAAAGAGGCACATCTAAGTATGCAAGCACCAGGGGTAAAGCTGTCCACATAGACCATCCTCCTCACCTCCGCCAACGTCATCCCTCCCACTCTGCGCTCCACAAGCGGTTCAAGCCTCACTTTGAGATCACTCTACTGCAGGGTAGTCTTTCGGGTCATGATTGCAGACTGACAGCAATGAGAGCCGGCGTTGCGGAGGATGGTCTATGTGGACAGCTTTACCCCAGATACCTGCATGCTTACATGTGCCTCCTTTAACCACTTGCCGCCCGCCATATAGCAGAATGACGGCGGCAAAGTGGTTGTGATATCCTGACTGGACGTCATATGACGTGATCAGGATATCATAGTCGGCGCGTGCCCGCGGGGGCGCGCAGCGTGGCGATCGGAGGTGCTGTGTGTCAGTCTGACACACAGCCACTCCGATCGTGATATGAAGCCTCTGACAGAGGTTTCTTACCACATGATCAGCTGTGACCAATCACAGCTGATCATCGCGTGAACCAGGAAGTGCCGGTAAACGGCTTTCCTCGGTTCACGCTGACAGGGAGAGCCAATCAGCGGTTCTCCCTGTCAGAGGGGGGGGGGGGGTCTGTACTGATAATCAGCACATTTATTATCAACACAGCCCCCATCAAAAGGTGCCAATCAGTGCCCAACACCTGCCAGGCTGTCCCCTAATAAATGCCGGTCAGTGCCCACAACAGTGCCGATCAGTGCCCACAACAGTGCCAATCAGTGCCCAAAAAAGTGACAATCAGTGCCCTATCAGTAATGCCTGTCAGTGCCCCATCAAAGTGCCAATCAGTGCCACTCAGTAATGCCTGTCAGTAGCTCCTCATCAATGCTGCCCATCCATTGCCCCCTATCAGTGCCCATCAGTGCCATCTATCAGTGCCCATCAGTGCTGCCTATCAGTGCCGCCTATCAGTGCCCATCAGTTTTTTTCTTTAAATTGTCTGTCTTTTTTCGTTTATAGCGCAACAACTAAAAACCGCAGAGGTGATCAAATACCACCAAAATAAAGCTCTATTTGTAGGAAGAAAATTATAAAAATATAGTTTGGGTACAGTGTAGCATGACCGTGCAATTCACATTCAAAGTGCGACAGCACTGAAAGCTAAAAAAATTCCTGGGCAGGAAGGGGGGAAAGTGCCTGGTATGGAAGTGGTTGATCATCAACCATGTAAGTTGCTATATGTTGTACCTTCATTAAATGAAACCATATTGCTACACTTAGAGGCGCCTTTCTTCTTTTTTATACTCTGCAGCTCCTGATGGATTTTGCTTCTATTCCCCTTGTGGAGGCTGCCATTTGTGGATGGACATTTTATAGTTACACAACCTATCACATTGCTATAATATTTTTATATGGACTGTAAACTGAAGGACTTATGAATAAATGGTTGTAGAACAAATCATTTGAGTTTCCTTTATTTCTTTTGGGGAAATGTGCTTTGATATACAAGTGCTTTGGATTACAAGCATGTTTCTGGAACGAATTATGCTCGCAATCCAAGGTTTTACTGTACAACTTTGTAGCAATATGTGGCTACAGGTTGAAAGGGAAAGGTCATTTTTATTTACCATGAAAAGCAAAAGGGTTTATGTAGCATTTATACTTGTGATATCAAATTCTGAATACAGTATATCTGGAGTTTGTCTTTAACTTATCATTTGATTTAGCATTACTTTTGACTTAGTTACATTTTTTAATAGAATTCAGTCACTTGCTTATTTTTATTTTGTTGGGAAAAATAATAAAAAAATGTTTTACTTCATTTGGAAAGTTTATATACTTGATTTCCATTGTATTACTGAAAGCTATTCATAAACATACCACCTACAGAGCTGTCTTCAACTTTAACTTATAATTAAAGCCCGTTTCCTTTGTTTACCTTGGTGCATGTCACACTGTTGTTATCTGCTGAACATGATAGAATACACAAGGGATGATTGATATTAATTAGAAGAAAGTGAAACATTAGTCTTCAAATGTCAAATGTTTGTTAGATATCATTAAATGAAAGAATACTTTTGAAGCTGTGTTTCTGGGATAACAAAGAAATGTGTTTAATTATTTGTAATGCATAGCAGATGGAAAAACACTTCACTCTGTTACATAAATAGTCATGTTTCCAGAATTACATACATGCCCAAAACTCGGGGAAAAGTATTCAAAACAGGATGAACTTACTACTAGTTTGTGTTATTTTCAAATGGAATTCTGCACATCAATACATTCATATGCTTGGCAAAAGCAGTGCTTTGCTGTTATATGGAGCGCTATTGAAGAGGTAAGCATTGCTCCATTTGTGCACATGGAAAAGGTTCAATGCAAGTTGAAGGACGTTGAATGCTCTTTTTTTATGAAATGCATTGAAGCCTTCCTGTTTTATGGGAAATGCTACCTTAAAGACTACAGTATGATGTGTTTGCTGAGCGCCAGTTGAAATGATAAAAAATGCAATAAGGGCATGTAACTTTACACTATTCTGAGCAGATGGTAAGGAAATTGTAAAGCGGTGTTATGTTTTAAACAAATATAAGACACCTTGCACATACATAATTGGTTATGGTTATACTGAGGCAACTTAATTGGGTTGATTTACTAAAGGCAAATACACTGTTCACTTTGCACGGGAAGTTATACTATGCAAGGGAATAAGCCCCAGAGCTTGGTGAATGAGGTGAACCTTTTCCATGTTTTCACTTTGTAAATGTAGCGCCTCTCCCCAGCCTGCATTTAATTTTGGCTCCTCACAGGAAGAGAGAGGCACACCGCACCACAAGCCCGTACCCTCCTGTATAAAGACATTGAGCGGTGTTAGTTTTGGGCCTTGTCTGCGGCCAGAGTCAAAGTCCTCCTGAGAATGCTCTCACCTCTACCTTAGATAGATGCAAGTCCTTGTTTTCCTCAGGAATGTGAATGTCCACACTAGCTGAAAGTCCAACTCAACATTTATTTCACACAGGATAATAAAGAGCCTCTCTGAGAGCAGACAGGTTGGAGAGAAGATACAGGACAACTTAGATGTGGAGGAGGTCCAGGCACAAACGTAGCTTAACTCTTTAGACTGTTTAGGTTTCTCAAACAGCTTGGCGCATGATATCTGCCACAGACCGGGTGAATAAAGTCACTGACTTGGAGAACAGGGTCACTGCCACTGACCGGGTGAATAGGGCCTTGCCCTATAAAGTCACTGCCACTGACTTGGAGAGTAGGGTCACTGCCACTGACCTGAACATGAACTTCCTTCTTGAAGCATTTGGCCCATGTCAAGGAGATAACATCCCTCCGGAGAGTTACCAGAGGCCCCCACCGTCACCACGACTCTGCGCTGGGTCTTCAGAAAGGATTACCTCCCTGGCCTCCTCGTCCCAGATACGGGTCCCCTCGCAAGGCGGCACCCTGGGAGTCCTCGATCCCTAGGGGACCCCAGCCGAAGGTTGCTGGGCCCCGGGCCTTCAAAATAGTACCTCACCCCAGACTGAAGGTGTCTGGGATGGAACAGGAACTCCACCTCCGGGCCTAAGGCACCCGGAGACGACCCTCACTCACCCCCAGGCCGAAGGTGCCTGGGCGTGGACGAACCACACACCCAGGCTGAAGGTGCCTGGGCATGGACCTCAAACGGAAGATGTCCGCCCCTTTTATACCCTCTCCCAACAGGCACAGCAGGTTCCCCGCCCCGCTGTACTACTGCCAAGAGGGGACACAAAAGGCACAGCCCTCTATTGGTGGTTCAACCCTGGCCCATGGCGACAGCACCACCTGTAGGCCACAGGGAACTGTACACCAATACTATCTTCCATGAACAGAAATGGTCCATTAACTCTAACAATCAGTGTGTTTGAGCCTAATTACCACTCAGACACTCCCCCTAAATTGAACACCCCGCTACACAAAGAATACAAAATTTGTGCAAAAGGAAAATAAGAAAATCCACATTTTTGCTTGCACATGATTGGATGATGGAAGTAACACAAAGAAAAAAAAATCCCAGCACAGTTACCAGCTAGCTTGCAAACACAACAATACAAATTTACCCTGTCTAACAATTCACAATGGCAGCTGAAGGAATCCAATGTGTCCCCACACCAAATCCAGCGAATTAGCTATATAAAAAGATGGAAACCACCCCAACTTATAACTAGCGTTTGCAGTAAGGTGCACATGGAAGGGCAACACAAAACACAGAAAAAAATGACCCAGCACACATACCAGCTAGCCTGCAAAAAACGCCAATTGACCCTGTCTAACAATTCCCATTAAAAACAGTTGTTTTAGTTGCACACATTTGCAAATATACAGTATGTGGAAGCCGCAGTGCCTACTTCAAGGCTCCTCTGTGTACTGCGGTCCTAACTCTATCATTTTTGAGAGTCTCCATATATAGCAGTGGATAAATTAATAGCAGGTTTGTCTGGAAGGAGCCAGCTCCTCCTTAAAGGCACAGGGACATATTGGACACCCAGCAATAGCATAATGGCGACTGGGGGCATCCAATGTGTCCCTATGCCAAATTCAGCAGACAATCTATACAAAAAGATGGCAACCACCCCAGCTTATAATTAGCCTCTGCTGTAAGGTGCACATGGAAGGGCAACACACAAAACAAATAGACCAACATTCCCAACACGCATACCAGCTAGCTAAACACAAATTGACCTATCTAACAATTCACATTAAAAACAGAGGTTTTAGATGCACATATTTGCAAATATTTTGTTTCCAGATGTGGGGGACTGGAACCCAGAGCTGCAGATGTGTCTGCTTTGGCCAGTCACTGATGGTCCCCTCAAACTGACTTCACCTCTGAGACTCCTCTCCTAGATTATGAGAGTTTTCAATGGCTGGAGATACAATAGGAAGTGATCACCTGATGAAGGACCCCACCTCTGGCACCCGATGAAGGACCCCACCTCTGGCACCTGATGAAGGACCCCACCTCTGGTAAACAGAAGGAGATAGGAGATATCTTCGGTAAAAGCATACTTTAACATAGTCTTCAATTATCTGCTTTTTTGTGCTATCCACATTCTTTCCATGTGTACACTCCAACTAATGAAAATTGGCAGTTGCATGTACAGACTAGATGTTAGGATGTACTTGTAGAACCTCAATTAAAGGATCAGCACACCTAAACTGATATTTCAGTTTATGTTAAGCCTGGCGAGGTAAACAACATTATAGTGACTAGTACTGCATCTATTTTCTGGATTTTATTGGTGACATTTCTTTTCTTGAGTTCCTGAGTTTACACATCAGCTGTGGACATTAAGAAGGGTTTACCCCTCCCCTTGCTGGAGGTGTTTGTTCTTTTATATTGGAGGATGCAACAGGAACAAAAAAGATGGACTGGAACACCTATACCACGTACCTGGCTGAGATTGAGTTGACAAGGGGCTTCCCTTACAAATTCCTTTCAATACCCACTGGAATTGGTGACAGGGTGTAGCATGCAAAGGAGTGGTACAGATGCCCACATAAGGTCCAGACAAAGTGGATATTGATAATCTAAAGACAGTCTGGATACTGCTGGGATTTTTTATATGCTTTGAATGAATCTTGTGTAGAATGCTGGTACACAGGTGGGGCACAGACACTTGCAGTTACAGGAAGCAAAGATATAGTCATGAGCCAGAGTCAGAAATAGCTAGGCAGCAGAGGAACCAAATTTGAAGGTAGGAGCAGGGTCAGAAACTAGGCCAGAGTGGATATCAGACAGGCAGCAGAAGTATGAAAAAAAACAGCAGACAGAATGGGGTATATTTACTAAAGCTGGAAGGCGCAAAATCAGGTTCACTCCTACATAGAAACCAATCAGGGCTGGGGAGGGGTTAACATCAGGGGCGATCAAACAATTAACTGTGTGCCTAGCTAGTGTTTTAGTATGGAGTGGGAGGTGCTTTTACTAGGGGAAGGTATGGATCCATGTCCCCGCTTTGCAGGAACACAGGATCCATGCCTTCCTTACTGACAGAATCATAGCGAAAGCGAGCCATCGGCAGCGTGCACACTACCCGAAAGTGCAGGTTCGCATATATATATATACGTGATCCTGTGTAGCAGTATAACTGCTGTAGGGAAGTCGGCAAGTGGATACATTTCTAATGGTTAGTGGGAACAAATGAATTATCACTTCTTTTTTTTTTTTTAATGTGACAAGAAAATACGAAAGATCAGGATGGAAATTATTTTCTTGATTTTTATCTGAACAAACACAATTCTAATAATGTATGTGATTTCTGTTTGGGGGAAAAAAATGGTACATATTCTAATGTGCATGTGCTAAACCCAAAATAAATCTGTTTAATATGTCTGAGATTCCATTCAAGTAGCAGGTTTGGATAAAATTTTAAGGGATTTCCAAGGAAATGTGTTGACTCCATGGCAAGATAAAATTATCTGCTAGGCATTTTTTCAGAATGAACAAAAATTCAAACAAAATTCTATTGGTGTATTGTCAACGTAGGGGTCAAAAAGATATCCTGCATTCAACATGCTTAGACAGTGAACATATACTGTATATATTCGAGTATAAGCCGACCCGAATATAAGCCGAGGCACCTAATTTTACCACAAAAAATGGCAAAACTTATTGACTCGAGTATAAGCCTAGGGTGTCCATCTGCATGCCTCACTGTGACTCACTTTGCCTCACCGTGTCCATGTGCATGCCTCACTGTGCCTCACTGTGTCCAAGCCTCACTGTGTCTTACTGTGCCCATGCCTCACTGTGTCCATGCCTCACGTTGCCTTACTGTGCCCATGCCTCACTGTGTCCATGCCTTACTGTCACTGTGCCCATGCCTCACTGTGCCCATGCCTCACTGTGTCAATGCCTCACTGTGCCCAATCTCCCTACCAGATCTCCGGCGCTGTGTGACTAGACTGACGTTTAACATGGGAGTCTATGGAAGTGGTGCCCGGCTTTGAAAAATCGGTGCTCCCCGGCCGTAGGTCCCCCGGACAACAAACATTGCACACTTGTAGAGGAAGAGTGGGGCTACATGTGTGCCAAGTTTGGGTGTCCATCTGCATGCCTCACTGTGCCTCACTTTGCCTCACTGTGTCCATGTGCATGCCTCACTGTGCCTCACTGTGTCCATGCCTCACTGTGCCTTACTGTGCCCATGCCTCACTGTGTCCATGCCTCACGGTGCCTTACTGTGCCCATGCCTCACTGTGTACATGCCTCACTGTGTCCATGCCTCACTGTGCCCATGCCTCACTGTGCCCATGCCTCACTGTCACTGTGCCCATGCCTTACTGTGTCAATGCTCCCTACCTGATCTCCGGCGCTGTGTGACTAGACTGACGTTTAACATGGGAGTCTATGGAAGGGGTTTCCGGCTTTGAAAAATCGGTGCTCCCCGGCCGTAGGTCCCCCGGACAAAAAACTTTGCACACTTGTAGAGGAAGAGTGGGGCTGCATATATGCCAAGTTTGGGCTCCAGGGGACCTACGGCTGGCTGGGATCAAGCACACAAATGTGAAAATGGACACAGACTCAAGTATAAGCCGAGGGGGGCATTTTCAGCACAAAAAAATGTGCTGAAAAACTCGGCTTATACTCAAGTATATACGGTAGATGACTTCATCAATCTGCTTCTGCTCCTTTACTGTCCAAAACCAACATGGAAACAGGGAGTGGACTTAAGGTAGCCATAAAGAGATTGAAATTCAGCCATGTGTGGCCATCCACACTCAATAGAAGTTGATCACTAGATCGACTTCTGTTAAATGAAAAGGTTGGAACATTTTGTTGATCAGTGGATGCAGCTAATCAGTTGCAGTGGCTGGTCAGTGTATTCTGACAGCACCAAGTACCGCTCTTAAAATACAATTTCCCAGAGGGGTGGGGGGTATGGAGATTCCTCCATCCACCTCATTTGTGTTCATGGAGTAGTCTGATCGTTTTTTCCATTCAGACCGTCAGCTGAAGGAAAAAAAGAATAATCCTTATGGCCAACTTTACTCCAAAAGAGAAATTTTAGTTGACCAGGCTGGCTGTGAAGTGTAAGGATGTGTTAATTTCAGGACTGGGTGGGTGAAAAATGCCAAATACATATCTTTCAGTGGGTTACATAGCTGTTGTAGTCTAGGACTAAATACATACATAAACCAAAAAATAAAAATGTAATACAAAGTGTATGTTGCAGCTTACCAGTCCTTAGCTGCTTAAAGGAGAAGTACAGCCAAAGCTTGTTTGGCTATGCTTCTCCTGTGGATCACAGGAGTGCAGTTTGTTCTGCACTCGTGTGACCGATTTTCAGCAGAGAGTGGGCTGAAGTCCGCTCTCTGCTAAATTCACAGAAGTCGGTTTAGGTTCGGCATCATCATGACCATGGAGTCTGGATCCGCCTAGATCCCTCGACTGACACCCGGCTCAGCCTCTCAGCAAGCCACTGAGAGGCTGAGCTGGCCGCTCCCAACCCCTCCACAGCTCAGTGCTCCAGTGAGCGAGAAGGGGGTAGCCACCAGCTCTCTGCTCACAGAGCTGCGAGAACCGTGTGATCAGCAGTGCTGCATCCACCTAGGTAAGTATGAGTTAAAAAACAAAAACAAACCCATACTTCTCTTTTATATTTTTTTGAAGGCTTTTGTTCTATTAATTTTCACCTGCTAATCCTGTAAATAATTTACTTTCTGTCCCTTCATGGCTATGCTCATTCCTCCATCTATGGAGGAAGGTTGTCACACACCCTGGAATTGTTTTGTTAAAGTGTTTCTAAAGGCTTTTTTTTTCTTAATAAACATGTTATACTCACGCGCTCTGCTCAACCTAAAGAACCTTTATTAATTAAATCTAGAAACCTTTATAAATGGATGTGATTACATCACCTCCTTAACCTCCCCTATCCAACACTTCTGAACCTGAACCCCTTATTTTCCATCCCCCCCCCACTGTGTGTGACCCGTACATGAACCCCTCCCCCTCTTCCTCCTATAGTTTATGACCTGTACAATTTTTGTATTTAGCTCTGTGTTTTAAACACTTCAATACCATCTTGGTGGAATTTCCCTTGTTGTTTCATACCATCACCTTTCCTAATTTCCCATAAATTGTGGCAAAAAATTACATTACCTTAGGGCATCCACTTTCCAAAAAGGGGTAACTTAGTGGGTTACTGTACTGTCCTGGAATGTAATATAACATGGCGTTTTTTTTTTTTTTTTCTACCATATTGTAAAAAATAAATCCCCCTACAGAAAGCTCCAGCTGTCTCAAAAATTGTAAGAAAACGTATACTGTATGAGTGCAATGTTGTATGACTGAGCAATTTTCAGTCAAGCTCAATCACAGCACTGAACATTGGCCAGGTAATGAAGGCTAAGCGGTTAAATTTATTCATCTTTTTTTTTTTTTTGTGACGTAAGCAATAAAAAACAGGTGCAACATTTAAAAAAAAAAAAAATATCTTCACCATACTAGTATCAGAATCTTCATTTAGGACTCAAAAGTAGCACAGGTTGTTTTTTAACCACTTCAATACAGGGCTTTTATACCACCTCAATACCGGGCCTATTCTGGCACTTCTCTCCTACATGTACAAATCATCATTCTTTTGCTAGAAAATTACTCAGAACCCCCAAACATTATATATGTTTTTTTTAGCAGACACCCTAGGGAATAAAATGACGGTCATTGCAACTTTTTATCTTGCACGGTATTTGCGCAATAATTTTTCAATGCCTTTTTTGGGGAAAAAAAATGGTTTCATGTATTAAAAATAACAAAAGAGTAAAGTTAGCCCAATTTTTTTGTAAAATATGAAAGATGATGTTATAGATACCTAACATGTCATGCTTTAAATTTGCGCACACTAATGGAATGGCGCCATTAAAAATCTCAATAGGCGGCGCTTTGAATTTTTTTACAGGTTACCAGTTTAGAGTTACAGAGGAGGTCTAGTGCTAGAATTGTTGCACACGCTCTAACGCACACAGCGATACCTCACATATGTGGTTTGAATGGCGTTTACATATGTGGGCGGGACTTACGTGTGCGTTCGCTTCTGAGCGCGAGCTGCCGGGGACAGGGACGTTTTACATATTATTTATTATTATTAATTTTTTTATTTTACTTAATTTTTTTTTTTTTACACTTTTTAAAAAAAAAAAAAATTTTTGATCACTTTTATTCCTATTACAAGGAATGTAAACATCCCTTGTAATAGGAATGGTGTGTGACAGGTCCTCTTTATGGAGAGATGCAGGGTCAATAAGACCATGAGATCGGGAAAAATAAATCACTGATCTCATGCTTACTTGTTTACTTCCGGGAACCCGGGCGTGACGTCATAATGTCGCGCCCGGGCCTCCGACGGTCATAGAGATGACCTGGAAATCTGGAAATCTGGAAATCTCTATGCTCGCCATCCGGCGCCAGACGATTCTTTCTCTGGGTCCCCGATGGCACGGGAGAGCCCGGAGAAGCACCTAATGGCGGCGGGAGGGGGGATGTCCCCTCCCGTCGCCTATAAGAACGATCAAGCGGCGGAACTGCTGCTATGATTATTTTTATTGTGCACAGAATCGCTGGCATGAAAGAATGATATCTGAATGATGCCTCTAGCTGCAGGCATCATTCAGATATCCCCCCACAAAGTGAAGGACATCCCATCTGTGGATGTCATATGACTATGGCTGGGTAATGAAGTGGTTAAGTATCAAATTAAAGTCAAAATCTTCTAGGAAGACAGAGAGATTATTATACTGAAAGCAAATAGACTTTTCCTTTTGCAAGATAAGTTGCACTTTGCAAGAGTTTCTTCCCCAGTGCTAATGTGGTGAAGCTCTGCTAACTTCCATTATCAAATCATGTGCAAGCAAAAATTTTGTTTCTTGTTCATACATCACGGGACACAGAGCAGCATAGTCATTACTATGTGGGTTATATAGAATTACCTTCAGGTGCTGGCACTGGCAACTTCCAAAACAGGAAGTACCCTCCCCTATATAAGCCCCTCCCATCCGGGAGTACCTCAGTTTTTTGCCAGTGTCTAAGGTGTTGGCCAAGGTTAACATGTATTCATCTGGGCTTGTGTACAGGTTCTCTGGGCCTTAGCAAGCTATTCCGGATCCGACCAAAAAAGCTTCATAGCTAAACGGTCGGTACCCGGGCCTTGCAGAGAAGAGCAGGGTTTTGCCTGTAATGCCTCTCTTAGGAGGGCTGGACCCTGGGATCCAGAGCTCTGGTCATACCCAAAACCAAGAGGCTATCTGTGCAGGGTGCTATACAGGTCCAGGGGAGTGGAATCCTTGGGAACCCGGTCCCTGAAGGTCTAGTACAATGCCTGCCGTGAGAGGTGAAGTTTGGGCTTCTGTGGACCAAACAAAGTCCTGCGGCGGGGAAAAGGTAAGTGGGGGCCCCTCAGGAACTTGGTTCTATTGAGGGGACCCCCAAGCCTAATATGTCTTTCTGCCTGTTACCTAAAGGGTATTCCCGCTAATAGCTGTATATGCCTAAGAAATCCTAGAAAAAACTGTAAACCTGGAAATGTTTTTCATAAAGGAGGTTTTAAAAAAAAAAAAAAAAGACAAAAGTGCGGTACCTGTGTTTGTCCACTAGAGGCCGCTGTGGAACGTCTTTTTTCTTGGGACTATTCCTTCCATGGTGAAAGTCCAGGCAGATGAGTGAGCTCTCTATCAGGGAAGCTGCATTCCTCTGTCATGCTGCCAAGTAGTTTCCTTCCATCCCCGAGTCCTGGTAAAACAGGGACCCTGGCTCCTCTCCCTACATGGCGCCAAGAGCGCACACGTGCACGCGCGCGCGCACACATGCTTTCTTTTTATAAGGTTTAGCTTCAAAAAAGGGGGCGGAGCCTGGCGGATGACGCGCTCTGTGCGCCCAGCGCTTCTGCGCATGCGCGGGCGTCCCAGCAAGATAAAAGGACTCAGTCCACGCTGCTTGCTATGGACACAGAGCATGAAAAGGAGCTGGTAGCATGGTATAGGGGCTTACAGCGGGCGGTTGATACAGGCATCCCCAGAAAGACGCATTAGTAGACACCCACTGATGTACATAGCAGCAGATTGCATTAGACTATTTCAGTAAGCGGTGTATTGCGGCTGGAATACCTCAGCTTTGAACTAAGGAATATGCCGCCTAAAAAACTCCGAGATATACCTCTCAGGAAGTGTAGGGGGTCTCCATCGGGCTCTGAGGATCTGGAGCAGTCATCTGCACCCTCCTCCCCTGAGAAATCAGAGGTTAATACCCATAAGGAACCCCCGGGAGTGCCAGGTACTGCGGCTGTCCTCAGTCCACCTGCTCCTGCATATATAACAGAGGAGGTTTTTTCCTCAACTCTGGAGGGATTGGAGCAGAGATTGGCTGCATTGATCGCTTCTTCTCTACAGGAAAGAAAGCGCGCCAGATCTCCATCACCTCCATTAGAGTGCCTGTTGGCAGAGCAACAGTCCCAGGAAGGGACCGACCTACCTGAAGGGGATCAGGAGGAGGTTAGCTCTGTTTTTGAGGAATCGACAGTAGATGAACCATTTTCAGCATCACAGACTAAAAGTTTATGGGTCCAGACCCTAACTGACATGGTTCGATCTGCATTTAAAATGCCTCTTGTTGAACCATCAACTACTGCTGTCTCCTCATTGGGGTCGCTAAAAGCTCCCCAGGTTAATTGCTCCTTTCCAATACATCCATTATTGGAAGGACTTATATACCAGGACTGGGAACATCCTGATAAACTATTTGTTCCGCCTAAAAGGTTTCCGGTGATCTATCCCATGGAGGAAAAGTTCACCCAGAGATGGAATGTTCCTACGGTGGATGCAGCCATCTCTTCTGTGAACAAATCACTGACATGTCCAGTAGATAATGTTCAAATGTTCAAAGATCCAGTGGATAAAAAATTGGAATCTTTATTAAAATCTGCTTTTTCCACAGCAGGGGCTGTTACACAGCCAGCAGTGGCAGCTATTGGGGTCTGCCAAGCTTTAAAGGATCAAATGAAAATGGTCCTGAGGGATTTGCCAGACCAACAGGTCCAGGCTCTGGCTGATCTGCCTAGAGCATTATGCTTTGCGGTTGACGCCATCAAGGATTCTATCCATCAGGCCTCCCGCCTCACGCTGTCTTTGGTACATATGCGTAGGCTTCTGTGGCTCAAAAACTGGTCTGCTGAAGCTCCCTGTAAGAAGCTCTTAGTTAGCTTCCCATTTCATGGGGAACGCCTTTTTGGCGAAGACCTGGATAAGTATATCCAGAAGATTTCCAGTGGTAAAAGTACTCTCTTACCGAGTAAGAAGAGGTCTAGGGGTCCATCTTTTAAGAGGACTACCTCTCCTATCCCTGCGACGTCTGCTACTAAGCAGTTCCGACGGCCTCCTCGGTCAAACTCAGGAGGTAAAAATCAGGGACAGCCACAGGGTAATAAAAAGCCCTGGATCCGAAGAGGTACTAAACCAGCCTCCAAGTCAAGCCTATGAAGGGCTGCCCCCACTCAAACGGGTGGGGGGAGGACTTCAGTTGTTCGCAGAGACCTGGCGGGAGACGATCAAAGACAGATGGGTGCTCTCCGCAGTAACTCTGGGATACAAGTTGGAGTTAAAAGAGTCTCCTCCGTCCCATTTTATGTGGTCAGGCATGACAAGAGACCCTCTGAAAAGACGGTCTCTCCTATTGGCGTTAGAACAACTATTGCTCCAAGGAGTAATTATGGAGGTTCCTATGGAAGAGTGGGGGTTGGGTTTCTACTCAAACCTTTTCACAGTCCCGAAACCAAACGGGGACATAAGACCCATATTGGACCTAAAGAGTCTAAACAAATTTCTAAACGTCCGGTCTTTCCGTATGGAGTCGATCCGATCGGTCACCGCTGCCCTACAAGGGGAGGAATGGTTAGCCTCGATCGACATCAAAGATGCTTACTTGCATGTTCCCATCTTTCCAGGTCATCAAAAATTCCTACGCTTTGCAGTAGAAGGGCGCCATTTTCAGTTCAGAGCCTTACCATTCGGTCTGGCCACAGCACCACGAGTGTTCACAAAAATTCTGGCCCCACTGTTGGCCGATCTAAGAACACGGGGTGTAACGATAATGGCATACCTAGACGACCTGTTGTTGATGGACCACTCAGTTGCCAAGCTAGAAGTGGTAATTATCGATACAATCAAGTATCTAGAATCGCACGGTTGGGTCATCAACCTGAACAAGTCAGCCCTACAGCCAGTGAAAAACCTGGTATATCTAGGGCTACGGCTGGATTCAGACCAGAGGAAGATTTTCTTACCTCTAGACAAGGTATCCTCTTTGAGGGGCTTGGTCCGTCTGCTTTGTGCAAAAAGACAGCCGTCCATACGCCTGTGCATGAGGCTGCTAGGAAAGATGGTAGCATCATTCGAAGCTGTGCCATACGCCCAATTCCACTCAAGGAATTTACAAAGGGCCATATTGTCAGCCTGGAACGGAAAAGTTCAGGCTCTAGACTTCCCGATGGCTTTGTCCCCTTCCGTTCGGAAGAGTCTCTGCTGGTGGTTGATCCCCCAGAATCTCCAGAAGGGAAAACCCTTCAGCCCGATATCTTGGAAGGTGGTCACTACAGATGCCAGCCTTACAGGCTGGGGGGCAGTACTGGAGCAATGGTCTCTCCAGGGCAGATGGTCAAATGTAGTAAAAACCCTGCCCATCAATCTCTTAGAGATACGAGCAGCCCGGTACGCCCTAGTAGCCTGGACATCCAGACTCCAAGGGTCCCCTGTCAGAATTCAATCAGACAATGCCACAGCAGTGGCATATATCAATCATCAGGGAGGCACCAGGAGTCGTGCAGCCCAGAGGGAAGTAAGTCACATCCTGGAATGGGCAGAAAAGCATGTCCCATGTATATCAGCTGTCTTCATTCCAGGGGTGGAGAATTGGAAGGCGGACTTTCTGAGTCGCCAACAGTTATGCCCAGGGGAATGGTCCCTTCATCCCGAGGTCTTCCGAGCAATATGTCAGCGGTGGGGAACACCGGATGTAGATCTGCTAGCATCCAGATTCAACGCAAAGGTGGACAGGTTTGTCTCCCGGACAAGGGATCCCCTCGCTTGCGGCTCGGATGCTCTGGTGTTCCCTTGGGATCAGTTCAGACTGATATATGCATTCCCTCCGCTACAATTATTGCCTCGACTCCTTCGCAGAGTCAGGTTGGAGAAGAAGCCGGTGATCCTGGTGGCTCCAGCGTGGCCCCGAAGGGCCTGGTACGCGGAGATCATCAAAATGTCTGTGGGGAGTCCTTGGACCCTTCCACGTCGTCCGGACCTGCTTTCGCAAGGACCGATATACCACCCTTCCTTACTAACTCTAAGTTTAACGGCCTGGCTATTGAGTCCCACATCCTAAAGAAGAGAGGTCTCTCTAACTCTGTGGTATCAACTATAATCAATGCCAGGAAGCCTGTATCCAGGCAGATCTACTATAGAGTTTGGAAGGCGTACATCACTTGGTGCGAGGCCAGAAAATGGCATCCACGTAAGTACGTTATAGGCAGAATTCTGGACTTCCTGCAGTGGGCTGTAGACAGGAAGTTTGCCTTAAGTACTATCAAGGGCCAGGTTTCGGCCTTGTCAATACTATTTCAAAGGCCCCTGGCTATGCATTCACTTGTCAAATCCTTTATGCAAGGTGTGACTCGTATTATTCCACCGATTAGGGCTCCCATATGCCCATGGGATCTAAAATTTGGTTCTGTCGGTTCTGCAGAAGCAGCCATTTGAACTTTTGCGGCACATTTCCTTGGTTCTACTCACCAGGAAATTGATATTTTTAGTAGCCATATGCTCGGCTAGAAGAGTGTCGGAATTAGCCGCCATGTCCTGTAAAGAGCCATATCTGGTTATCCATAAGGACAGAGTAGTATTACGTCCTCACCCAGCCTTTCTTCCTAAGGTGATATCGAGGTTTCACTTGAACCAGGATGTGGTTCTTCCTTCTTTTTTCCCCAAACCAAGCTCGGTAGAGGAAAAGTTATTGCATTCTTTGGATGTAGTAAGAGCAGTTAAAGCTTATCTAAAAGCCACTGCTCAGATTCGTAGAACGGATTCTCTGTTTGTTCTGCCGGAAGGCCCCAGAAAGGGTCAGGCAGCATCAAAATCTACTTTAGCCAAGTGGATTCGACAGGTCATAATACAAGCCTATGGCTTGAAAAGTAGACCGTCTCCGTTCAAAGTTAGGGCGCACTCCACGAGAGCAGTTGGAACTTCATGGGCAGTGCATCACCAGGCCTCCCTGGCGCAAATTTGTAAGGCCGCAACATGGTCTTCAGTACACACGTTTACTAGGTTCTACCAGGTGGACGTGAGAAGTCAGGAGGATGTCGCCTTTGGGCGCAGTGTGTTGCAGGCCGCAAAAGATCCTCATGCCTGATGGCGCCCAGCTTATGTATGGTGTATCCCCCCCCTCATGTGGCATTGCTTTGGGACGTCCCACATAGTAATGACTATGCTGCTCTGTGTCCCGTGATGTATGAACAAGAAAGTAGGATTTTTAAAAACAGCTTACCTGTAAAATCCTTTTCTTGGAGTACATCACGGGACACAGAGCTCCCACCCCTCTTTTGGGGACACGTATTGCTTTGCTACAAAACTGAGGTACTCCCGGATGGGAGGGGCTTATATAGGGGAGGGTACTTCCTGTTTTGGAAGTTGCCAGTGCCAGCACCTGAAGGTAATTCTATATAACCCACATAGTAATGACTATGCTGCTCTGTGTCCCGTGATGTACTCCAAGAAAAGGATTTTACAGGTAAGTTGTTTTTAAAAATCCTACTTTTTTATTTTTCTTGCACATGATTTGATAGTCTTTGCAAAAGTGAATTTTCACATATTCACTAAGCTAAAAAAAAATCCCATGTAAAGTGAAACATCCCTTTCAAAGTGAACAACCTATTTGTCTTTATTAAATTAACCCCAAAATAGAAAATGAAATTGCACCACATTCAGTAAGCCTTGGGGAATATTCCTTTGCAAAGTAAATAGACTACAGTATATGCCTTTGGTAAGTCAGCATCTCTATTCTTGGCTGTCACAATAAAAACAAACAATATATGCCTCTATTTTTTTATATAAGCCTCAGTTTTTCATCCATAAATTTCTTTAGGCCTCCAGTCCACCCCATTCTTTTGTCAGTAATCTGGTGATCACGAACCCTTTCCTGCTTACCTGTCTGTAATGCAGGAGAGTTATCAACAACCACTCTATGCAGCTTGCTGTCTTTCAAGTACGAAACATTAAGTACTAAGAAGTTTTCACACCAACCAATCACGATCAAATCTGCCTGAGGCATTTCTGAATGGTAAAACAACAAGAAAAAAAAAAAGAGAGGGAGAGATGATATTACACGGCACAGACTTTAGGAAGCAAACACATTCATGGGACATGTAAGGAGTAGTGAGATACAGTAGGTGTGTGTTGGGGATTACATAGATCTCAAAGTAAAGAGTAACTGGCATAGGGTAAAACACTAGCTACCAGAATTGGCTGTGGTCTCCATGCTGCTAATCGTTTCCCATTACTGATTTACTGTACATGCTCTCTGTGTGGAGGTTGCCAGCCATGTTGGTAGAGGCAAGGTTTTGCTTTGTCATGTCAGAGCCTCCAGCAAAAAAACTAAAATAAAACAACGAGAAGCACAGTAGTGGCATCACCAAATATCACTTCAAGTCTTCTTAGGCTAGTAGTCTAGGCAGCAGTTCCTTGAAGGGAGCCTTCGGGGGTGCCAAGGCAAATTCACTTACCAAGAAGGGTGTTGCTTTTTTTTTAGGAGAAATTCAAGACAAAAGGTAAACTTTTTTACCACTTGCTTGGACTTGAATTTCACTTGAAGTTAATTGATTGGGCTTTCTGTATTTAGCACAGTTTATGGCAAGGATGCTCAACTAGTGGCCTGTGGGCCACATGTGGCCAATGGAGCCCTTTGATGTGGCCGGATGGCCCCCAACCTCCTGCTCTGGGTTGGCAGTTCGGCAAGCCCAGATCGTGGGTTGCTGCCCCATCTTCCCAGAACATCAGAGTGGATGGAATCGGTGCCGGAGAAAGCAAGAGGCTGCAGAGGGAGCAGGATCCGCATAAGCCAATGCTTCCTCTATATAGCGCTGTTTCCTATCCTAGGTGAAGTGCATTTGGTATCACTTCACCTGTGACAGGAAACTTTCAAACAGCCAGCAATGACAGCAGAAACTAAAAGATAAAAGGTCAGTTTATTAAACATGACAGTTTAGCAATGGGTATATTATGTATTAAACATCATAGTTTTGCAGTGGGCATATAGGAGCACTTTTAAAAAAAAGGGTTATTAGGCTGCTTTCACACTGATCCGCAGGTGCAGCGCAGTGTACCTGCGCCCTTCCTGCAGTACTTCTGAACTGAGCCATAGACTTCTATTATATCCTTTCTGAAAGCACACCAAAACTCTTGAATGCAGGATCAGAAAGTGTACCACATCTGCAAGATATAATAGAAGTCTATGGCAAAAAGCAGCAAGCCCACAGGAAAGCTACAGGTGTACTGCACTGCACCTGCAGTAGGGGTAAACCACAGCATATCAGTATGAAAGCAAACTTATAGGGGGCTCAGGACAGTAAGGGCTTATTTACATATGCAGTTTGGGGGGTAGTTAAACCGTATACACTGTAGTTGAGATATGTTTTTACCACACCTCTCTAATCACTGGAGTAGCATCAGGGGTTGCAATGGCGACCCCGCCCCATTCTCCAGGGTGCTTGTGCGGCCTTCTCGTCACATTCTGTTTTACACTTGGATAGAAGGGGCGGCGGGGGCAGCATATACAGTACCTCCATTCTCCTTCTGCAATTGCTGAAAAACCGGATTCTCCTTCTCTCCCTCCCGTCGGCATTTAGTGGCTGCAGCAGAATTTTTTTTATTCTGAACCATTTCATTACATTATGGCCCATGACCAGTTACCAAATCACAAAAGAAAAGTATGAGTTTTTTTTTTTTAATCATACTTACCTAGGTGGATGCATCATCGGTCTGATGCTGTATCTGTGCCCCGGTGCCTGTAACAGCTCCCAGAGCAGAGAGCTGGTGACTGTCAGTTACTGGCTCTCTGATATGCCCCCCCCCCGCACTCACTGTACCGCTGGGCTGTGGAGGGGGCAGGAGCGGCCGGCTCAGACTCTCAGCAACTCGCTAGGAGCTTGAGCCGGGTACTGGTCAAGGCATGTGGGCAGATCTTGACTCCATTGACCGAGCCTGGACCGGCTCTGTGACTTCAGCCTGCTGTCTGCTCAAAACAGGTCACAGGAGTGCAGAATGAACTGCACTCCTGTGATCCACAGGAGAAGTACAGCCAAACAAACTTTGGCTGAACTTCTCCTTTAAGTGGCCCTTGCTCTTTAAAAGGTTGTGTACCCCTGGTTTAGGGATTAGTTAGACAGAATTACCCTAGTCATAAATCCCTCAACCCTAGCTCATAACAACCTATGACCACTGTTGACTTAACAACCCCATCTCCCAACACTGATGACCACCTGTGAACCTTTGGTTGACTATTTATCATATGTAATCCTTGACTTTCCTTCCCTAAACTGATGACCATGCATAACTCTCTTCTATAAATTATGACAGTCCCTTCAAATTGTTGAGCACCACAACACCAGGAAAACTTCCATGACCATATCCTTAATCAGATTAGGATCCATGACCCACACTCCCATGAAACATCCAGACTGCTAACCATCTGCAACACCTGCCCCTAATTGATGAGACTCCCAGACCCCCACACTGATAACCATCCATAAATGCTTCACCCAAACTGCCTCTATCCTATGACATTGTAACATCATTATGTATTCAGATACAATACATTAAGAGATAAGTTTTGTTATAGTGCTCGATTCTGACACAGTGGCAGGAAATGTGATAAGACATGTTTTACACCAGGGATATGCAATAAGCGGACCTCCAGCTGTTGCAGAACTACAAGTCCAATGAGGCATAGCAAGATTCTGACAGCCACAAGCATGACACCCAGAGGCAGAGGCATGATGGGACTTGTAGTTTAGCAACAGCTGGAGGTCCACTAATTGCATATCTCTGTTCTACACCAATATTTCTCAATTCCAGTTCTCAAGTACCCCCAACAAGTCATGTTTTCAGGCTCTCCATTATTTTGCACTGGTGATTTGATCAGTTTTACTGCCTTAGTAATTACTACAACTGTTTCATATAAGGGAAATCCTGAAAACATGATCTGTTGGGGGTAATTAAGGACTGGAGTTGAGAAACATTGTTCTACACCAGGGGTTTCTTAACTTTTTTTTTCAATTAAGACATTCTTTAAAATGATAAACAAATAGTTTTACATATAAAAGAAAGAGTTTTTGGGACTTTAAATGAGGCAGCAATCAAAGGGGTCACTGCCTCCATCCCTAATCAATATTGACTATAAAGGAGGGAAGGGGGGGAGGGGGAGAGGTGGGACTTTAAATGAAGCACACAGCAGTAAATTGAAAAGTCAAGCGAGTAGAAGATATGGGATTTATTTTGCATTGTACATTAATTTATAGCATATATTGGGCATACAGCCTCTCAACCATGAATGTTTAGACGTTTACAAAACAAATACATGAAACCACATAATTTGATGTACATTTACATAATGAGTACAGAAATCGCATGATGCTAGTAACAAACAATTAAAAACATAATTGCGGTCAAAAAATTAGAAGGGGTCCATGGTAAGAAATGTTGGTAATGAATAGTGGCTCTACGAGTTTCGCGACCCTGTAGTCGCTCATCAGGAGCATAAACCATGGCATTAAAATCTAAAAAGAATAAATAAATCTAAATAATACCAGATAGTTTGCGCTTGCCATTAAAGATGGTCAGGAAGAAAAATAAGGACATTTTGGGGGGGAGAAAGAAAAGGGGGTTCAATAGGTACAGAGAACTTACATCTGTACAGCGTGCAAGCTTGGCGTGCCAACCGAAATCGCCAATGTGACTCTGGGCTCCCTCTCGAGGCACTGTAGAGGTCTGGAAAGGTAGCAACAGCCACACAAAGGCACATCCCAGGCAGGTAATGTATGTTAATACCCTGCATAGGGGTGGAAAAAGTGGCCCCATATGGGGAACCTGAAAAATGAATAAA
Organism: Rana muscosa; assembly: GCA_029206835.1. Lineage (NCBI taxonomy): Eukaryota > Metazoa > Chordata > Amphibia > Anura > Ranidae > Rana > Rana muscosa. The sequence goes on from CM055117.1 coordinate 786,001,183, forward strand.
TGGTGTAAGGTATAGCAATGTATAAAAGTTCAATGTAAAAATGGGAAGTGTAGGAAAGGTGAGTGCAAGAAAGGTGAAGGGATGAATAAAGAGATGAATTAAAAGTGTAGGAGGTAAAAAAGGCTAGGTGAAGGAGAGGGGAGAAAGAAAAAACGAATGTGGAAAACGGGGGAGGGGCTGAAAACAAAAAATTAGAAAACAAGCACAAAAAGCAGCAAAGACACAAGGTGAGAAGGAAAGAGGGGGAGGTGGAGGGGAGGAAGTACCTGTGTTTCCAATGAAAGCCAGGGTCCATATGCATGTGAGTGATCCAGGAGAGATGGGAGAATTGATGTGGTGTGAGTGAACAAGCCATGGGGGGTGCATATGTAGGTGTGCTGCCTCAGACAGACCAATCAGGCATCAAGGAGGCAGTGACAGACAGAGGGGAGGAGAACGCTTTCACCTGGGCAGCTCAGCCGTCTGGCGATTAGCGCTGATTCAACTCCCCAAAGTGACTTTTCAATTTACTGCTGTGTGCTTCATTTAAAGTCCCACCTCTCCCCCCCCCCTTCCCTCCTTTATAGTCAAATAGTTTTACATATTGTATTAACATCCACACAGATGAGCCATCCAACGTTAGAGGTGAGTATTCCTCCACCTTTGCACACTTGGACTGACTAGTATTCTGGCATTTCTCTTCTCCCTCAGTTTCGCTCCCTCGCTCTGCTAACGTGACCCCAGTGCTGACAGAGAGGGGAAAACAAGGATGTTGTACAGGCGCCCAATGTCCTCCTTATCAATTGATGATATCATTGGTTGTTAGAATGCCCATGGCTGGACAGCATGGTTCCCAAGGTTGTAATGCTGCACAATAAAACATGTGGCTTTGTGTAACAAAAAGGCAGGCTTGATCCACTCACTGGCTTGTTGACAATTTTATGGGCAATTTGTTGCCGGTATCTTTTCACGGCATCCCAGAAGAACCCAGAAGGCATCCCTGGGTGCCGCATTACCCTGGTTAAAAAAGTCTGTTCCACACATTCATTAGTTATTCACATTTAAATTCTTTTTTTCTCAGTTGGTGTACTATTTTATTAAAATTATTACTTTTTTACAAACATGATTTATTTTTGCTTTGTAATTTTTAACCGTTTGACAAACAAGCAACAAAAAATAAAGTGTATGCCTGTTCTCCTACAGAGGGTGCTCTCACCATGCAGCAATCCCTAGTGACAGCAGGGAACAATAGGTCATCCTTTTAAGTAACATCTGTGTTGCGTACAGAAGCTTGTTTGGCTTCACATCGTGTTACTGTTGAACATACCCTTTTTTTGTATTGTGATTCTTCACTGCTAGCTATCTGAATGTCACATGCAACTTTTTAAAGCCATATAAATGATGACATATGAATTTTAAAACATCATGCATAAGTAAATGTAATTACAGTGTTAAAACTTGCTCCTCGGTGATATGCAGCACAGCAATTATAAGAATCTTTGGCTGGGAAGTGATAGATAGTCACCACGTTTAAACATTTTTAGGCTACCAGCGGTGTGATTAAGTGATGTTTATACTTATTTTATGCTAGATGTACTATGTGACATGGGTAAGCAGCCTTGAGCTTTATTACTGTAACTGATGTATTCCATTTTAGCTCACAGTAATTAAAAAAATCTATAACTAATAATGATTTTACTAAAACCAGTTAAACAACTGATCTTTTCTTAACAAGTTTTATTGAATAAGATAGTGATGCTAATATAGGCTTTATCTATTGTACATTTACATTTATACTGGATTACATTACAGGTTTGTATTTGTATGAATTTTAGTAAAAGTCTGCATTAAACTATATGTAGCAGGGCCGCACAGTGAATAGGTCCAACTCAGTTTTATTCTTCTTGCCAAGCAATAAAACAGTCTCTTTACTTTGGAAAATGGGGACAGATCGAGGCACAATCCTTTCCCTTCTGCTGCTGACCACTGTGCTGTCACCTCACCAGTGGTGAATAGTCACTGCCACTGACTAGGTGATATAGAACGTGAATTACCTTCGCTCACTCTGCCCCTGTCAGAGGAAGAAATCCGTCCAAGGGAGAAATGGAGGCCTCTCCGTCACCAGCGATGCTGCGCCGGACTCTTCAGAGAAGTTACTGCACACCAGTCCTCACAAACTCAGACACGGGCACCCAAGGAGTTAGGGCCCCCTCGGATTCCTCCACCCTCGCAGAACTCAGTCGAAGGTACTGAGCCCCAGGCATCCGCCATAGTACCTCACCCCAGGCTAAAGGTGCCTGAGATGGACTCCATCTCTGCTCTGGCTAGGTCAAGGGCACCTAGGCCCGGAACACCGGAACGCCAGCACCCAGGCCAAAGGTGCCTGGGTGCGGCCGCATCTTCTCGCTCCGGACTCTAACCACCCCTTTTATGACCTCTCCCTTCGCGCCACAGCAGGTTCCCCGCCCCGCTGTACCAGCTCCAGGGGAGGACAAAAAGGTACAGTCTTGTGGTGCAAGCCCAACCCCGGTCCAAGGCAACAACGCCACCTATAGGCCGGCGGGGACTTCACACCACCAGAGTCCTCCAAGACTCACAAAGGGAACCTTGAATTTCCTAACAATCAAGGCATCTGGGTTACACTACCACCCAGATGCTTCCCCTAAATTCAAGTACCCGCTACACATATAAATGCAAAACTTTTATTTTTCATTTTAGATTGGAGAGGAGTTAGAATACTTGTCAGTTTAACTTGCTTGCAAATGACATTCATTGCCAGCTTCCTTCTTAAAACAAAAAACACAGCATGCAGACCCCTCCAAAAGCCCCCCTAAATACATAGCAGACTCTTGAGGAAGTTTGAGTGCTGTTGTTCTTTGCCAACAAAGAAGCTGACAATGACAGCTGTCAAAGTCATTTGCAGGTAACTTTAAAAAAAATTTCCTTTGAAAATATCAGTATTAAAAAATCACTGCTTCCGGGTCCATAAAATTTTACAAATATATATTTTTTTGTATTGGTACATGTTCCCCAGGACAGTAACACATCCCCCCATACAATTCTCATGCTATTTTTGTCACCCCCTTGCCTATTAAGCCCTGTACGGGCGAGGATCCCGTCGAAAAAAAAAACGTTGGTTTTCTCGACGGGATTCCTGGCAAGCTTGTCTTGCCAAGCCCTGTGTACACACGCACATTCAAAAGAGCCGCCGTTCCTTTGAATGGCAAGAACGTGGTGACGTCATCGACTACGACGAGCATGCGCTCGTCAAATTCGATGCCATCGCCGCCATCTTGCTTCACCCTACACTACCCTTGTAAGCTACCGCGCATGCGTCGAAGTCGAGCATGCGTGGGCTTACCTGGGGACAGGGACAGGTAAGCATGTAGCCTCGTACACACACAGTTTTCTTGTCAGGAAACAGGCCGACGAGAATCCTGACGAGAAAATAGAGAGCAGGTTCTCTATTTTTCTCGTCGAGATTCCCGCCAGTTTTCCCGACGAGAAACCATACACACGAACGGTTTTCTCGGCAAAAAGCTCTCCCAGCAGTTTTCTTGCCAAGAAAACCGGTCGTGTGTACGAGGCTTTAGCCCAGGAAATGGGTGTTTTTAACCAGTTATCATTGGCTCCAGGGCCAGACTGGGAATAAAAACCAGCCCTGGAAAAAATGTCATACCAGCCCAACATCATAACCATCATAACGTCATTATTTCCTTGTTCATGAAAGGGAAAACCATGCATTTTAAAGCACATTTGAAGAGTGTATTATATATATATATATATATATATATATATATATATATATATATATATATATACATATAAGGCAGATATGAAAGGGCTTTATATATACGGTATATATATATATTATTATTATTATTATTATACAGGGTTTATATAGCGCCAACAGTTTGCGCAGCGCTTTACAAAATAAAAGGCAGACATTACAGTTACATTACAATTTGGTACAAGAGGAATCAGAGGGCCCTGCTCATTAGAGCTTACAATCTAAAAAGGGAGGGTCAATTGATACAAAAGGTAATAGCTGTGGGGGGATGAGCTGATGCAGGAAGTACAAGTTAGTTAGAAGCAGGATAGGCTTCTTTAAAGAGTAGTGTTTTCAGGGATTGTCTAAATATGGATAGATTAGGGGACAGTCGGACAGATTGGGGTAGGGAGTTCCAAAGGATGGGAGAAGCTCTGGAGAAATCCTGGAGGCGAGCATGGGAGGAGATGACAAGGGAGCTAGAGAGCAGAAGGTCTTGGGAGGACCGAAGAGAGCGGCTTGGTTGGTATTTGGGACTAGGTTAGTGATGTAGCTGGGGGCCAAGTTGTGGGTGGCTTTGTAAATTATTGTTAGTACTTTGAATTTTATTTGTTGGGTGAGTGGGAGCCAGTGAAGGGATTGGCAGAGAGGGGTGGAGGACACTGAATGGGTGGTAAGGTGTATGAGTCTTGCAGCAGCATTCATGATGGACTGAAGGGGGGATAGTCTATGTAAAGGTAATCCAATGAGGAGGGAGTTGCAGTAGTCGAGGCGAGAGATGACCAGGGAGTGAATTAGAAGCTTAGTGGTGTCATTAGTTAAAAAGGGGCGTATTCTGGAAATGTTGCGGAGGCCAAGGTGGCATGATTTGGACAGGGATTGAATGTGGGCCTGAAAGGACAGTTCAGAGTCTAAGGTTACCCCTAGCACCCTGGCATGTGGGGACGGACTGATAGATGTGCCATTGATCTTGATAGAGAAGTCAGGGGAAGGGGAACGTGGGGGAGGAAATATTAAGAGCTCAGTTTTAGATAGATTCAGTTGGAGGAAGTGGTTTGACATCCAGGCTGATATGTCTGTTAGTAAATCCGTGATGCGTGAGGATATTGATGGGGTGAGCTGAGGGGCAGAGAGATAGATTTGGGTGTCGTCAGCATATAAATGGTAGTGGAAGCCATGGGAGGCTATCAGCTGACCCAGGGAGGATGTGTAGATTGAGAATAGCAGAGGTCCAAGGACAGAACCCTGGGGGACCCCAACGGTAAGAGGAGTTGGAGAGGAGGAAGTGGAGTTGTAAGTGACACTGAAGGTGCGGTGAGATAGGTAAGATTCGAACCAACGGAGAGTGCAGCCATGGAGACCAAGCAAATTGAGTTTTTTGAGGAGGAGGGGGTGGTCAACTGTATCAAAGGCAGCGGAAAGGTCCAAGAGTAGGAGTACGGAATAATGACCATTGGTTTTCGCTGTTAGCAAGTCATTTGTGAGTTTTAGGAGGGCAGTTTCTGTGGAGTGCTGTGGGCGAAATCCAGACTGAAGGGGATCAAGAAGGTTATTCTCAAGGAGGTGGTTGCTCAGTCGGTTGTAGACTAAACGTTCAAGGAGTTTGGAGGCAAAAGGAAGTAAAGAGATAGGTCTTAGGTTGTTAAGATTGGTGGGGTCTAGTGAGGCTTTTTTGGTATAGGAGTGACTAGCGCATGTTTTAGAGGGTTGGGGAAGATGCCAGTAGCGAGTGAGAGGTTGAAGATATGAGTTAAAGAGTGTAGGATAGAGTCAGATGGTGATCGTAGTATTTGAGAAGGAACAGGGTCAAGGGGCAGGAGGTTAGGTGGGCATTAGAAAAAAGTTTAGCGACTTCCGCTATAGTAGCTGGATTAAAAGAGGGAAGTATTGATAGTGCAGGAGGACAAGGAATGAAGAGTGAGGGAGATATCTGTAGAGCGGAGATCTCGAGACGAATTGTCTCAATCTTATTTTTGAAGCGATTAGCAATCTCCTGGGCAGTGAGTAAGTTAGTGGGTGGAGGTTATATATATATATATATATATATATATATATATATATATATATATTGTGACAGAGCATCCCAGAGAGAGCTTGGGAAAGTCCTGTTCGGGGTTTATACATCTCCCAGGCTCCTCTCATATACATTCAGGGATCTCTGAGCCAGGATCCACTTCAGGTGTTGGTTCTCTCCACCAGCTTAATTAAAAGCTCACCTGAGCAGACAGCCTTTGCTCAGCCTGGGAAACACAGACAACGTTGGTTTGTGAGAGCAAGAAGGTTGGTAAAACTTGTTACTCTGTGAATGTGGAAGCTGACAAGCGTTAGGCTTGTCCAGCCTGGTAGTGAGGGCCTGTACATACTGTGTAGTTAGAGCCGAGACACGGCTAGGCTTTTGTTTAGCTATTTTTTCTTCTGTTTGTTTTCACCACACTGTACAGCACCTGTCATTGACTTTGTATATAGCACCAATAAACCCCACTGTGTTTTCACTGATCCAATGGACTTGGTATCTGTGCCTGCTCATCCCAGGGAGCTTTTGTACCTACTACCTGCCCCCCAGGTTACATATGGTGGAGGCTGCGACCAGCTGTAGTAAGTTACTACTTAAAAGGCCAGTACCTAAAGTGACAACATGGAGGACATCCTCAAACAAATGGTGTTAGCAAACGCTGCACAGCAGCAAGCAAACGCTGCACAACAGCAAACTAACGCTACATTGCAGCAAGCAAACGCTGCACAACAGCAAACTAACGCTGCATTACAGCAAGCCAACGCTATCGCACAGGAGCAAACCAAGGTGCTGTTCCAACAGATTGGTGCTGTACAGGAGCAATCGCAGAGGCTGTTTGAACAGCTTGCCACTGCTGCAATAGCGGATAGAAAAACCCTTACTGAGGTTGTGGAGACGCTAGCACAGGGGTCACCTGCGATAATGAAGGATATTGGAGACAAGCCCTCAACCATCCATGTGGGTCGCTTTCTTTCAAAGATGACGGCAGATGATGATCCAGAGGCTTTCCTACTAACATTTGAATGGACCGCTGAGAGGGAAGGTTGGCCCCAAACCCAGTGGGCAGGACTGATCGCCCCCTTACTTTCTGGAGAAGCGCAGAAGGCCTACTATGATCTGGAGTCAGCAGAAGCGGGAGATTATGAGAAGGTCAAGCGGGAAATCCTGGCACGACTCGGTGTCACCTTGGCTGTTCGAGCTCAGCGGGTCCACAGCTGGTTCTTCCAAGATAAGAGGCCCCCAAGATCGCAGATGTTTGATCTGATCCACCTGGTACGGAAATGGCTACAGCCGGAGTCTGCGCCACAAATAGTGGAGCGTGTGGTCATGGACCAATTCCTGAGGTCACTGCCAATTCCCCTGCAGAAGTGGGTGAGTCAAGGAGACCCCAAGTCAGCAGACAACCTGGTGGAGCTCGTTGAGAGGTACTTTGCTGCAGAGAACCTGGTCACCACCCCTACAGCCGCACAGACTTTTCACCCAAAGCCACGGTCTCCCCAGGCAACCGGTAAGACTGTTCCAGGGGAAGTGGGTGGTAAGCATGGCAAGGAAATAGGGGGGAGGATTTTTGGTGCCAGGACTGAAGTTTGGCGGCCCAAACAAGGGAAGCCACTGCCTGTCAGCAAACCAAACTGGGGAAACATCAGGTGTTTTCGTTGCCAAGAACTGGGACATGTTGCAGCAAACTGTCCATTGACAGATGAACCAATGCAGTGTGATCTATCTTTTAGAAGGCAGTCTATGTTTGCTGCTGTTTCATGCGCTGCAATGCCAAATGTGGGAAAACACATGTGTCATGTGACTATTAATAATAAGCCTATTATGGCCTTGCTGGACTCTGGAAGTCTGGTTACTTTGGTTACAGCTGAGATGGTTGAAACTGTGAATTTTCATGCAAAAAAGGTTGCTGTGATCTGTGTACATGGGGATACCCGCGAGTATCCAATAGCCACTGTTCAGTTTAAAACTGGCTTAGGTACGGTGACCCATTCGGTCGGACTGGTGCCCCACTTGGTGCATGAGGCTATCATTGGTAGGGACTTCCCTAAGTTTTGGGAACTGTGGGATTGTCCCGACCCAGTCGCAGTACCTAACTCAGTCGCAGAGCCAGAACTCGTGGCCATTACTGACCTTGTGAGTTCAGGGGACTCCTCTCAGGGCTCTCCGGGTGATCCTTTCTCAGTTATGGCAGGAGAGCTGGGGGAGCCGGAAGAAGTCCCCACAACCAGTAGAGCTGGACAGCCGCCTGCTGAATCTGAGCCTACGTTAGAGTTTGCCAATCTTAATGTGCACAAGGAAAATTTTGGTACGGAGCAGAGAAAAGACCCTACCCTTGCCAGGGCCTGGGAAAATGTAATAGTGATTAATGAGGTACCTGTCGAACCAGGGGACAGGCTCTGTTTTCCATATTTCTGCAGCAATGAGGATTTACTGTATCGTGTATGTAAATCTAATGATGAAGTGGTTGAACAGTTGGTAGTCCCTAAGTTATACAGACGGGTGGTGTTGGAACTTGCCCATGGGCACTTGCTAGGAGGCCATTTAGGGGTTGAGAAAACCACTGAAAGAGTGTTGCGCAGGTTTTACTGGCCTGGGATACGGAAAAACATAGAAAATTATTGTCAATCCTGTCCTGTGTGTCAGATGTCAGCCCCCCAACCCCACTTCCGAAGTCCGTTAGTGCCCTTGCCCATTATTGAAGTGCCTTTTGAGAGGATTGCCATGGACCTTGTGGGTCCACTCCCCAAATCTGCCCGCGGTCATCAACATATCCTTGTGATCATGGATTACGCTACCCGTTACCCTGAGGCCGTTCCCTTACGCACTGCATCTGCTAAAAACATTGCCAAAGAGCTGTTTATGGTGTTCAGTCGGGTTGGTGTCCCGAAAGAAGTCCTTACAGACCAAGGTACCCCATTCATGTCACGAATAACTAGGGAGCTCTGCAAGTTATTTAAGGTGACGCAGTTGCGTACCTCAGTGTACCATCCTCAAACGGATGGCTTGGTGGAACGCTTCAATAAGACATTAAAGAGTATGTTAAAAAAGGTTGTTGATAAGGATGGGAAAAACTGGGACTTCCTGATACCTTACTTGATGTTCGCCATCAGGGAAGTTCCCCAGTCCTCTACGGGGTACTCTCCATTTGAGTTGCTTTATGGGAGACACCCTCGGGGACTCTTAGACATAGCCAAGGAAACTTGGGAGGGGGAGCAGACACCTCACAAAAGTGTTATTGAGCATATCGCTCAAATGCAGGATAGGATTGCAGCCATCATGCCGGTAGTAAAAGAACATTTACTGCAGGCCCAAGCAGCCCAACAGAGGATATACAACAGGGGGGCCCAACTTCGTGTTTTCTCACCTGGTGACCGGGTCCTCGTGTTAGTTCCCACTGTTGAGAGCAAATTCCTGGCTAAGTGGCAGGGACCCTTTGAAGTAATTGAAAGAGTTGGGGAGGTCAATTACAAGGTGTATCAACCAGGTAAAAGGAAGCCCGAACAGATTTACCACATAAACCTGTTAAAACCCTGGAAGGATAGACTGGCATTAACTGCGAGGTCCCTCCCGGTAACCCTTAAAGGTACTGAATCCCCTCTGATCCCTGAGGTCACGATTCCAGACACCCTGTCATGTTCCCAGAAACAGGAAGCTAGAGAGTTCCTGATGAGGAATAAAGAGAAATTTTCAGAGTTGCCGGGCACGACTTCAGCAGTTCAGCATGATATTGTTACTGAACCTGGAGTCCGTGTCAAGCTCAAACCATACCGAATTCCCGAAGCTAGAAGAAAGGACATCGGTGAGGAAGTTAAAAGGATGTTGGAGCTAGATGTTATTGAGGAATCCAATAGTGACTGGTCTAGCCCCATTGTATTGGTCCCAAAACCGGATGGCACTTGGAGGTTTTGTAATGACTTCAGAAAGCTTAATGCGGTAGAAAAGTTTGACACATACCCAATGCCCAGGGTAGACGAGCTTATAGACCGACTTGGCAAGGCCCGTTATCTGACCACTTTGGACTTGACCAAAGGATATTGGCAAATACCCCTGACTGGTAGTGCCAAAGAAAAGACTGCATTTGTGACCCCGGAGGGGTCGTTTCAATATAAGAAAATGCATTTTGGGTTGCAAAATGCCCCTGCAACATTTCAGAGGGCTATGGACAGGACCCTAAGACCTCACCGACAGTATGCTGCAGCCTATCTGGACGACATAGTGGTGCATAGCACTGACTGGGAGTCTCACTTGCCCGTGTCCAGGCTGTCCTGGATTCCCTCTTCAAGGAGGGGTTTACGGCAAATCCAAAAAAATGTGCCATTGGGCTAGAGGAAGCCAGGTATTTGGGCTACACTATTGGCCGGGGTGTCATAAAGCCCCAGGTGAATAAAATAGCAGCCATCCAGGAGTGGCCACGCCCTGCAAACAAGAAGCAGGTCAGGGCCTTTCTTGGCATTGCGGGGTACTATAGAAGATTTATCCCAAATTTCGCAACTATAGCTGCCCCACTGACAGACCTTACGAAAGGGAAAGCCTCCGTAATGGTGAAATGGTCTCCAGTAGCAGAAGAGTCTTTTCAAGTCCTGAAGAAGGCTCTTTGTGCACAGCCAATCCTATACTCCCCCGATTTCTCCAAAAACTTTTTGGTCCAGACAGATGCGTCTGATGTTGGTATCGGGGCAGTACTTTCACAGGTACACAATGGGGAAGAACACCCTGTGGTGTACTTAAGCAGAAAGCTCAATGACCATGAAAAGAAGTACGCAGTCATTGAAAAGGAGTGTCTGGCCATAAAGTGGGCCGTGGACGCGCTCAGGTACTACTTGTTGGGGCGCCAGTTTGAGTTAATAACTGACCATGCTCCCCTGAAATGGATGGCCCAAAAGAAGGAGACTAATAGGCGGGTGAACCGGTGGTTTTTGGCCCTACAAGATTATGCCTTTACGGTAAAACACAGGCCAGGTGTTGAGATGGGGAATGTAGATGCCCTCTCCCGTGTTCACTCCTGTTGGGCTACAGGTGTTCCAACCCTGGGGTTGAAACAAGGGGGGAGGATGTGTGACAGAGCATCCCAGAGAGAGCTTGGGAAAGTCCTGTTCGGGGTTTATACATCTCCCAGGCTCCTCTCATATACATTCAGGGATCTCTGAGCCAGGATCCACTTCAGGTGTTGGTTCTCTCCACCAGCTTAATTAAAAGCTCACCTGAGCAGACAGCCTTTGCTCAGCCTGGGAAACACAGACAACGTTGGTTTGTGAGAGCAAGAAGGTTGGTAAAACTTGTTACTCTGTGAATGTGGAAGCTGACAAGCGTTAGGCTTGTCCAGCCTGGTAGTGAGGGCCTGTACATACTGTGTAGTTAGAGCCGAGACATGGCTAGGCTTTTGTTTAGCTATTTTTTCTTCTGTTTGTTTTCACCACACTGTACAGCACCTGTCATTGACTTTGTATATAGCACCAATAAACCCCACTGTGTTTTCACTGATCCAATGGACTTGGTATCTGTGCCTGCTCATCCCAGGGAACTTTTGTACCTACTACCTGCCCCCCAGGTTACAATATATATATATAAAAGCAAATTCCAGTTAAAAGTGGTAAAATTGGTCCATCATCAAGGGGCACCCCAGATGATGGACGTGGGGGGGCTCTGGTTTCCATAGACCACCTTCTGCAGAAAGACTGGGGGGGGTTACTGATATAAGGGGAAACCTTTATATCAGTGCCCCCTTATATTATTGTATTCACTCCCCCCCTTAGATCAGTGACCCCCCTCAGACTTGGCGGCGCTATCACTGACCTCCTCTCAGGTGCACTGAGCAGGGCTCAGTTAGATTGCTCCAGGTTGGTGGCTATGGTTTTATCATATAGTCTCCTCTCCACAGTCCACACACGTCTGATTTCTCCCATGACCCCCATCCTGGCGGCACTCCCACTCTTAACTCCTCTCCAGACTCCCCCTCAGAGTGCAGACATGATATAAGACAAGAGATGGTCAGAGGTTGCGGACATGGTACAAGAGATGGTTAGAGACTGAGGACATGATACAAGAGATGGCTAGAGACTGAGGACATGATACAAGAGATGGCTAGAGACTGTAGACATGATATAAGAGATGGCTAGAGACAGAGAACATGATACAAGGGATGGCTAGAGACTGTGGATAGGATACAAGAGATGGCTAGAGACTGAAGACAGGATACAAGAGATGGCTAGAGACTGAGGACAGGATACAAGAGATGGTCAGTGACTGCGGACATGATACAAGAGATGGTCAGAGGCTTCGGGCATGATACAAGAGATAGTAAGAGGTTGCGGACATGATATAAGAGATGGTCAGAGGCTGCAGGCATGATACAGGAGGTGTCAGAGGCTGCGGGCATGGTACAGGAGATGGTTAGAGACTGAGGACATCATACTAAAGATGGTCAGAGACTGCAGACATAGTACAAGAGATGGCCAGAGACTGCAGACATGATAAAAGAGACCAATGCAGCCTCATCAGTGCCCATAAAATGCAGCCTCACTGTGCCCATCATTGCAGCCTCACTGTGCCCATCATTGCAGCCTCACTGTGCCCATCATTTCAGCCTCACTGTACCCATCAAATGCAGCTTTATGATGCCCATCAATGAAGCCTCGCTGTGCCCATCATTGCAGTCTCTCTGTGCCCATCATTGCAGCCTCACTGTGCCCATCAAAGCAACCTTGCATGCCCATCAATGCAGCCTCGCCGTGCCCATCAATGCATCCTCACTGTGCCCATCATTGCAGCCTCACTGTGCCCATCATTGCAGCCTCACTGTGCCCATCATTGCAGCCTCACTGTGCCCATCAAATGCAGATTTACGGTGCCCAGGAATGCATTCTCACTGTGCCCACCAATGTAGCCTCCCTGTGCCCAACAATGTAGCCTCCCTGTGCCCACCAATGCAGCCTCCCTGTACCCATCAATGCAACCTCCCCGCACCCATCAATGCAGCCTCCCCGCACCCATCAATGCAGCCTCACTGTGCCCATCATTGCAGCCTCACTGTGCCCATCATTGCAGCCTCACTGCGCCCATCATTGCAGCCTCTCTGTGGTCGTCATTGCAGCCTCACTGTGCCCATCAATGCAGCCTCACTGTGCCCACCAATGCAGTCTCTCTGTGCCCACCAATGCAGCCTCGCTGTGCCCACCAATGCAGCTTCGCTGTGCCCATCAATGCAGTTTCTCTTTGCCCATGAATGCAGCCTCACTGTGCCCACCAAATGCAGCCTCTGTGCCCACTAATTGCAGCCCATCTGTGCCCACCAATTGCAGCCTCTGTGTGCCCACCACTGCAGCCTCTGTGTGCCCACCACTGCAGCCTCAGAGTACCCACCAATTGCAGCCTCTGTGCCCACCAATTGCAGCCTCTGTGTCCACCAATTGCAGCCCCTCTGTTCCCACTAATTGCAGCCCCTCTGTTCCCACTAATTGCAGCCACTATGCCCACTAATTGCAGCCCCTCTGTGCCCACTAATTGCAGCCTCACCATTTCCTGGATAGCACACAGCACTCCCTTCTCTCTGTCCTCCGGCTCTCATCTGTCACGGAGCTGGGTCTGTGTGTGTAATGTCTCGCCCCCCTAGACTGGCTCGTGTGATAGGCGGAACACTGATTCAATCAGTGTTCCATCTAGAAGACTATCAAACAAGCTGGTCTGGGGGGGCGGGACCTTGCACACACAGACCCAGCTCTGTGACATACGAGAGCCGTAGGACAGAGGGAGGGGAGCGCTGCAGCCGCCACTCAAAGCGTCCCCAGGGCAGGCGGCCAACCGGGAAATTTCCCGTTATCCTGGTAGGCCAGTCCGGCCCTGATTGGCTCTGCTTTCATTTGTTTAGCAATACCACCAAAAGAAAACTCCATCTGTCTCAAAAAAATATGGGTACAGTGTTGAATGACTGCGCAATTGTCATTCAAAGTGTGACAGTGCTGAAAGCTGAAAATTGGCCGCTGCAGGAAAGGGGTGCCCATAGGCAAGTGATCAATTTGAAAGATATGGCTCCCATTGATTTTATTGGGGTTCAGGTCCAACAGTTGAACTTATATAAAGTTCTCAGAACATGTCCCGAATTGAACCCAGGGCACCTTATTCTATCCAATCTGAAAGAAAAAAAAAGTTTTGACTTAATTCTTTAGGTTGTATTCTTGCATCACTGCAAGTTACCATAGTTCACCTTTATCAGACCTAGAGTAGCCAACGATCAGATTTAACCTTGCAGATCCTACATTGTCATTTTCCATAGCAGCTTTTAATTTATTTTCAAAATGGAAACATATGGCAAGTCCTAATACTGACATTATTATACAAGAGGCTGTGTTCTCTATGCAGCGTCAATGCGTTGGCTTCAGGTAGCAACTTACATTTCATAACAATGTCCTATTCAACTTCAGTGAATTATTTAGAAATCATTATATGTGACAATGAAGCTCCTTTGTCAGACACAATATTTTATTAATATAGCTAAAACAATAGACTTCAAAGGTACGACTCACAGTAGTGTAAACAGAAAGAAAAGACCATTGCATTGCAATGTCATGATTTGATCGGTCCTCTTATTCTTTACTTAGAGGGGATTACATATTTACACATTCCTGTATCCAGGAAAGCTGACCATACCACAGAAAAAGGTTTGGAGCTAGAGATGAGCAGAGTTTTTGATTTTTCTTTGGCAGCCCAATGAAGTGTGACACATGCAATTGCGTGAACATCGTGCAAAAACATTTGCCAGCAGGAATGCTCATTCTTGCTACGTGATGTGCCTTACTGAATGTAGCTAATGCTACTACAGCATATTACAGCACACACAGCAACCACAGAGCTTAGAATTAAAATTAATTCATTTGGGAAAGCTTGGCCCAAATTAACTATTTAAAGTGCATTGAAACCTGCAATTATACTTTAAATAGCAGCTTTATTTCAGTTTCCCATTGAGTCCAATGCAAATGGTGAAATTTTGCTGACATTTATTGATTTTCATAAAAATTTCAGGGAAAGGAAAACTCTCAATTTCACTTATTTCTTTTTCGAAGTAGCCTAGAAAACATACATAACTGGATCAAAATAAAGACTCCTACACACAGACCGTTGACGCCCTGCAACACGCATTCCATTGTCTTTTCCCTGCACTGGAAGCCCAGGTACTGCCTCCCATAGATATGAATGGCTGTGTACACAGCTGTAGGTGTATGACATTTTTTTTTAATTTTCAACCATTTCCGAAAAATCAAACATTTTCAAATTTTTGTATATGACCATACGCTATACATTTGTTTACAAGAGCTATGGCGTAAACCCAAGTAGAGCCGCACACAGCCATTCTTGTCTATGGGAGGCTGTACACAGCACCTGGGCTTTACAAGTGAAAGGGAAATAACTTTGCCTGGGCTTAGCCACTCATGTGCAAGGGCCCCAAAAACTGGGGATGCTGAAAAAATTAGAATGGATTCTTCTTGCCAGCATGACTTAAAAAACTCAACATTTTATAGATATCAACATTCTTTTGTTTTAGCTGTAGCACAGCAAACTAGTTTCTACTAACGTCATTTCAGGTAATTTATTCGAATTGGCCACCAAACCAACTGTATAGCAACAGGGGTAACAGAGGCAGCCAATCCAACTGGGCCCTTGGCCCTAAGGGAGAACTCAATGTAAAAGAGAGATGATCATTAAAAACACCACCTTCCTTATATCTTATGACATAGTATAACACATTTTCCCTTAGGGCAAAACAATGTTATTTAACCTGAAATTGTCAGATATAAATAACACTATTAAAATGTAGAAAAAGAACAACCCGTTGAGAAAAAAAAAATGTCTATGCTGTCTAAATGTATGTAACTGCCAGCTACGTATGCAAAAATTTTAATCTGGGCATTATGTTCTCTTTACTCCTTCACAACATGACAAGATATCTGACAATGACAAAAAAAAAAACATAGCAGTGAATGCCAGTTGAATCCTTTTTTTAATTAAATAGAGAAGAGCTAGAATCTCTGTTAAAGTGATATTAAGGTCTTAATTTGTTGTTTAAAAATAACAAACATGTTATACTTACCTGCCCTGTGCAGTTGATTTGCACAGAGCAGCCCAGATCCTCCTCTTCTCGGGTCCCTCTTCGGTGCTCCTGGCTCCTATCATCTGCCGAGTGCCCCCACAGCAAGCAGCTTGCTATGGGGGCACCCGAGCTGAGCCGCTGCTCTGTGTGTCCTTTCAGACACGAAGTCGCGGCTCGGCCCACCCCCTCTCTCTCCTCATTGGCTCACTGACTTTGACAGCAGCGGGAGCCAATGGAGCCCCGATGCTGTCTCAGCCAATTCGGAGGGAGAGTCCCCGATAGCCGAGACTCTCCTGCAACATCACTGGATTGAGATGGTGCTCGGGTAAGTATTAGGGGGGCTGCTGCACATAGGTTTTTTTTATCCTAATAAATTAAGATAAAAACCTTCTGACTTTAGAACCACTTTGAATTAATGTTAAACCCTCAGTGTTTCTAAGTTTAACACATTGAACACAATAAAATAAATATTCCCCAGTAAACTATTTGTTATGCTTTTTACCTCAGCACTTGCAGTTTACAACTTTCAATGCTGCTGGCTCCTGCTCTGTCAGTGCTACTTTTCTGAACTTCTGGTTTTCACAGGAAAGAGTTAACAGCAAACATTGCAGTCTTCATTTTATGTCCCTGTTAGAAACATTTTGCCTCACTTCCTATACCAATGATAGGGTGCTGCAGGGGCAGGAAGCAGTGGCAACTCTCTACAAAGGGGGAGAAGATACTAGAAGAGAGGGTGGGTTAGAAGTTTTGTTCATTTTTTATTACAGTATGCCCTCCTTTCTCAGAGACACCTATCCTTCTAATATCATGCGCTGTCCTGCCATAAGTCCTCTAACCATTCCCTGCTCTATGTGTAGGCAGCTGGTAGAGGCGCTTTTAGGAAGACAACTACCCTAGTGGTGTTAGTGGGGGGGAGTACTGTTCCCTTTGTATTCTGGTGTGGGTGGGGCCCTTTGCAGAAGGTGGATGGGAGATGGTTACTCCTGACCTGCAGCATGTAGGTTTGTAGCCAGGAAAGACCTACTGTAGGACTTCTGGGCCAAGGCCTAGGGAGAGACTCTGTGAGGACCCACTGTTGGGGGAGTCATGAGAGAGCATTTGAGAAGATGGCTGGACATTTTTGAGCTTTTGTTGATGGCACTTAAGTGTTCTGCACTGTAAATGAAAAAAAGGTGAAGATGTGAATCTGCTGTGCCAGGTTATGCTTATGCCGTCCTTCAGTAAATCACATGTAGCGATACCCCCAGCTAAGAGGGCCGCTGGTATGATTTGTTTCGGGCCCTGTAGCACTCACTGTCAACCACCAGCAATTAGCTCTACCCTCCCTTGTCACAGTTAGTAGGGGATGATAGGATTGTGTAGCCTGTGATTCTTGGCAGCACAATCCCACAATAAGGACACGCAACAGTATGATGTAGCTATCACTAACAGTTTCTTCTGCACAGTAAATGACACAAACGACTGGTATACTTAACCCTGGCACTTTACTGAGAATAATGGTTAAGCAGGTAAAACAGTATACATAAACATATGCAGAGCCCTGCAATGAAAGAGTATTTTAGCAAACAGACAGATATACAATCCTATGACAAGAAACTAACGGACCCTAAAAAATTGCGCCCAGCAATGTCTACACTGCTAAGTCAGGCCTGACTGTACTATGTAAAAGTTCTGCAGAGAAAGGTCTTCGCTAGCAAACGGTGGTGCACTTCTGGAATGATTTGTAATCCACAAGAATAAAGGGGTTTGATAACTTGGTGAACACAGAATAAATCTACTAGCGTTATCCAATGCACTGTCCCTCCGGCGTGCAACTGCAAACACTAACGTTAGTTCCGAACAACAGTTACTGGGTCTAGAGATCCTGTATTATTCTCTGAGCAGGTAGTAGCAGAACAGCAGCAGGATGAGACGTCCCTCAGGCTCCTCAGTGGCTCTTTGGAGTAATACAGGCCTAGGCTTCAGGCCCTGTATTCTCAGCAGACTCATCACAGAGTTCCACTTGCTGGGCGGGTGGTGTCCAAAGAGACCCTACTCCAGTCCGCCCTCTTGTTAAATACCCCGCCCCAGCAGTCCTTGCACGGGAAAATGCATCCTGGGTATGGTAGTCTCTGGGCCTTAAAACAAACACCCGCTACACATAGAAAAAGCATCCCATGTGGCCATTCTTTATTCAAGAAGGTGGTCTTCGGGCCAGGATATTGTGAGTACTGTGAGAAGAGTGGACCTTAGGCCTGGAGCATGTGTGACACAATATAGCGGAGCTTCTTCTAAAGTCAGACATGCGTGTGCCCTATACCAACAAAAGACAGAAAACCAAGTTAATCATCTAAAGAAGTTCCATATGAGAACAACTGTGATTTTCCCAACAAGTAAATTTTATTACAAAATGACATAATCAAACAAAGAATAGTAAATTAGCCACAAAAAATTCTAATGTGTGTAACAAAAAGTATGAACTTTAAAAATATATCTGAGATCAAATCCCATAGTTATTGTGCATTATGTAAAACAGAACATTGCAAAATCATGCATTTCCTGAAACACTGACATACATTATCTCCATGTTAATCTATTAAAAAAAAAAATCTAATGTCCCTTTGCTTGTTTGATTTAAACAGAGGTATCAACTTTCCCAAATACATTCTTTATTCGTTTCAGGGAACATTGGGTCGCATACCAGTTTGCAAGTTAAATACCAAGGCTTTCACATTCCAACTGCTTTTTCCCAGGATATGTAAAAGACGTAAGACTAATGGATATTGAAGAATGGACGTTTCTATGTATGCCTGAGCTACAGTCTGTCCATTTGTGTTTTCGAAATGCTTATGTAGCAAGTTTATTTGTTTTACTTTCCCAAATAGCTATCCCATTAATTACAGCAAATGTTGATGAAGAGTGATGTCATATCACATTCTCCGTGTTCTCGTAATATAATACAGGGTTGTTTCCTTTTAAGCTTTGCAGTGATGACTTGATCTGAATAGACCAACATGTACAACACCGCAGGACAGTCGATAAAAGAGAATTTATTTACATAAACAGACACTGAACCTATCAACATCAACCTTCTGCTAATGCATGGAGGGATCAGCTATTCTTCAAAGCAGGTACAGAGATGTGAAGCAATTGCTGGACATTTGTCAATTTTTTGTCAGACTGGAAATACAAGAAGTTAAAATGTTCTCCCTACACAATGCAGAATAGAATTGCTACATTTTTTTTTTTCAATGGGATCCCTTAAAGGAGGCATGGCATGTTGTTGTTTTGTGTTTCAGCCCTCTTTCTCCTTTACCACCACCATGACCACTTAAAGAAAAAAAGTGAATGTGGTCACATTCTATGAATCACTAAAGGGATAAGGTATCAGAATACTTTATTAATCCCAAAGGGAAATTGTTGCGACAAAGCCACACTGAACAAAAACAGCACAAGATCACAACAATGAACAGAACAAGATATAAAAACACAACAAAATTACCAATAGCAGCCAGTAGCACAAAATAAAACAAACTAATAAACCATCCATACAATTAAAAATATAACATAGAATAAATAACACTGATTAAAAATAACAGAAAATCAAACAACCAAATGCAAATAATACACCACTTTCTTTAACATTACCCCAAATAATAATTAACATATAACCAACATACAATAAAATAAGGTAGTGTGTTGTCAGAGAAATCATATTTTGAGCTATTTTTGCAGCATTTATCTTGAAGAAATTACAGTAAATATTTTACCAGGAACCGCAAAGCCATGAAGCTGGACCTTGGACCTGGTTAGAATTTTCTATCCCCCTACTATCCCATAATACCTTAAATTATCATCCTTTTCTTATCATTATCCCCAATTCATATTTATATTTGTTTATTGATTTTATATTATTGATTTATTCTTTATTCAATGTCTATTACTGCAAATATGGTAAATCTAATATTGAAAAAGCTTTACTTAATATACAGTCTATCATTATATAATCCTGTATGATTTTATTTGACTATTCTTTCTTCAATCGAGGAGCTTTGTTGTATGTTTTTACTTTATATTGTAAAAATATGTTCTTACCATACTGATTTATTGTAACTTGTAAAAACGCAATAAAATTATTTAAACGGAAAATACAGTAAGTATATCGGTTTTATACCTATACGTTTTCTGTACTTTATTTCTGTTACCGTGTTTCCCCGAAAATAAGCCCTACCCCGAAAGTAAGACCTAGTGCGATTATCAGGGTGGGCTGCAATATAAGCTCTACCCCAAAAATAAGCCCTCTCAAAGTTCACAAAAAAAACTGTAATCCATTACTGCATACTGGTGCAGTGTCTCCGTTTATCACTGTTTAATAATTTAATGTTTTACAGCCACTGGAGGTCCTCTTTTCTCTTTTCTCGTCCCGGCTGATGTCTGCAGCCCCTTGCTCTTCAGTGTATGGAGCGTGCTGACGTCAGCGGGATCTCGGCTCTTCTCTCTCATCCTCTCCTCCCCGCTAACGTCAGCTGGATCTTGGCTCTTCTCTCTCATCCTCTCCCCCGCACTGATGTCGGCAGCCCCTTCCTCTTCAGTGTATGGAGCAGGCTGACGTCAGCGGGATCTCGGCTCTTCTCTCTCTTCCTCTCCTTCCCACTGATGTCTGCTGCCCCTCCCTCTGCAGTACTCGGAGCGGGCTGACGTCAGCGGGGATCTCGGAGAAAAAGAGCAGATCACACATGAATGCCCAGGGGAGATGTAAAAGGTATTTTTATGGTATAAAACTGTGGAGAGTGGATTAGTTGACACACTAATGTATGTACCAGTATAATACCGACTTCTGACCTGACAGTGGGGGGGGGGGGGGGGGGTGACACAGGAACTGTGCTATCTATCATGCTTTAAAAGGAACTGTTTTTTTTTGGTTTGTTTTTTAGGGTTACAACCACTTTAATGCCATAATTAAATAAGCCCTACCCCGAAAATAAGCCCTAGTGTGTTTTTTGTAGCAAAAATTAATATAAGACCCAGTCTTATTTTCGGGGAAAAACGGTATTATGTTATAGAGAACCTGCTCCAGGAGAAACATGAAGGGTTCTTGCACATGGGTGCAATTTACAGAGTATGGGAGTACGGAGTAAACATTTTCCATTTTGAAAAATATGCCTGTATTTGCCTACTGTGCCCATATATGACAATTATGCTGGGTACCAATGATTATGTGCATATAAATGCTCACTGCATTTTCTGTAATGCATTCCAAAGGGCAAAAATATTCTGCAGCTGTAGCTCCTGGGTGCCACAACAACAGTCATATTTTATTCTATACACCCGTGTGCTGTAATTTACGGTTGTGTACTAGAGCCTAAATGCTGCCATTGCTGACTTCTCTTCTGTTGCCTGACTGTCATGATGAGCTAATGGCTTAACTTATTTCTAAGAGAAGGACTGTAAATATCAGTCATGTAAAGTAAGACTATTAAAATGTTTCAAATGCTAAATAATAAATATTGATCTCTTATTACAGTTAATCTTATAAACTATAATCTCAAGGTACCTGCACATTGGGGGTATATACAGATATTCCAGCGCTCTGAGATGCATTTACCTGGGCATAGCCATGTAATTTCATACCAGAGCACTTGATTATGTGCACATCAGAACACCCAAGTAAGTACATATCAGAGCATCCAAGTAAATACTGTAAATAGCAGAGGAACTAAAGGAGTGCATATCACAGCACCCAAGTAAATGCATAGCATAGAACCTGAATAAGTGCATTATACAGGGGAGGGCTGGGCCAGGGGGACAGGGTGGCAATTGCCTCCCAGGCCGCCCTAACTTATGTTCAAAATGGCCGGCAGCCGCTGCCCGCTACCATTTTCTTTTTTATTCTGGTCTAGGAAGTCGGGCCGGGGGCATGGCCATGGCGGCCGACCACTAGCTGTTGCATTCCGGGAGTTGTAGTCTGCACTCAAGCTGCTGGTGGGTGGAAAACACAGCAGCGCAGAGGAAACTACAACTCCCTGGGACCGGATTCTTGGAAGCAGGCAGAGGCAGGGCGTGCCAGGGAGTCGGGACGCAGGGCTGCAGGGCTGGGCGCTGGCTGCAACTTGACCCCAGGATCAGGAGCGTTATCCCCCCAGGAGACTGTGGCGTGCAAGGACCTGCTGAGCTGAGATCGCTGAGGTGAGAGACCCTGACACCCCTAGCTGACCCCCATCTCCCCCCCATACACCCCATGTAACCTGCCCCAGTGATCAGGCTGCATTGATGGGCACTGGAGTTGGCTGCACTGATGGGCACTGGTGAGGCTGCATTGAAAAACCAGGTGGGCCATGGATGGTAAGCTGATTCGGCGGTTCAATTGGCCACTTGACTGGACTTGCCCCCCAGGCCTAAGGCCGCCACCCCCCCCCCCCCGAGTGCATATAAGCAAACCTGAGTGTCACGTACCTGATGGTAGTGAGCCCGAATTGCAGGGAACGGCCTCCCTTACGGCCCCCACTCCCGGCCCCCTGGTAAGGTGACAGTTGGCACAGGAGTAAGGAGTGGCACGGGTGCCTGGCAGGATCAACTGTGGTGAGGTGGTGATTCAAACACCCGGAAGCTTCCTTTCAGAATACCGGAACTGGAACGGCTAGCAGGCTGGATCGGAAGTAGCACAGCAGACTGGATCGGTCTCGCAGACTGGATCGGAAGAAGCACAGCAGACAGGATCAGCTAGCAGGCAGGTTCAGCTTAGCAGGCTGGATCTGGGACAGCTCAGCAGACTGGATTGGTCTCGCAGACTGGATCGGAAGAAGCACAGCAGACAGGATCAGCTAGCAGGCAGGTTCAGCTTAGCAGGCTGGATCTGAGACAGCTCAGCAGACTGGATCGGTTAAGCAAACTGGATCGGAACCAGGAACAGGGTAGTAAACAGGCCGGGTCAGATATCAGGCGGGCAGCAGAAGTACAGGGTGCAGGCAAAGGGTAGTCACAACAAGCCGGGGTCGGGTGCAGGCAGATAACAGGTTGGTCAAGGTAAGCCGGGTCTTTTAGCACAGGTATGGTCTCAGATCAGGGTTAAGCACACAACGCTGTAGAGCAGACAGCAGGGACGGTCTGTAATTGACAGGTTTAAATAGTCTCTCTGGCGCCACCCACTGGTTGCACGCGCGAACGGAGACCAGGAAGTCCGGGGCGCCTGTTTCTGGCAGGATCTCCATGACACTGAGTAAGTGCATGGAAGAGGACCTGCATTAGTGCATAAAAGAGAACCAGATGCTCAGGTGTTCTGATGTGTACTTACTTGGGCATAATCAAATAAGTGCATACTCAATCACCTGCGTATGTGAATATAAGAGCACCCAGGTATGTGCATATCAAAGCTTCCAAGTAAAACATAGCAGAGGGACTAAGGGAAGTGTAAATCACACCACCCAAGCAAGTGCATAGCAGAGCACTTAAGTAAGTGAACAGCACCTCATTAAGTGCATATCAGAGCACCCAAAAAGGTGCATGCCAGAGCAACCAAGTAAGTGCATAGCATAGGACCTAAGTAAGTGCATATAAGAGCACTTGATTAAGATCATATAAAAAAAAGGTCCATAAAGACATGGATGATTGAATTTGGGATGGAGAAACTTGACATCTTTGGGATGAAATAGAGTGGAGACTGCGAGCCAGGCCTTCTCGTCCAACATCAGTTACTCAAAAATGTATAAAAAGACACCCAGGCAGACTACTAATTAGTTGATGCACAGGGTGATTTAAGGTCAGAACTGTATCCCTATGCTGGGGCACCCACCTAAATTAACAGGTGTGGTTCCTTAGGGTCATGCATAAACTGAAAAAAATGGGGATTCAAGATCACCAATAAACCTTATTAAGGAACATTCTGGACTTTCAAAACATCAGTGCCTGACCTCAAAAATGCTCTTCTGGAAGAATGGTCAAGCACTCCGATAGACACACTACTAAACCTTGTGGACAGCCTTCCAAGAAGAGTTGAAGCTGTTATAGCTGCAAAGGGTGGGCCAACTCAATATTGAACCCTACGGATTAAGACTGAGATGCCATTAAAGTTCATGTACGTGTAAAGGCAGGTGTCCCAATACGTTTGACAATATAGTGTATGTGTAAATCCTAGAGTTTATGAACCTCCATCTATCAGACCTTCTTGTGCACTAAAACAAGACAAAACTCCTCTTTTGTTGAGAAAAAAAAAACAATCCCCTCTGGGTGATCTATGTACATTGCAAGGATTCAAACACTTTGTTGCAGAGTTCTACCTGTTTCTGCTCTGAAGAAAAAGCTGTATGTTCTACTATGTCTTTGGAAGGCTGTTTACTTAATGGGAGTCTCTATGTTCAGTCTAATCATCTGGTGCACTTGTAGTCTAGTGAGGAATGCAGTGTTTGCATCCCTTTAGAAGTAATTAACCTTTATTGAGCATCTCACCAAAAATATAATTCTTAATACAGGGAGTGCCTTATATTGTAACTGTATCTTAGTGCAGGCTTCTGGGAAAATAAATCTTACATTGCAATATGGCTTGTGTAGCAATTGTATATGCTAACATTGTTTTTATTATTTGATATATATATATATATATTTTTATACACAAGTGGAGTTACCCTTTAAAGTGCGGTCTGACAGAGGATCCACAAATCATGATAATTACCCAACAGCAATATACATTTTATACTCCTATACTCAGGGGTGTAACCAGAACCTTCATGGCCCCCGGTGCAGGAATCCATGAAGGGCCCCCATGACAACTGGTTCCGGAGCCCTTCCCTCCGAGCCTAGGGCCTTTCCAACTGATCCTGGGGGTCCTTTATTCCTATCGTGGGGCTCTTTAATATGGCCCCGCAGAGGGACTCTTTCACATGTTTTGCAGCAGGCCCCCTTCGTGCCATCTTGGGAAGGGCTGCCACCTTTTCTTCAAGTCAAGCCCAAACACTTTAGCGGTGTACTGCAAAGTTTGTTTTTGTAGTACACACTATACACATATTTTGTGATTAAATAACATTTCTAATCATATGTGTAATCATATGTGTAGCACCCTCTAGTGTGTGCTACAATCAGAGTATGCAAACCATACCCTGACTCACATTGTAAGTTGGTGAGTCTTAATTGGGTCAGGGTTCATTAGAGTTCAGGGCTGGATGACTCATCCTGGCAGCTCTCTGATGCCTCCTCCTGGTCTGGAAGGTTGGAGAACCTTCTGGAATTAGTGGAGGAGGAGCTGCCATGCATATTTATGAGGCCATTAATGAGCTGGCAGAAAAAGAAGAAAAAATGGCCACACACCACTCATTGCGGATACTGTTCGTTATGACTAAGCACTGTGAAATGTGTGAAATGCGTTAACGATACAGCTTTGGAGATGGAGATGCAGTGTTGAGGAGGCTGTTGGTGGCCCTAAGGGGTGCCCCCTGGTCTGGAGGGGGTCCTGCTTTGGGTCAGAGCCTGGGTGCTGGAAGAATCCTGCTAAAACACAGGGGAGGAGGTCTTTCCGGAGGCACTGGAGCAAGAGAGGACAGAGTGAGGAGTTCAACACTGTTGGGGACGAGCAATGAGGGAAGCTGCCACATGTAACCAGTCTCCCTTGAAGACAGCTGTGTGCTTAGGTCCTCAATCCTTCCCTGAGAGATCTCTTGAGAGTCAGCCGTGTGGGCTGGAGAAGACTAGAGTCAGTCAAGTGGGCTGGTGAAGAGTTAGCCGAGTGGACTGGTGTAGAAAGGCAGCTGCAGCCAGGAGGGCTGGCAGGGCCTGAAGAGGTGGCACTGGGGCCAGTGACCACAATAGAAACCAGAGTGGAAAGTTACATGCTGTGTCACTCCATGTGTCCTACTGTTAAGGGACTGTGAATTCCTGCCTGTAATGGGTTGTTACTGAACTGACAAGAAGACTTCCAATTTTCCCTAGGAGTGTACCAGCAGAGGCTGAGCAAGAGAAAGGCCAAGAGTGTGCAGGAGGAAAGTGAAGAGGAGTCTGTATATAGCTGTATATAGCAAGTTGTCCCTGAAAATTGCTGAAGTCAAGTGGGCATCCCATAACCTCCCATGCCTATCCAAGTTGTTAACCCCCTAATAAATAACAAAAACAAAGCTACGAAATGTTTTCTGACTCTGTGTGCCTGTGAAGATTTGGTGTGCCTGGCTGTGCAGGAGTGGGGGTTCCCTTTAATCTGAGGCTCCTGTGTGGGGTGGGTTACATATGTATTTAATCACAAGAGTCCCCCTTTTACATCTGAACCCGCAGAGTTGCCCCTTAAATGTGTACTTGCAGAGTCCCCCCGTTAAGTCTGAACTTGCAGAGTTTCCCTTTACATCTAAACTTGCAGAGTTCCCCTTTACATCTGAACTTGCAGAGTTCCCCTTTAAATCTGAAACCACAGAGTTCCTCTTTGCTCTGTGGACTTTAATGTAAAGGGGAACTCTGATTTAAGGGGTGCTCTGGGAACCCTGATTTAAGGGGGATCTGATGTAAGGGGGAATGCTGTGGACTCTGGTGTAAAGGGGAACTCTGATGTAAGAGGGTCTCTGCTCACCAAAGCCCCCCTTAGATCAGAGACCACAGTGCACCTCTTACACATGAGTCCCCCTTTACATTACAGTCCACAAAACTATCCCTTACATTAGTGTACTCAGAGGCAGAAGAGAGAAGGGGGAGGGTGGGGCACTTGAAACACCATGGTGAGCTCACTCACCCCAGGAAGGAGACTCAGACAGTCTGCACAATCCTCCACAATATAGTTGACCGCTGCTGGACTTTCTCGCTCACATATCTACTTTGTAAAGCACAGTACTGCTGGCATTGGAATGTGGGTGGGGCAATGGCACACGCAGGGGAGAGGGGCGGGAGGAGGAGGAGCTCATACAGCTCTCTCTCCTCTCCTGTTCCTGTGATGGGGGGAAGACAGGGCAGACTGACAGTGCTTGGTCTCGGCAGTGAAAGAGAGAGTGTAATGTACACTCTCTGCTTACAACTGCAGCCAGCAACCGTACGGAGCCAGATTCTGGGCTCTTCGGGCCCACCCACAGTGCCGGAACTCCAGGACAAGTGCAACCTTTGTGCGACCATAGTAGTTCCGCTACTGCCTATTCTGCTTTTTTCCCCCAGCAGGACTTCCCACTTCCACTACATTCCATGTACTTACCTTAGACCTGTCTCTTGTGGGATAGTGTAGCATCCACCAGGCATGTTGTTACACGTTGCATGTCGCTACAATTCCAGGCAGAGAAAGAATGTCAATCGATGAGTTCAAACAAGTTCTTGTATATCAAACATTGGCTCCTACTGCCATTTTGAAAAGGTGAATGAGTTAACTAACACACCTCAGCATTTATGACCAAGAGCAAGTGCATGTCAGGCTTCGGGCCTCCTTAGAGGACAGGCCGTGCAGCTCTAATTTCACCATTAAACCCATACAATTAGACATGGACATGGGTACTTCTTAAAATAAATGGTGTTTTTATAAATGTAAAATATTATATTTTCACTTTTCTCCACAGAAAATGCAATTTCCCCAAATTTTGCCTATTATAAATAAATCTATTTAAAACCCCAACAAATGGTATTTTTTATTCTCTTGAATATACTGTATGTCTGAAGGTATATGCAGATCTGCATGCAAATATCTAGGCAAATAAAAAAAATCCAAAAAAAAAAATACACAGTAGTGATCAAATTAGGAGTCAGGGTAATTGCTAATTCTCTTAATTTGAGCATCATTTGATCAGTCATCATCTGATTTGGCATAGAGTGTGGAAAGGTTAGACCCTATGTCAGATTTTTATTGTTGTCTATGTCCTGATTGGAAAGACTCACACAAATCTATTTGTACTTGTGACCTTAGTTATCTTGAAAGAAAATGAGGGGGTATCCATTTTTCACTTCTGGGACAGCAAGTGAACTGAAACTTCCTCAATGGTACCCAGAAATGACTTAATTAACAAGCATGGTTTTTAACCCTTCCCTAGACTAACTTAAAAGAAAAGTTTTGGCTATATACACAATGAATTTTTTTGGGCAGATTTGATTGAAACAAAGTAATGCTGCAGAAGGTACTTTCCTCAAGGTGGCGCAACTGTATTTTGTTTGTTTTTTAAATTGCACCATTCTTTTTCATTTTCTCGTTATTTCACTTTTATTTCACATTTATTTTAAACCAGATTTCATTTTCTTGTTATTTCACTTTTATTTCACATTTATTTTAAACCAGATGCAGTATATGTAGAGTAGAATTCTTCTTTTCTTCTATTTTGAATATTTGACACCAAAACTGCTGCATAAGAGCAGGCAACACAAGGTGCCTTTCCGGTGCCATACATGAAATGACTTTAACTTTGATGTGGAGGCCTTGATTACATGACTTTGGGGCATACACTGCAACTTCCCTCTCCCCGCTGACTGCTGCCTGTCACACTGAGTAGAAGAGCCGAGGAAGCTTCCACTAAGTCCCTCCTCGGCTCTTACCTGCCTAATCACAGACCATGCGGAGGAACCTGGGAGGAAGATTATTTCCTGCCCCCCATCGAGCTGCGTGCTGTATCCGAGGTCTGTGTTGGGGAGGAGGGGGGTTTGGTGGCTTTTTTATAGCTGGGGGGAGGGGGGAGAAGATAATTTACAATAGACCGGGGGATAAGGGGGCTTATGGTAGGCTTGAGATGCCAATCCAGCCTAGGGTGGGAGGAGGTACACTGCTGACCCCTGATCTCTGTAAGCTGTTGACCCCTGAACTCCACGCACTGTACACGGCGCACCCCTGAACACCGCATTCTGTACACCACACACCCCAACACTGCGCACTCCTGTACACCGCGCACCCCAACACGACACACCCCTTTGTACACAGCCCACCCCTGAACACTGAGCACCCCTGAACACATCACTATGTACGATGCACACCCCTGTACACCGCGCACCCCTGTACGCTGCGCACCCCTGAACACTGCACTCTGTACACCGCGCACCCTGTACACCGCGCACCTCTGTACACTGCGCACCCCTGACCACTGAGCACCCTTGAACACCGCACTCTGTACGACGCACACCCCTGAACACCACGCACCCCAACTCCACACACCCCTGTACACTGCGCACCCCTCTACACTGCGCACCCCTGTACACTGTGCACCCCTGTACACTGCCCACCCCTGAACACTAAGCACCCCTGAACACTAAGCACCCCTGAACACCGCCCACCCCTGTACACTGTGCACCCCTGAGCTCTGCACTCTGTACACTGTGCACTCCTGAGCTTCTCACCCTGTACACTGTGCACCTCTAACCTCCGCACCCTGTACACTGCGCACCCCTGAGCTTTGCACCCTGAGCTCCGCAACCTGTACACTGCGCACCCCTGAGCCTCGCACTCTGTACATTGTACAATGTACACCCCTGAGCTCCACACTCTGTACATTGTGCACCCCTGAGCTCCGCACTCTGTACATTGTGCACCCCTGAGCTTCTCACCCTGTACAATGTGCACCCCTGAGCTTCTGACCCTGTACACTGCGCACCTCCAATCTCCGCACCCTGTACTCTACGCACCCCTGAGCTCCACACCCTGTACACTGCGCACCCCTGAGCCCTGCACCCTGTAAACTATGCACCTCTAACCTCCGCACCCTGTACTCTGCGCACCTCTGAGCTCCGCACTCTGTACATTGTGCACCCCTGAGCTCCGCACCCTGTACACTGCATACCCCTGAGCTCTGTTCCTCTGTACACTGCGCACCCCTGAGCACCGTTCTCTGTACACTGTGCACCTCTGAGCTCCGCACCCTGTACACTGCTCACCCCTGAATCCTGCACTCTATACACTATGCACCCCTGAACTCCCTGTGGTTAAGTTCCTGCACTTGAGAAAAAAAGCCCTATATATATATATATATATATATATTGTAAGATTGGGGGTTGTTAGCTCTCGTGGTAGATGCGTTTTTCCAGTGATTCCAGCCAGTCAGGAACTATTTTTAAGGGAACGGTAGCCCACTTTTATTTAAAAGCACAAAAAGTTCACAAATACATCAGTAGCCCTCACAGGGGGTTCCACCATTACTGTATTTTGCATACTCAACAGTTTAACCTTCTGGCTTTCATTCTAGCGATCCGGCTGTCTCAGGCCTTTAGCCTAGGCCTAAAGTCTGCTCCTCAGAACAAACAGAGTTTCCTAGAGATAAGCTCACTCCTCGCTTACTCCCGGTCAGCACCTTCTTGCTTACTTCAGCAATGACATCTGCCTCCTGCAGACATGCATACTCTGGCTGCACCCATGCAGCATCTGACTCCTCTCAAAGGGATGGGAGTCCACCTGACTCCCATACACAGACTTCCTGTCTGTTGGGTGGAGCCCTGAGCTATAGTCAGGTCAGAACTAAATAGCCGAACACACAGCTGTGCAATCAGCATGTCTTTCTCTACAAAATCTGGCGTAAACCAACACTCTTTAAGGTCGCACAGTCGCACCGTTACATATCCTCCCCCCTGTTTCGAACCGGAGGGAGGAACACATAAACCCATCATCCTAAATGGGACACCTCTGTGCTAGCCATTGGCTGCGTAGGCCCATTTCTTCTTCCGGATATGTTTCCACCAACACTTCGCTTTGACGCCTCTGTACCAACTATCAGTAGCAGGAGTCCTAATCTGCCTAGCCTTTTCTCTAAAGGGGCACTCCACCCACATATTCTTCCGGGTGTGCTTCCACCAGCACTTCTTCCTGAACCATGGGCTCCCACTAATCTCTCTATCCCTTCTACCTTCTGGCCTCAGGATCCTTCTTTTTTCTCCCACAGACCTACTCTCCCAGGACTGTTGGAGACCCCCTTTTATGAACTCTGTCAGGGACTGCCCATTCTCACTACCTGATGCAACATTAATCAACAACATTTGTTTCTCAGGTTCACTAACCCCTGTGTGGTTACTCTTGGCAACCAAACTTTCTGTGATCAACACCATATCCTTCTGTTTAACCTCAATAGCAATGTTCCACAAAGGGTTATTCAACTCAATATTATCATTGGGACCTCTTATCCCCTTGTTTGCTAGGACAGTGTCTATGGAGGGACCACCTACAGGCAAGCAGTTACTCCCTATGGCACAGTCCCGCAGTTTCACATCGGCCCCTGTTGTCCAACACTCCAATAGCAATTGTCCTACCAACGCACATTTTTCACCACATTTTTCCACATCAATCTCTTTAACCATTTCTGTGTCCATTGGTACCTCAACCAATAGCTCAGAGTTGTCTGACAGTGCTCTATAGTGCCTCTCATACACTTTTCCGTTACAGTTACCATCACTGTTATTTCCTGTCGAAGTGTCTCCGGGTACCTCAAACTGCACCTCTCTGCGCGTGATGGACAGAATTTCCACTACTGCCACGTCCGTTCCGGGCCCTTCCTTTACATGAGGTGTAGAGGGTGATACAGTACGCGCGCCATGTACCAACCACTGCTCAGCCACACCTTGGACCACACCAGAAGGAATGCACCCCATCACACCAGCGTACGGAGAGACTTCCCCTATGTCCATTATCTCTAATTCCTCCAGCAATTCCCCGAGCGCCTTCTGCACAAAACCGCCGCTGGAAGCACTCTCGAAGAGAACTGTGAGACAACTTTCCACAAAAGCAACCAACAGTGCAGCAACCAATTTTCATCAACATTGCTTAACAACGCATGTATCACCTGCATCCACGACTGGTACTATGCAGTACCATGTCGCCCTTCTTTGGTGGATACATGCAGGTGTACATTGGAAAGATTTTCACCAATTCCCACAACATTTCAGTTATTTCTAGACATGCCGCATCTAAATACAGAACTCTAGGAACTTTTCCTTTACTAACAATGTGGAGGAACTAATTTGCTAAGGCGTGAGAGGTCGAGATACTTAAAGAGACCTCTACCTCAGAGGCAACTGACAAGACTTGCGGCTCCCCCTGAGCACTGCAAATCGCATGTGTCACATTCATCCTTTCACTTTCAGCAACACTGAGCCCTTCCAAGTCGCTATCCTTTACCTCATCAACCTGACGCTCAACATTACTCATCGCTTTTACTGTGGACAAAACCTCTGCCATGCATGCGCCCTTTTCAGATCCTTCCAACTGGAGAGGGTTAATTTCTGCAAAAGCCAAATCACCTGTGTCTACCACACTGCAGCCTCTCCATTTAGCACAGCAGAAATTGTGTCCACCCACCAGTGGCATAGCGTGGGTTGTCAGCGCCCGGGGCAAGGCAAGTAATCTGCGCCCCCCCCCAACCTGCAGACTTTTAGCACTCCGCGAGTCCCTTCCTTTCCTACAATAGTACTGACCAACCTGATTTCTACACTGACCACTACACTAACCTATCCGATTCCTACACCGACCAACCTGATTCCTTCGCCGACCACTACACTGACCAACCTGATTCCTATCCTGCCCACCCCACTACACTACAATGTCCACTAAACTGCACTACACTACACTGCCAACTAAACCCCACTACACTGCCCACCCCATCACACTGCCCACTAAACTACATTACCCACCCCACCACACTACACTGCCCACCCCACTACTCACTAAACTCCACTACACTGCCCACTAAACTTCACTACACTACACTGCCCACTAAACTCCACTACACTGCCCACTAAACTCCACCCCACTACATTGCCCACTAAACTCCACTACACTACACTGCCCACCAAACTCCACTACACCACACTGCCCACTAAACTCCACCCCACTACATTGCCCACTAAACTCCACTACACTGCCCACTAAACTCCACCCCACTACATTGCCCACTAAACTCCACTACACTACACCACACTGCCCACTAAACTCCACTACATCACACTACCCACTAAACTCCACTACACTACACTGCCCACTAAACTCCACTACACTACACTGCCCACTAAACTCCACTACACTACACTGCCCACTAAACTCCACTACACTGCCCACTAAACTCCACCCCACTACATTGCCCACTAAACTCCACTACACTACACCACACTGCCCACTAAACTCCACTACACTGCCCACTAAACTCCACTACACTGCCCACTAAACTCCACTACACTACACTGCCCACTAAACTCCACTACACTACACTGCCCACTAAACTCCACTACACTGCCCACTAAACTCCACCCCACTACATTGCCCACTAAACTCCACTACACTACACTACACTGCCCACTAAACTCCACCCCACTATATTGCCCACTAAACTCCACTACACTACACTACACTGCCCACTAAACTCCACCCCACTACACTGCCCACTAAACTCCACTACACTGCACTACCCACCACACTATAATGCCTACCCCACTACACTACACTGCCTACCCCACTACACTGTCCACTAAACTTCACTACTCTACACTACCCACCCCACTACACTACACTGCCCACCCCACCACACTACAATGTTCACCCCACTTACACTACAATGCCCACCCCACTTACACTACAATGCCCACCCCACTTACACTGCACTACAATGCCCACCCCACACCCCACTTACACTTACACTACAATTCCCACCCCACTAACACCACATTGTCCACCCCACTACACTGCCCACTACACTACACTGCCTACCCCACTACACTACAATGCCCACCCCACACCCCACTACAATGCCCACCCCACTACACTGTCCACTAAACTTCACTACTCTACAATGTCTACCCCACTTACACTACACTGCCCACCCCACTACACTACAATGTCCACCCCACTTACATTACAATGCCCACCCCACTTACATTACAATGCCCACCCCACTACACTGCAATGCCCACCCCACCAACACTACAATGCCCCCCACTATACTACACACCCCACTTACACTACACTGCCCACCCCATACATTACATTCATTTAACCATTTAACCCCTTACATGCTGAAAGCCCTGGGGATACACCATGAAGCTCAATAAATGATTACTCCAATTCCTGCAGCAGGAGGGGGGCTTGGAGGGGGCTTTTGGCATGTAACTGTCTGTACTGTGTGTTCTTGCTGGCTGGCAATTGCAGTACACTAACAAGTGGCTAACAAGTGGCATGGCGCGGGTGGCGTGACTCTAACTAACTGGCTGCTCTGATCTGAGATGGCTCCCGGCCTCCCTCACAGGCTCACTCGTGACTCACCTCCTTTTTCTGTTGTCCATCGGTATGCCACACTGCCGAGTGCCAGATGAAGTCCACTGCGTACTTCCAGATCCGGCGCGGTTAGGAGGAAGGGTGGAAGAGAAGATTACAGAAGTGCGGGCGGAACTCCTCCAGGAGCAGCCTTCGCGCATGCGCCGCCCGCGTTTAAGGACTGGCCAGCCCTGCCGCAGCACATGATCACATTCGCCCAATCAGAGGGCGCCAGCTGCCGCAACATGGAGGCCGGGAAACAGTGACACAGGGACCGGGGACACAGAATTGAGACGTGATAGAAACTAACTGGTGTGGGATTTCGCGCCCCCCCCAATGTTGCGCCCGGGGCCACGGCCCCCCCTGCCTCCCCTACGCTACGCCTCTGCCACCCACTGTTACCCACTGAGCCTTCCTTGTTTAAATGCACTTGTGGCAAAACATTTTTAAACACAACAGGCTGCAATAACATAACTTCACCACTTTGCTCAGGTGGTGCTTCATTACACCCATTATCACTACAAGTAATTTCAAACATTTGAGTTTTACCATTTTTCTCATTACCAAGGTCAAGTACCCTCTAATCCATCAGAGCGGCACCACAGTTGTCCCAGGCAACCTCTGGCTCCAACACACAGAGCTCCCTGGAGGTTTCTAAGGACACCTCTGCAGCCTTATATACTGTTGCTAAGAGGAATCGCATTTCCTGCTTGGCGATCACCCCTACCTCATTAAGCATCACATTACCATAAGTACATGTATCATCAGCAATATCTTCATCATCAGCATTCATAACCATAGCAGTTTTACAAGCTCTATCAAATTGACTTGTGTCATAACACATGGCACCCTGCGTGCCACTCAGCACACCACCCTTCCTCTCCAAAGGAATTATTTTGCCCACTAGGGCGTCTTCACAGTTGTCCTGGGAAACCATTTGCCTCACCACTGCAGGCTCCATGGTGGTTTCCCTTGGCAACTGCACAGCACCTGTCACTGTCACTAGGGAACATGGCATACCAACTGCTTTGGTCACCCCTAGCACATCTCTCCCAGCACTCTGCTGGATTACCTTAGGTGTACCCAGAGTCCATATGTCCTTTTCAATTTTTGACCTCACTGCAAGCAGGGTTTTAACCTGTGTCTCCCCACTGATCTGGGTAGCACACTGCAGCAAGTTCATTTTTACACCTTCAGTGAATCTCCCCTCTGGGGTCACTTTCACTTCAGTGAGCAACCACACAGTCAGTCTTTCCCATGATTTTAACAGGAACAGTCTTACCATTCTCTTTAGCAGGGGTTGAAGGCTTCAATTGAGGGCTTTGTCCCTTCTTTGCTGTGCTCTCACAAGCAGACGCCCCCTCCTGGACACAGGGTAACATTACATCCCTCTTGGATTTTCCAACATCGCCTGCAGGCAAAACAAATTTCCTGTTGCCAGGGGTAACAGCAGACCCACACACCTGGTCATACCCCTTGCAGGATGCTGGATATGATACGCTCTTCTCTGGGCTTGCAGGCAAAGCATTAAGCCCAACAACACGATCAGCAGCTGTATTCCACAAGCTTGGACAAGAAAAGATCCCGTGGCCCAGCTGACCACATTCCAGGCATGGCACTTGGCGACTTTCTCCTGTTGCCAAGGGAGACGGCACTCTCTCAACATGCAGACTTTCACTGATATCTCTATGAGGATGGTGGTATACCTCCTCTCTGTAGCTCCTCCTTTCTGAAAACAAACTTTCTCCGGTTGCTATGGGAGACCACATTCTCCCCGCTGATCTTTTCCAGCGCTCTCTAGACTGGACTGCTCCTAAAAAATTGTCGTAGTCATCTCGGTTACTATACATCCCACGGTACACCTCCTGGTACTTTTCGATCAGAAAAGGTTGCACCAACTCAACCCAGCGATTTCTGGGCCATCCTCTGTAGGAAGCAATCATCGCAAACTCCTCCAAAAAATCTTCAACATATTCCGAAGGTAACATAGGCCGTATGAAGTTAGCTGTACGGATTTCTGCTTTCTTGCCACGGGCAACCGCACCCATCTGCTCAATCTTTACACTCAGAGCAGGCATCTCATACCTTTGCTTTACTGGAGCCTGGGACAAAGAGCACTTGGAAACTTTATGCCCCCACTCACTGCACCGCAAACAGCGCACTGGTTTCTTAGCACTTTGCACATTGATAGCTGGCCATCTTGCACCAGCGTTGCCAGGGGTAACAGCATGCACTTCCTCTTTAACTTGGTTCAGTGCAGCCAAGTGTCGCCTGCACCAATCCACTGCAGACTCAGACTCTGGTGAACTCTCCATACTTGCAGTCACCTGTGCACTCCTTGCGCCAGTGTTGCTAGGAACAACACCCGCTCTGTCTCTCATCTCAGCAAACATTGCTTCCTTTTTGCGTTTTGACCGTGCCATCTCTGCAGTCAGGCCAACAACGGTTTTTAACACAGTTCCTTTTAACACAGGAAAATGTAGGGTACTGTCTCCAAGACTTGTAAACAGCACACTTTCACATGCAGACTTCACTCTCTGCTTGAATCATTCATCCACTGGACCTTCCTAAGTGGACACATCCTCTCAAGCCACGTTGAGCTCACTTCCACAGGCACATCACCTGTATACAACACAGTCCATTAATTGAACTCCTGTGCAATGCAGTTCACCTGGCTGTCCCACACATCTAACAGCAGTTCACCGCAGAAAACTTTGACTTTTCATTCACATTGGCTGTTCATCACAGTATTGCTGCAAAACAAACGGTTTCTTTCTACTCACTGTTTTGGTATGCGCGGATCTGGAACTCTTCCAAAAACTGCCCGAAGCAATACCTCCACCATATGTAAGATTTGGGGTTGTTAGCTCTCGTGGTAGATGCGTTTTTCCAGTGATTCCAGCCAGTCAGGAACTATTTTTAAGGGAACAGTAGCCCACTTTTATTTAAAAGCACAAAAAGTTCACAAATACATCAGTAGCCCTCACAGGGGGTTCCACCATTACTGTATTTAGCATACTCAACAGTTTAACCTTCTGGCTTTCATTCTAGCGATCCGGCTGTCTCAAGCCTTTAGCCTAGGCCTAAAGTCTGCTCCTCAGAACAAACAGAGTTTCCTAGAGATAAGCTCACTCCTCGCTTACTCCCGGTCAGCACCTTCTTGCTTACTTCAGCAATGACATCTGCCTCCTGCAGACATGCATACTCTGGCTGCACCCATGCAGCATCTGACTCCTCTCAAAGGGATGGGAGTCCACCTGACTCCCATACACAGACTTCCTGTCTGTTGGGTGGAGCCCTGAGCTATAGTCAGGTCAGAACTAAATAGCCGAACACACAGCTGTGCAATCAGCATGTCTTTTTCTACAAAATCTGGCGTAAACCAACACTCTTTAAGGTCGCACAGACGCACCGTTACTATTAGGGTTGTCCCGATACCGATACTAGTATCGGTATCGGGACCGATACCAAGCATTTGCGCGAGTACTTGTACTCGCGCAAATGCTCCCGATGCCTTGTCCGATACTTCGCCGAGAGGGCGAAGAGGGGGCGGAGAGCGGGGTGGGGGGCGGAGACCAAAGCACAGAGGGGGCGGAGAGCGAGGCGGGGGGCGGAGACCAGAGCGGAGAACAGAGCGCAGAGGGGGGCGGAGAGCGGGCAGGGGGCGGAGACCAGAGCGGAGATGGGGCAGAGAGCGAAGCAGGGGGCGGAGACCAGAGCGGAGACCAGATCGCAGACGGGGCGGAGAGCGAGGCGGGGGGCGGAGACCAGAGCGGAGACGGGGCGGAGAGCGAAGCAGGGGGCGGAGACCAGAGCGGAGACCTGATCGCAGACGGGGCGGAGAGCGAGGTGGGGGGTGGAGACCAGAGCGGAGAGGGGGCGTAACCAGAGCGGAGAGCAGAGCGTGTCTTCAGGCGGGTAAGTAAAATTTCATTGTGACATGCACACAGATTTGTTTTCCTTCCGCCTTTGTGATCAAATGGTTGCCTGCCTTGCCTGTCTTTCTACTGGTCACCCTGCTATTTTGCTCAATGTGCTCCCCCTGACTCTCCTGCCTGTTTGTTTTTCGATGCTGGAGGGGAGGGAGTTTTTTAAAAAGACATTAACCACTGAGAATGGCCCAGGGGGAGGGAAGAGCTGGGGGTGGGGGTGGGGGGGTGCCTTTGCCAATGTAAGAGGCATTCTTCCCACTGTCCACCAATGTAAGAGGCATTATTCCCACTGACCACCAATGTTAGGGGCATTCTTCCCACTGACCACCAATGTAAGGGACATTCTTCCCACTGACCACCAATGTAAGGGACATTCTTCCCACTGACCACCAATGTAAGAGGCATTATTCCCACTGACCACCAATGTAAGGGGCATTCTTCCCACTGACCACCAATGTAAGGGACATTCTTCCCACTGACCACCAATGTAAGAGGCATTATTCCCACTGACCACCAATGTAAGGGGCATTCTTCCCACTGACCACCAATGTAAGGAACATTCTTCCTACTGATCACCAATGTAAGGAGCATATGCTGACTCAGTACCATCTATCACTGCCATCTATCAGTGCCAGCCACCTGCCATCTATTAGTGCCAGTGCCATCTATCAGTGCCAGCCCCCTGTCAGTGCCAGCCATATGTCGGTGCCAGTCATAAGTGCCCGCCACCTGTCAGTACTCATCACTGCTGCATATCCGTGCCACCTAATCATATCAGTGCTCATCAGTGCTGCTTAATCAGTGCCGCCTATCAGTGCTGCATAGCAGTGCCACCTAATCTGTATTGTGCTTTAAAACTGTCACCTGACATTATAAAAAAGTATCGGTAATCGGTATCGGCGAGTACTTGAAAAAAAGTATCGGTACTTGTACTCGGTCTTAAAAAAGTGGTATCGGGACAACCCTAGTTACTATATATATATATATATATATATATATATATATATATATATACACACACACACACACATGCATGTGTGCTTTGAGGTGCACACCCTAATGCAGTTGGCTGCGCACACCTATGCTAGCTCTAAACCTTCTCTTAGCCACATTCTAAGCCTAATCTATCTAGCCCTGTAAAAAAACGGCTATACTTTCCTCTTCTGCAGCCAATCCGGCCTGGTCTCCAGCGGCACCCTCTGTGTGCAGAAGAAAGCCTACAATGGCTGGTAAGTGACATCGCCCATAGAGTTACTATGGTGCTTCCGTTGTCGGCTGCCTCTCCTACACACTCCTACACACTGACGCCACCGCTGACAGCTCAGCCTGGGACTGGATTAGAGTGGCTGCAGAATGGGTAAGTATTGTCACTTTTTCTTTACAGGGCTAGATAGATTAGACTTAGAATTTGGCTGAGAGTAGGTTTATAGTTCCACTTTAATAACAGGAGTGGGTCTTAGGCCCAAGGTAAAGGAAGTCACACTGGGATTCTGGGGACCAATGGAAAAAGTTACATCTGGGGGTCCACCTGGCCAACTTGTCAAGTTTTTCAACACACAAAAAAATTGTCTTCATCCAACAACATTGCCACGACTGAACACAAAATAATTATACTTGGCATGGTATTTCAAACACAATTGTAGAAATATATTCATACAAATTATTCCATCATTTCTGTGCTCAGTGAACAACATCCAAGGTGTATATAACAGCAAAGAAACAAATGACTGGAAAATTGCATACACAGTAATTGCTTAAGCAGGTGTCGCTAAGTATGATGAGGATGACCAATAATTGGGCAAGCTTCTCTAAGCATGATGGGGATGACAACTAATGGTTCAGAGCTGAAATCATTGTATTACTCTACCCACATATGTTGACAATAGTTATGTAGCAAATACTCTCTAGTGAGAGTGAAAGAGAATCAGGAAATTTGAAGCAGGACTTGATTCTTATTTGCAGCCTGTAATCTATTTTTTAAAACCAGTTTTAGATTTTTTTAAATTGCCAAATGCCAATTTTACATTGCAGGTTCACACTACAACTGTGAGAAAAGTGCTTGGCTTATGGGCGCTTTTCAGTCTTCATGCTTTCAGTTTGTTTTAGCGTGATGAATGTGCTATCTCCATTACGAACGCTAGTTTTACCAGAAGGAGCGCTCCCGTCTTATACTTGATTCTGAGCATGCACGATTTTTTAAGACTCGGAAAAGCATACACACGACCGGTTTTCTCGTCGGGAAACAGGCCGACAAAAATCCTGACGATGAAAAACGAGAATCCTGATGAGAAAATAGAGAGCAGGTTCTCGACGAGAAACCATACACACGAACGGTTTTCTCGGCAAGAAAGCTCTCCCAACAGTTTTCTTGTAGTTTCTTGACGAGAAAACCAGTCGTGTGTACGAGGCTTAAAGCCTCGTAGACACGAACGAGTTTCTCGGCAAAAACCAGCAAGAAACTTGCTGGCAGAGATTTCTTGCCGAGAAATTCGTTCGTGTGTATGGTTTCTCGTCAAGAAAAGCGACAAGAATCTCGACGAGAAAATAGAGAACCTGCTCTCTATTTTCTCGTCGAGATTCTCGTCAGCCTGTTTCTCGACGAGAAAATTGTGTGTGTGTACACTTACCTTTTCGCCGGGAAGCCCGCGCATGCTCGAAATGACTTCGACGCATGCGCGGTAGCTTCCTAGGCATAGGTAGGGTGAACAAAGATGGCGGCGACGGCATCGAATGTGACGAGCGCATGCTCGTCGTATTCGAAGACGTCACCGCGTTCGCTCCATTCAAAGAACCGCGGGTTCTTTGAAAGGAGCGTGTGTACACTCGGCCGGGACAAGTTTCTTGTCCAAGAATCTCGTCGAAAAAAACAACATGTTTTTTTCGACGAGAATCTCGGCCGTGTGTACGAGGCATAAGACTTAAAAGTTGACAGTTTGTATGCAGACACTTCAACTTGGTCAACTTCAGTAGGTATAGATCTTTCTGCTTCCGATTTCCTCCCTGTCTTTTAGCCCTGGTTCACACTGGTGCGATTTGACATGTCAAATCGCATGTCAAATTGGCGAAATTTGCCGCAAATTGCGGCCAATGGCACCGTCCTAATCGGTGCGACGCCGCATCTGCGGCGCTGCACCGATTACAAAAAGTAGTTTTTGTACTACTTTTTGCGATTTCAGCCGCGATTTACATTGACATCTGTTTCAGATGTCTTTGAAATCGAGCTGAAATCGGGACTGCCAGCGGGAGTGAAATCGTGCGAGTTCTGCTGAACTCGCAGGCTTCACTCCCACAGCCCCAGTGTGAACGTGGGCTTAGTGTTCAAGCCTTGTTAAAATGTATGTTTGAGTAAAATTAAAAAAAACACATATGAAGTATATCTCTGTAATACATGCAAAAATGTGCATGTTTAATCTCTCTAAAATGCTGAAAATATAGAAAATTAACTTGTTATCCTGCCAGAAATAAAGACTTGCTGCATCTGCTGCAATTAAAGCGGTATTATCAGCCCTGCCTGTATAATCACCTGCTGTACTACAGAACACCTCCCCCGCTACTTTTCTCCCTTTCTCACAAGTTACCTGTTATTTCATTTGTTGTATGTTGACTATTCATCAGCCAGCAGTGCCAGTGCCAGTGTGGTCACAGTGTATGCATAGATGCATTGATTTATTTTCTAATAAACAGTGTGACTATCCTGACTCCCACGAGTTCCCCCACACACTGTGTGTATGGAAAGGGATCTTGGACATTGAGTTCTGAGGGATGTACCTAAGTCAAAAGGAGCTGACAGAAGTCACCCTGCCGATTCCTCCTCTCAGCAGCTGTCCCTACAAGAATTTTGCAAGCATGGTAATGACATCATAGGGGATAATGAAAAAAGTTTCTTACTACAGGAAAAAAAGTGAATGCTTTTACACAGATAAAAGAAAAATAAATGCTGTACTCACTAAGATAAACCAGGGACATGTCCTCGAGGAAGAAAGAAGGTCTAGACCTTAGGGTTACCTTGTGCCAGTGAAGAACAAGAAAAGGCATCTTGCAGGGCAGATCTGTCAGTTCCAATACTCCTTTAGCAGTGATGGCTACAAGGAAGGCAGTCTTCTGAGACAGTAAGGGAATCACCAAAATTGGTACTAAGGAAGTTTTCTGCATAACCCACAAAACCAAATTTTTGGAAAAAATAATTTGACAATGGGACCCATAACATATTTCAATGCCAGACAGTGATCAACAC
Organism: Rana muscosa; assembly: GCA_029206835.1. Taxonomy (NCBI): domain Eukaryota; kingdom Metazoa; phylum Chordata; class Amphibia; order Anura; family Ranidae; genus Rana; species Rana muscosa. Next base: position 786,043,316 of record CM055117.1, read on the forward strand.
TAGACTGGAGGAAGCTAAGAACCCAACTGACCAAAAAAGAATAGGAGCTGACTCCCTGGTGTGGAAATGAGCAAACTTCCTTGAAAGTGGAAACCATCAGCCCTAGAATCCTCACGCAGTAGTATTGAGACGCATCCCAGTGTTCTGTATTTCTCTTTGGAAAGAAACACCTTAGCATAGCTGGTGTACAGAATCAGCTGTACTTCAGATTTAGGGATTGCATGATAGAAGACTTTTGGATGTTTAGCCACCCAAAGCACTATAAAGTCTACAGAGTGATGTAAATGTTGGCTTTTAATTCCAGAAACAACATTGTCCCGAACAAGAGATTGTCGAGGCAGTTGATCTGGTCTGCGACACTAACATCACACCTACTAAAAAGCGTAAAAAGTTTTGGTATTGATGAAAAATGGGTGTGAGAAAGTAAGCATCATGTATAAAGGTACACTTAAATCTCAAAATAGGATTCTGATGTGCACAAGGAGGCGGGCAGATCAGAGAAGGACGACATTACAGAGAGCATAAGACAGAGTGCTGTCAAACCAAAAGCTATAAACTGTGCAGAAAACAAGCTGTGAGGAGTCGCCAGCAGCTGCAGTGACTGTATTTTTTATTTTTTTAGTTTCATGTTGCCAGTGAAAATGAAACAGAGAGGCACAGTCGTAGCAGGTGAAGTTCCTTTAGGGAAAAAATGCCACCGCAGAGCACTACACATCGACATGTGACCATGTCATGAGTCATAGACATTATGACACGCAATCACGTGTGTCTTAAGCATGCATTGGGTTTACACATATGCTGCACTCCTTGCAGTGCTTAACCATAGTAGCTAGTGGGTACTTATAGTGAACACAACAGATGATGCCAGGCAATACGACGATAAAAAAACAAGATGAAACCAGCACTCCAGCAATGTTTCTTTTCACTATTTTATTTGTGAAGGCTACCTCATGGGGTCCCTGTCCCAAGGTGTCATACTGGAAGTCTTTTATGTAAGTTTGAGCATTACAAGAATGTTTGTGTAACTGGCTGCTGAGAGCTAAGGATAGCAATAAACTTGAAATAAATGAACGCTTACCCTGACCTCCATCCAACCCAAGTTTAGATGGAGAATGAGAAACTTGTTGAAACATTTAGTTGCACAAAGCCTGTATCTCCCTCCCCCTATGTCTCCTTATGTGGTATTAGCATAATTGTTTTTGTATTGGGAGAATAAAATTATTGGATGGGTCCCCCTAGTCCCCACAAAATGTTTAGACATCTACATCTACAGATCCAAGAGAATTCGGAGAACTGCAGTGCTACAGAGACATGGGTAATAGCAGAAGAGCATCCTGAAGCTTTCAATTCTGTAGAGACAAGAGATATGCAAATGTGACTGGTATTTGTATTTCTACAAAGACTTGTAAGATGCAGTAGGACATGCTAGTACTTGTAGTTCTGCAGGCCCAGAAAACTGTTTAAAGTGGAAGTAAACCCTCCTATCATTTTCAGGCAAGGAAGCTGCCATCTTGGCCTCTGTTTAATCTTCAACTGCCATGATGCTGCACATGTGATCAGTTATGACACCAGCCATTGGATGGTTTGACAGTTTGGTTGAGAGCACAACCAATGTGACAGTTGGCATTCCTGGCATGCCGGGAATATAACTGCTTTTTGAAACTGTTAAAATCGATGGGTTTACTTCCGCTTTAAGCATCTCCACTTGTTTTTTGGTATACAGGAGAAAAGAAGACGCAAGGTATGGAATTAGAACATACAGAAGACAGATGGACAAGGAAAGACATACTGTATAAGCAAACAAGTGTGAAGCCTAGTACACACGGCCGAGAATCTCGTCGCAAAAAAAACATTGTTTTTCTCGACGGGTTTCTTGTCAAGCTTGACGAGATTCTTGTCAAGCTTTCCTTGCATACACACTGTCAATCCAAAATCTCGTCGGTCTAAAGCGTGGTGACTTACAGCATGTATGACGGCAGTATAAAGGGGAAGTTCCATTCTCATGGCACCACCCCTTGGGCTGCTTTTGCTAAACTCGTGTTACTGCGTGTTAGTAAAAGTTTAGTGGGAGACGATTCGCGCTTTTCAGTCTTCGTGCTTTCAGTTCGTTACAGCGTGACGAATGTGCTATCTCCATTACGAACACTAGTTTTACAAGAAGGTGCGCTCCCGTCTCATACTTGATTCTGACCATGCGCGGTTTTTGAAGACTCGGAAAAGCATACACACGAATGGTTTTGTCGTCCAAAAACAGTCTGACGAGAATCACGACGTGAAAAAGGAAAGCAGGTTTTCTTTTTTTCTCGTCGAGATTCACGACAGTTTTCTCGACGAGAAACCATACACACGAAAGGTTTTCTCGGCAAGAAAGCTCTCCCAACAGTGTTCTTGTTGTTTCTTGCTGAGAAAACCGGTCGTGTGTACAAGGCCTAAGGCAAAGTTACAATTTTACAGCACAACTCTGGGCTCTGTGCCCACTAGCTTTTGAGACCTCCCAGATGTACTTGTATTTCTTTTTTTTGTTTATTAACTTGCCTTTTTCAGATATCTTTTCATTGATAATGTGATGTGCTGCATTATTTTTCTCCTCAGTATTTATCTGGCTGTTAGTGGTCCTGAATAATGCAAAGAGCTGTGATGACGTGTTGACATATGGACCTTTCTTTGGCTTAAAGCGGTAGTAAACTGCCAGAAAAATAAAAAAACAATGGGCCCCCCTGCAGATTCAAGTCATAATGTACTAGTATGCCCTGCATTAGGCTCCACAGTGCTGCCATCTTCATACGGTCTTCCTTCCAGTTTCACAGACTCCGGCTATATGAATTGCCAGGGCCACGATGACATCACTCTTGAGCATGCCTGTGGGAGCCCTTGGCTCCGGCACGGAGCTCTGAAGGTTCGGCACAGTATGCCGTCCCTTCAGAGTGCATAGCCGGTGACACCACCAACTTTAATATAGGCTTACCTGTAGGTACAAGTTCAAAGGTTGAGCTTAATTCCACTTTAATACATTGTGGGTACAGAACATTGGGCTCTTCCGGGTTCAGGAATGCTCGACGTGATATCTTATGGAGAGTAAAGGCTTGTTTACACCTGAGGTTGGGGGGGGGTAAACCCTGCAGTTGACTCGTGCTTTTACCACATCCCAACTGCTACCCCCTGTAGAGGCAGTGGCCGGGGGTGTATACAAGCAAAGCATCATGGATGTGACGGGAATTATACTCCATGTCACTTTCAGCAGGTGTAGCGCTCACCAAATGTGACCCATTCAGGTCAATAGAGCTGTTCTGCAAGTGCCCCAAAACTATGTGCAATGTACACGATTGCAGCGCACTACTGCAGGATTCAACACCACCTTTCCACTTGTCAAATACGCTCTCTGAGCGTGGATCACTCTTTAGAAAGCACAGCAAGTATGAACAAGATCTAAGACCAGCAACCTTTTTCCACTTAAGGGCCAGATTCAATGTATGTGAATGCATGGAGGGCCACATTCACTTGCTAATAAATAAAGATAATAATCTGGACCCCTTTACATTACAAAGCCCCGCACCTCTGGACCCCTTTAGATTACACACCCCCCTGCACATCACTCAGCACCCCCCCTGCATATTACACAGCCCCCCTGCATATTACACACCCCCCTACACACACACCCTGCATATTACACAGCCCCCCCCTGCAGCTCTGCCCTTTCCTACCTTGCCCACGCAGAGAGGGAGACAGAGCAGAGTGGAGCAGGGAGCAGGAAGCGGAATGAGAATACTGGAGAGACACACAACAGTGCTCATAAGACAGCGGGAGCTTCCGGAGTTAATTTTTCATATTAACAAGCTGGTGATTGGTTGCTAGGACCACCTAGCAACCAATCACCTGGAAAGTTAACTCTAGAAAATCCTGCTGTCTTATCAGCGCTGCTGTGTGTCTCTCTAGTGTTCTCATTCAGCTTCCTGCTCCCTGCTCCACTTTGTTCTTACTTAAAATGTCCATGGGCTGGGTGCATGTGAATTCATCATGTGCACTGATGGGCTGGACATTTAGCGGCGGCGGGCCAGGAGCGGCCCACGGGCCATAGGTTGCATACCCCTGATCTAAGATATTCTGTAGGGCAGACCTGGGAAAATTGCAGGTTCCAGGGCCACATCGGCCCTTTGGCTTTCCCCATCTGTACCTTGATGCCTTAACTATCAGCATGCCTATCTGAGCCCGTCAGCTTCCTTACTGGATGGAGGAGGAGGAGCACATGCATTTAAGGGGAAGTAATCACATCTTAAAGATGAAAATCTTCCTACCTGTGTAAGGGAAGAAGTGTCGAGACTCAGTGGAGGAAAGGGTCTACAATCTGGTGAGTGTGTGAGCAGAACCATGGAGAGTGTGCACTATGAAGGTGTAGAGGAGCAGCAGGAAGCCACATACAGTACATGGGAGTAAAACACCGCCTGCAGGAAGACAGTATGATATCATAGCTCCTCCCAACTGTCCCTGATTTTGAGGGACTGTCCCTGATTTGGAACAATGTCCCTCTGTCCCTCTTTCCTACTCATTTGTCCCTCATTTTAGTCTATTCTATATAGCTGTATATAAAATGCACTTTTTGTGTTTCAAAAAATGTTTTCCAATGCTAAATTTTTCATCGGATTTCTAAATTGCTGCCTTTGTACATTTCAAAAGCCAATAAAAAGGAATAGTAGTGGTAAAGAAAAGCACTTGTGGGTTTAACTAATTTTTTTTGTATAATTCTATACCTACATACTTTTGCTAATAGGTGTCCCTCGTTCCCGTCTCAAAAAGTTGGGAGGTATGTGATAGGGATAAAATAACCATATACAATGCAAACATCTTTCTCATCTCAGAATATTTTATTTATTCCAGACAATAGAAATGGAATCCATACCATACCGTTCACAATAAAAAAATTGTTTAAACAGAGACCTTATACTGCAAAACGAAAATACCATAAACTTCATGTGTAGCAACATCTGTTTGTTTTGTTTTTTTCTTAATCCTTACCAATTAAAACATCTAAACATGGAAATGTTACTTGCAGTAATCTAATAACCGTACTAATCAAAACGTGCTAAACGAATAAGCCAGGCTTTGTAGGAAAACATTCAGAAAATGGGGTGAAATTGCAGCATAATTACATTTTATTTCATCCCACAAAGGCACTCTAACTGTAAGGCAAACTGCATTTTTCTGCCATTTGTTTGTATTCTTATCGGCAGGAGTTGGAAATTAACAGCGTTGCTAGTTTGCGTTTACTGTTAAGCCTGGAGAGCGAGAGATTGCTTTGCAAACAGCACAGTTATTATGTCTGCAGTTGGTACTCTTTGTATAAATTATTGATCAGCTGGCTTATTGCTCTTTCTGCTTAATGGATACAAATATCTGCTTGAGCAACTTTTATTACCTGTTGATAGATGAATTAAGACATGTTGTACTGGAAACGAGCAATGATGGCAAAGTACAATTAAATAATAGCGCAATGTTTGCCATCATTAATAAAGATAATGCAGTTTATGAACAGGACTTGGTTCCAATTTTTGTGTATTTAGCACAGTTTATGATTCGCCCAGTGCCTGTATACAGTATATCACATGAACTGTTTCTGGGCAAACAGTTGAGTTTAACCCTCTGACCACCAGAGAGGAACGCTGTGAATTTGTAGTTATTGTATGTGTGTTTAGCACGTTGTGTGATTAGCTTATTGTGGAGCTGAGTGTGCCAGCACTGCCAGCAGCAATGTAAAACAACTGATGTTTTATGCAGCATACTGAAGTAGGCACTTTTATACGTCCTCTCTGTTTTAGGCTTTCAGAAGCAGCCACCTGCTGGGAGAAAGCTGTACAATAAAGATCTAGCAATATTTAACACTAAACGGTCAGAAACCAGTGTTTGCTGGCAATGTAATCAGTGACCGCATGTAATACTTCATCAATTAACCCAACAAATGTTTCTCAAGTGACCATGGCGGATTACTCCTTAGATGATTGCTATTATAGCCAACCTAGTGGAAGATTACATTCTCTTTATAGGAACATTGAAAGTATTTTAACTATTGATGGGCATACATGGGTAGATCTGTGAATGTTACAGATCGACATGCTAGTTCATAATGAATTTTTCTACACTACTCAGATGTGGATACCCTGTGAACACTAAGTGGCAGCCTTTGAATGCAAATGATTGCTAACTGATCAGAGATTTTTCAGTATACTGTAGCTATTATAGTGACATTTAAAGCTGAATTCTAGGTATGGATTTTATTCCATAGTTATACATCCCCAGCTTGGACCAATGTGAGTATGCATATTTAACACTTGTGGGACTGCTGTGGAAGTGGAGAAACAGTAGTAGTTACTGCTACTACAGTAATCACTGCTGTCTTCTGGGCCCCATGCCAAGCGGATTCTGTGCTGCACATTAACCACAGGGCATTGCTAATTCAGCATGGGTGCCATTCACAGAATGTCTTGAATTTTTATTAATGGATGCAAAGCATTCTCTGACTGGACAAAGTAGAAAGGTGGGGCAGTGACATTACAATTTCCACCTCATCCAATCAGAGATCGCTTTGTATTAATTGAGAATGATGCAGATTGTTTTGTGAATGGTGCTCATGCTGAGCAAGCAACCCCTTGTGGTTACTGTGAAGTAGGGTAGTCATTTGGCATGTGGCCCGGATGATAATGGCTATCACAATAGTAGAGGCAACTATTGCAGTAATTCTCCACTTCCACAGTAGTTCCACAGGTATGGAATATGCATGCTTACCTCAGACGATGCAACCTATTGCGAAACGCGTCGGGTGACTCCACTGTTGTCATTTGATCATTTGCAAGCGCTGTTTATCCCTCCAATGTAAGTGTTCCTACCTACACAAAATTCAATATATTACAGTATTATGCTATGTGCCCATCTCTTTTCTCCCATTTTTGCACCATATATTGGTTTCATCAATTTGCCCTTATCGGGTTATACCCGTAAGCACTACCATCGGGATCCACTCCCTCTTTGTTTCCAAATTGGATTGATGTGTGGGATGCCCTGTTTGAACTGCAGCTGAGGACCCAGTCATCACCGTGGTTTACCTATGCTCAGTTGACCCTTCGAACATACGTTCTTGAGGGTCCACATCTTCTGGTAAGCCTTCCTTCCAACTGTTTGGTGGCGGTCATTTCATATTCGCACTTGCTTCCCTCAAGTTTTCTTTGGGATCACCCTCAAGTTTTCTTTGGGACTTGTTTTGAACATTTTTATTTCTGCCATTTCTTTTCACCATTTTTGCCAGTCACTATTGAACTTACCATTCTGAGGTGGTGGTCAATTTTCATCTCACTTGTGGTATTTCAACTGTGGGAGTATCATCCTAGAATATCCACACTGAACTTTTTTCCATCATCACTTGCATTCATTTGGATTTGTATATGTAATTTTGTTTAGTTTGATCATATATTATGGTTGCACAGTATCTCTTTTGTATGTAGGCATCAATTCATTCATTTAGCGCTACACGTTTATGTATTGCATGCTTATATTGGCCTAAGCTGGAAAAATGTAACTATGAAATAAAATCCATACCTGGAATTCAGCTTTAACCAATGCAAGGCCTTGATAGTTGGATACATTTTCATTCCTAATACATTTGCTTATCTTTCCTTTCTCTCTCTGTGTATCTTTTCTTTTGTGGACCTATCTAGATGTTTTAATGAACTGACCTATTTGCAGTTTGCAGAATTTTTTTTTTTTTTAGTGCATGTCCTATTTACTGCATCTAACAGGCTGAAAATCTCCAGTATGTAGAAGTGGTCTTGCTGAGACTGGAATGTATAATATGCAATTCCCTCCCCTCCTACAATTAAACCCCTATTGGGCGAAACATGTTAGAGGAGTTCTTCCGTGAGTAGAAGACCAAGCTAAAGTCATTTTTTACAAAGAGGCGCTCACTATATGCCAAAGCAGTATGGGGATGGTTGCAATTTTGTTTTAGTACTCGATGTGTCGGACAAACCAATTTTAATCTGACGCGCACCTGCAAACATTTTGGCTAGTTTGCTGGGATAACACATTGGGGCATTTGAGCAGTATCAGTATTGTTTGGTTTTTGACTCACTGTGGAATCTTAAGCGGGCCATAGATGGAGCAATTTTCTTTCCTGAAATCACCCTCCCACAGAGCCATTGTGTTCTCCCGGTGCGGGGGGTGTGTGCTTAGCTTTTTTTTAATTCACTCTGGTCTGATCACGTGATCATGCAGCTCAGGCTCCCCTGTTTCAGTGAGCGGCTGTTGCAGCAGAGGTGAGGGAATGCTGACAACCAGGGGATCATGGGAGCCTATGCGTTCCCAGAATTTACAGCTGTTGGCAAGCGCTCCCTTATACACATTTAAAGAAGCATGTAACCAGTCCGGGACAGTAGGTTATATGAGACAGGGAGGAAGATGGGGAAGGGAACATTTGTAGGAATAGTTATAGTTGGGGTTTTCTTTTACTTTAAGTATACTTATTGTTTTTTTTTTGTTTATTTGTTTTTGTTTCGTGTGCCTTTGGTTATGTTCTCCACATTTAGGCCGGGTTCACACTGGTGCTCCAACTTTGAGAGCACATGTCGGATGACATGTATAAATCAATGTTTCCCTATGCAAATCGTCTTAACTGGTCTGACTTGTGCCGGTCATACTTTTTCTACAGGTTCCTGCACTATTTTGGTCCGACTTCTGTCTGATTTCAGCCCATAGAATTAAATGGAAGTCGCATCCAAGTCGGATCCTCATCTTAATTGATGTGATTTGGATCGGACTATACAGGAAGATTACACAGGCATTCCCTGAAGTTGCTTCTAAGTTGCGTCCAAATCGTGTTGAAGTCACATCAAAGTTGCGTCGTAGTCACACTGAAGTTGCGCTGAAGTCGCCTGGCAAAGTCGTGTAGCTTTCATGTCAGAGCAATGTGAACCCAGCCTTACAGGCAGACCAAAATAATACTGAAGCCAAAATTTTGTATTCTTTTTTTTCATTTTGGATAGAGTAGGGGAGGGTTTACTTCATACTACAGTTGATTAACTTCATACCGTTGTCAGACTAAGGCCTGGTTCACACTGGTGTGACACAAGCTACGACTTTGAGAGCACATGTCGCATGACATGTAAAAATTAATGTTTCCCTATGAGAGCCGTCTTAACTGGTCGACTTTGGAAAAGGATCTTGTACTACTTTGGTCCGGCTTCTGTCCAATTTCAGCCCATAGAATTGAATGGAGGTTGCATCCAAGTCAGATCCTCTTCTTAATTGATGTGAATTGGATCTGATATTACAAGAAGATTACACAGGCATTCCCTGAAGTTGCTTCGAAGATGCTTCTAAAGGCCCGTACACACGGTCTGACTTTTTGCCAACAAACTTCAAAATGAGCAAGTTTGACAAAAAATCCGACCGTGTGTACGCTCCATCGGACAAACTTTTTGGGTTTTCATCGGACAAATGTTCGGTCTGCAAACGGACAAACTTTTCGCCAACAAAAGTAAGATGGAGCAAAGTCCGACTGTGTGTACAGAAATCCATCGGACTTTTGTCCGATGGACAAATAAGCATGCCCAGAACCAATGTTAAAATCAACCAACAATAGCAGAAGTTGACCAAAGGGTGGCGGTAAAGAGCAGAAAAGAGCAGAAAAACCATGTGATGTTGGAAACGTTTTGGGAAAGTTTGCAGAAAAGTCAGAGGGTGTGTATGCTATGGGTGTGCCCGGCCAACTCCCTTCGGACAAAAATCCACAGAAAGGTTTGTTTGAAGTCTGACCGTGTGTACGAGGCTTAAGTCCCGTTCGAAGTCGCTTGGCAAAGTCGTGCGACTTTCATGTCGGAGCAGTGTGAACCCAGCCTTAAAGCTTTTTTGACCCCACTTCTCCTGTAGGTCGTTCTGCACTCCCATATTCAGCTGACAGCAGGCTAATGGCAACTGTCAACTGACATCACTCAGCTGCTCCAGACTTTTGAGGGATCCTGACTTAATTTTGGGTTCCACCCAGATGCCTGGCCAGCAGCTGGCTCAGCATCTCAGCACACCACTGAGAGCATGAGCCAGCTGCTCCCGCCCCCTCCACAGCCCGGTGCTCCAGTGAGCATTGGCGGGCAGAGCAGAGAGCCGGTCAGTCACAGGCTCTCTGCTCACTGAATGCTGAGAACTGATCACAGCTTTTGATCACTCAGTTCTCGTGTGGAGGTGACCGGGGACAGATACAAAATTTGATCAATGCTGCATCCACCTAGGTAAGTATGTATGTTTGTTTTTTCCAAAACCCGCACTTCTATTTTAAATAAAAGAACATTTTAATAATTGTTTATTAAATCTAACCTGATTATGATACTTGGGCATTCTCACTTTGATTGCTAGTGTGAATTCAAAGTATGACTTGAGAAAATCACCTGTTAACTGCTAGTTTGTTGAACAAAATCTTTAGCAATGTTCTATTCATTTTGCTTTCTTTTACAATTGATGAGTTGTAATTGTACATAAACACTTGTTATTACTCATGATATAATAGTACATGCCAATTGCTATCAATGTATGGATCAAAGTACACTGTGTGTATCATAGGCAACAGTTGTTTCATCTATCATGCATCTAATTAAAAAACAAAAAAAAAGAACAAACTCAGATTTGCAGCGTTAAGTTCGTTAATGCTATACTAAACAACACAGTCACTTACAAGACTCTGGCTTGTCTGTGAAGCAAGGGCCACTGCTACATTATCTAATAATTAATGTCACGGATACAATAAAACGCTGGACTCTACGACCAGGATTTGCTCTTTGATTTGTTTACAGAGTTTGACTTTTATGTTTTTTTGTTTTTTTTTACTCTGGATTACTTGTGAACTGTTTTAGCAATTTCATTGCAGGAAATTTGGCGTTTAAGTAATATCCTTTAGGCCCCTTTCACACTGAGGCGTTGAAAAAACGCTCAAAAATTATAGGATTTTGTACCTCTATTTTACCGCGATTTTACCGCGTTTTTACCGCGATCGCGGTAAAAATAGCGCTAACGCGTATGCGTTTTTGCCGCGATTTTACCGCGTTTGCGCTAAAATTAGCGCGAACGCGGTAAAAATGCGGTAAAAACGCATAAGCGTTAGCGCTATTTTTTAACATAACGCTTATGCCTATGCATTTTTACCGCGTTTTTACCGCGAATCCCATTCATTTCAATGGGGATAGGCGTTTTTACAGCGCTATTTTATGCGCCCTAAAGTTGCTCTAAAAAAGCTGTTTGCAGGATTTTTTTCAACGCCCAGCCAGCAAAACGCCTCAATGTGAAAGCCCTCAGAGATTTCACATTGAGAATGCTGGGGCAGGATTATTTCAGGTGTTATTACAGCGCTATTTTTACCGCAAAAACGCGGTAAAAACGCCTCAGTGTGAAAGGGGCCATAATGGCTTATGTTTTCAAAGATGGAAGCTTTCAAACACTTTAGGTTTCTACATCAGTTAACTGCAAAGCTTGTCCTAATTTTGTTTATTTTATTTGAAAAAGGTGTTTTGCATGAACGTAATAAATGAAGTGTTTATACAAAGACTGTGAACCTGATTTGCTAATAAAGGGAATAAAGAAAAGCAGGAATTTACAACTACAGTATGCTTGCACTGCTGGCTGGCATGAGCGTGTAGATGTAAAAAGCTTATAATGAACACATTGCCTGACCCTAGCAAATCATACATTGATGTGTAATGCATACAGTGCTGTCCTAGATTGCAGTGAGCACTGAACATCGAAATAATGCTCTAAATAATGCTGCTTTTGTGCTTTCTGTTCTGATAAGGTTCACAAAAGAATGTGTATGGGTCAACATCTTTACTTGAAAAAAATAAAGGTGACCAGATTGCTGAGCAATAAAACACGCATTCCAAGCAAAGCAACAGGTAAAAAAAAATTGTAGGGTATGCTGCCAGAGCAAAAAAAAGTGTATGTATGGGTATTTATCACTGGAAACCTGTTCAGACGCAGCAATGGATGAAATTGTGTACAGGCAACAGCATGCATCTCTGCGCAATGTGATACCCTCATTGTATTATGCACTATGACTTTTTTTACCTTCTCTCTTTTTTTTTTTACTTACTGTATATCAGTACTCACTTTATGCAGTTTTGTCTCTATGTATTATGTTAATCCCCAACAACATTCAGATAGACCCCAAAACGTTGGATACATCACATTTTTATTTTAGGCAGTCCAGTTGTCTGGTTCCCCACTGTGCTTAGCTTTATGGCTCCCTCCATTGTCCCCTATAGTACTGCAGGGCACAGTAATGACATAGGAGGTCAGTGAATGAAACCAGAGAGTGTGGAGTGGGACCAGGCATCCTGACACACCAAAAGTGTTTTAGATGCCTGGAATCTTTCAGTTAGAAGAAAACGAAAAGACTGGAAATTGGGAGGCAGGATAGGTCGGTATTAAGTATTATCCCCTGGGTAGCAGAATAGGTAAGTATTAAATGTTTTCTTTGCAAGGAATTAAACAATTTTAATGAAGAACCTTTAAAATAGATATCTGTAAAATTGTCCTTACAGGACAAAAATTGGCAATTTAATTGAGCCAGTTTTCTAATCCAGACAATCCTGTCAGACATTATGGCCAAGCCATGACCATTTAATCATTTCTATTTATTAAAAAAATACAGCTTGTTCGAGACTATAAAACCAATAGTAATTTTTCATTACTCTTAAGCCCTGTACACACGATCGGTTTTACCGATGAAAACAGTCCGATGGACTTTTTTCATCCGACAAACCGATCGTGTATGGGCCCCATCGGTCTTTTTTCCATCGGTGTTAAAAAATAGAACATGTTTTAAATTTATTCCGATGAAAAAAAAAAACGATAGCAAATTACTATCGTCTGTGGGGAACTCCATCGAATAAAAAACCCACGCATGCTCAGAATCAAGTCGACGCATGCTCAGAAGCATAGAACTTAATTTTTCTTGGCTCGTTGGAGTGTATTACGTCACGGCATTTGAGACGATCGGTTTTTTGACTGATGGTGTGTAGGCAAAACTGATGGAAGTCAGCTTCATCGGATTTCCGATGAAAAAATCCATTGGTTTAAAATCCATAGGAAATCCAATCGTGTGTACAGGGGTTAACCCTTGGACCTCTCCGCTGCCTTTGATACAGTTGATCACCCCCTCCCCCTCCTCAAAAAAACCCCTCAATGTTATTGGTCTCCATGGCTGTGCTCTCTGTCATTTACAACTCCACTTCCTCCTCTCCAACACCTCTTACCATTGGGGTCCCCCAAGGTTCAGTCCTTGGACCTCTACTATTCTCAATCTACACATCCTCCCTGGGTCAGCCTCCCATGGCTTCCGCTACCATTTATATTCCCGAATCTATTTCTCTACCCCTTAGCTCACCCCATCAGTCTCCTCACAAATCACTGATTTACCAACAGACATATCAGTCTGGATGTCCCACCACTTCCTCAAACTGAATCTAAAACCAAGCTCATAATATTTCCTCCCCCATGTGCCCCTTCCCCCTAACTTCTCTGTCAAGATCAATGGCACAACTATCAGTCCGTCCCCACATGCCAGGGTGCTGGGGGTAATCCTAGATTCTAAACTGTTCTTTCAGGCCCACATCCAATCCCTGTCCAAATCATGCTGCCTTAGCCTCTGCAACATCTCTAGATGTAACTGTAATGTCTGCCTTTATTTTGTTAAGTGCTGCGCAAACCGTTGGCGCTATATAAATCCTGTATAATAATAATAAATAATAATGATTGGGTGCTGATGGGGTTTTCTCTGTGCTTTCTCTTCCAGCTAACAAACTAAGTTTGTTAGTTGCGCAGTATTGTGAAATGCTGTAATGTCTGATTGTGCAAGGGATTACAGGGGCTGGTACTAAACCTGGGTACACATAGGCCGAATGGGCCAAATGTTGGGAGACAACGGGCAGTTAAAAAAAAAAACTGCCGACATTCGGCTTGTGTGTATGTCGAAAGCGCATGCTGGAAAACCAGCATCAGACCGACTCCTGATCAGCGCTCTCAACCAATGACAGAGAGCGCTGATCGGAGTGTTCTGGCACGGGGGGCGTCCACCTGTCAGAACACAACAGCTAAGCGGGGGAGATCAATGAACTAGCCACGCATGCTTAGTACAGCGGCCCTGACCGGAGCTGACAGTTTTTTTTAAACCCACGGAGTTGAATGAAAAAAACGAATATCCCAAGGATATGCCAAGGAGCAGCCCACTGCCAGATTGTGGAGGAGAGTCACCTGTCAGGGGAGCAGAGGATCACGTAACTAAAAATGCATCTCTTCTCCCCTATAAAAAAATAAGCTATTAACACTTGCAGTGCAGGCATAGCTTCACTGCAAGGGATCATTTTTTATTTGCCTGGAGTTGGGCAAACACATGTATGTATGTATGTAATAATGTATTTCCAATGAATGCACTACTGAAATAAAATAGTAGGATTTTTAAAACAGCTTACCTGTAAAATCCTTTTCTTGGAGTACATCACGGGACACAGAGCAGCATAGTCATTACTATGTGGGTTATATAGAATTACCTTCAGGTGCTGGCACTGGCAACTTCCAAAACAGGAAGTACCCTCCCCTATATAAGCCCCTCCCATCCGGGAGTACCTCAGTTTTGTAGCAAAGCAATACGTGTCCCCAAAAGAGGGGTGGGAGCTCTGTGTCCCGTGATGTACTCCAAGAAAAGGATTTTACAGGTAAGCTGTTTTAAAAATCCTACTTTCTTGTTCATACATCACGGGACACAGAGCAGCATAGTCATTACTATGTGGGACGTCCCAAAGCAATGCCAAATGAGGGGGGGGGATACACCATACATAAGCTGGGCGCCATCAGGCATGAGGATCTTTTGCGGCCTGCAACACACTGCGCCCAAAGGCGACATCCTCCTGACTTCTAACGTCCACCTGGTAGAACCTAGTAAACGTGTGTACTGAAGACCATGTTGCGGCCTTACAAATTTGAGCCAGGGAGGCCTGGTGATGCACTGCCCATGAAGTTCCAACTGCTCTCGTGGAGTGCGCCCTAACTTTGAACGGAGGCGGTCTACTTCTCAAGCCATAGGCTTGTATTATGACCTGTCGAATCCACTTGGCTAAAGTAGATTTTGATGCTGCCTGACCCCTTCTGGGGCCCTCCGGCAGAACAAACAAAGAATCCGTTCTACGAATCTGAGCAGTGGCTTTTAGATAAGCTTTAACTGCTCTTACTACATCCAAAGAATGCAATAACTTTTCCTCTACCGAGCTTGGTTTGGGGAAAAAAGAAGGAAGAACCACATCCTGGTTCAAGTGAAACCTCGATACCACCTTAGGAAGAAAGGCTGGGTGAGGGCGTAATACTACTCTGTCCTTATGAATAACCAGATATGGCTCTTTACAGGACATGGCGGCTAATTCCGACACTCTTCTAGCCGAGCATATGGCTACTAAAAATATCAATTTTCTGGTGAGTAGAACCAAGGAAATGTGCCGCAAAGGTTCAAATGGCTGCTTCTGCAGAACCGACAGAACCAAATTTAGATCCCATGGGCATATGGGAGCTTTAATCGGTGGAATAATACGAGACACACCTTGCATAAAGGATTTGACAAGTGAATGCATAGCCAGGGGCCTTTGAAATAGTATTGATAAGGCCGAAACCTGGCCCTTGGTAGTACATAAGGCAAACTTCCTGTCTACAGCCCACTGCAGGAAGTCCAGAATTCTGCCTATAACGTACTTACGTGGATGCCATTTTCTGGCCTCGCACCAAGTGATGTACGCCTTCCAAACTCTATAGTAGATCTGCCTGGATACAGGCTTCCTGGCATTGATTATAGTTGATACCACAGAGTTAGAGAGACCTCTCTTCTTTAGGATGTGGGATTCAATAGCCAGGCCGTTAAACTTAGAGTTAGTAAGGAAGGGTGGTATATCGGTCCTTGCGAAAGCAGGTCCGGATGACGTGGAAGGGTCCAAGGACTCCCCACAGACATTTTGATGATCTCCGCGTACCAGGCCCTTCGGGGCCACGCTGGAGCCACCAGGATCACCGGCTTCTTTTCCAACCTGACTCTGCGAAGGAGTCGAGGCAACAATTGTAGTGGAGGGAATGCATATATCAGTCTGAACTGATCCCAAGGGAACACCAGAGCATCCGAGCCGCAAGCGAGGGGATCCCTTGTCCGGGAGACAAATCTGTCCACCTTTGCGTTGAATCTGGATGCTAGCAGATCTACATCCGGTGTTCCCCACCGCTGACATATTGCTCGGAAGACCTCGGGATGAAGGGACCATTCCCCTGGGCATAACTGTTGGCGACTCAGAAAGTCCGCCTTCCAATTCTCCACCCCTGGAATGAAGACAGCTGATATACATGGGACATGCTTTTCTGCCCATTCCAGGATGTGACTTACTTCCCTCTGGGCTGCACGACTCCTGGTGCCTCCCTGATGATTGATATATGCCACTGCTGTGGCATTGTCTGATTGAATTCTGACAGGGGGCCCTTGGAGTCTGGATGTCCAGGCTACTAGGGCATACCGGGCTGCTCGTATCTCTAAGAGATTGATGGGCAGGGTTCTTACTACATTTGACCATCTGCCCTGGAGAGACCATTGCTCCAGTACTGCCCCCCAGCCTATAAGGCTGGCATCTGTAGTGACCACCTTCCAGGATATCGGACTGAAGGGTTTTCCCTTCTGGAGATTCTGGGGAATCAACCACCAGCAGAGACTCTTCCGAACGGAAGGGGACAAAGCCATCGGGAAGTCTAGAGCCTGAATCTTTCTGTTCCAGGCTGACAATATGGCCCTCTGTAAATTCCTTGAGTGGAATTGGGCGTATGGCACAGCTTCGAATGATGCTACCATCTTTCCTAGCAGCCTCATGCACAGGCGTATGGACGGCTGTCTTTTTGCACAAAGCAGACGGACCAAGCCCCTCAAAGAGGATACCTTGTCTAGAGGTAAGAAAATCTTCCTCTGGTCTGAATCCAGCCGTAGCCCTAGATATACCAGGTTTTTCACTGGCTGTAGGGCTAAAAAATACAAACAATATTCGCGCTACTAACAAATGTGAGCAGCTACAATGCCTATGGAAAAAGCAAAAAACAAACAATATACAAAAAATGTAGCGCTATACATAAAAGTTATATACAAAACACCCAAGTGTAGTGCTCAAAACAAATAAATGTAAAAGAGTCCGTAAAAAGTCCAAAATGGACAAAATATATGTGTAAATAAAGTCTTTGATGACCATTCAAACGTGGATAGTCTTGAAATTTTCAAAACACAACTGGTGACTTTCAAAAAGCAAATGACTATAACGTGACCACCACCAAATGGAAAGGAGGCTTACCAGATGGAATGGACCCAGTAAACGTATGTCTAAAGGGTCAAACAGGCTTGGTACATGTATACTCGTAGGTCTAGAGTCCTGGCTGGCGTTGCACACATCAATGTCCAAAATCCAGGGTCTAGTGGTGTCACCAAATATCCGAACCCAGTATGATGATGGGATAGCTCACAATGGAACCATATTATAGGGAAGAAGGAGAGGGCACATAGCGTAATAACGTAGATACTATTTATTAAATGCAGGTAGATACACTTACATTCAAGCAGTAAACGTAGCGCTTGGCAAAACACTCAGTGGCAGCAGTGGAATCTCCCGACGCGTTTCGCAATACCTTGCATCGTCTGGGGTATGACTCCACTGTTGCCTGCATATTATTTATAAGTTTAAGGGACCTCCCCCTCATTAATCCATTATGCAATCACTTCCTGAATCTTTCAAAATGGCGTGTCGGCGTGCGTTCCACGCCTCTCTATGTAATCCCTGCATAGTGCGCTAATATATTCATCATATGGGAAGCTGTATGGAAAAAAGATGGGGGGATAGATCCATGTTTGTGTGGAATAACCTCATCATACATGCTAGATACGGGGCATCACTAACCCAATACTTACAATACATCATAGATCTTAGTCTGGCGACTAACGTCGCGGCTGTGACGTCACGCGTAAACCATGTGATAGACGCCATGCAATCGTCCGGCGACGTTACATGACGCGCGAACATCAATGTCCAATCAGACGGCGCCTGAACCATGTGACGGACGCCATGTGATCGTCCAGTGGCATCACATGACGTCCATATCCAATCAGACGGCGCGACCGCGTCACGAGGAATCCCGCCGTCATGTGACCATCACATGATGTCACATGACCCGCGAGCATCTTAATGAAAAGCGACGCGATCGCGTCATCGCATACAAGCGCCGCCCCCATCTGAGACACGCAGCCCGGATAGGACGTAGAGACGTCCGTATTGAGTCCGACAACGCAATCGCATAATCAAGCGATCACGGCGTGCTTCCCGGAAGTGGGCAACCCTGAAATGCTAATACATTGACTGTGCTCCACCGCCCCATAACGGCAAAAAATGTGAAACGCAGCCAAATGTGTACACACAGGACTCCAACTAATCTACAGGAATTATCTAGCATCGCCCAAATCGGGCGAAAAAAGGAAAAAATTCCCCGGGATAACAATGGTGAAGCTAGTAGCTGTAAGTCTAACTACCCATTAGCACAAAAATAGTTTTATTGTTATAAAAATAATAAAATCAGCTGAGCTGAGATTAAATTACTAAATGTGTAAACAGATAATAAATATAAAAATAAAAATAAAAAATGAAAAATAAGAAATATCTTTTGGATAACAGATCAAGAAATATAGATGGTCCGCTCCAACTGTGCGAGACTAACGTCTCGCACATAGAGAGGACCATCAAGGTGGAAGAATGTAGGGACCTCAACCCATCATACCAATGATGGAAGGAGGCCCACACACCCCAACAGGAGATTGCCCAATGGATGAATGAGGAGCAAATTCCATATAAATCCAAATTTGTCCCCAAACACAACCATACATAATATATTAAAAGTTGTGTAAAGAATATATAAAACCATATTGAATTGGTTAAAAATACAAGAAACACTAAACAACAAGAAAAAGCAGAAAACGGATCCATGATCGAAAGGCACCAACTAATGTTAGGACTGGTCGATGAAGGAATTGATATCCCATTCGACATTTAAACCAGACGGCCTGTGTGTCTGTAATTGGTATATCCAGTAAGTCTCCAGCTGGGACACACCCCTAATTCTGGGGGCACCTCTCCATGGGGGAATAAAACGATCAATGATCAAGAACTGTGTGCCAGCTGGATTCCTACTGTGATGTAACCTATAGTGTCTAGGGACCGTGTGATTCACATCACCCCCTAAAATTAATGTAACATGTTCCCCCACTCTAACCGAAAATGGCCTGATGGTGCGGCCCACATATTGTTTGCCACAAGGGCAGGTGATAAGATATACAATGTGTGTAGTAGAGCATGTACAAAAATGTTTAATTGGGTATGACTTCCCTGTACTGGTAGACCTAAACTCTAAGGTTTTACCTCTCCCGGATGTGTTATATTTACACACACTGCACTTTTTACAGGGATGATATCCCACCAATTGATGAAAAAAGGAAGGACGTACCGGGGGGTTAATGATGTTGGGTGCTATTTTACCCTGGAGAGTGGGTGCACCTCTGAAGACAACTTTGGCCTGTTCGGGTAAAACTGAGCCGAGGATATTGTCATTCCTCAAGATGTTCCAGTGCTTGGCTATAATAGCTTTCACTTGTTTATGTTGCATAGAGAAGGAGGTGAGCATTGCCCATTTGAAGCTGTTGTTGGATTCTACTTTGGGCTTAACTTCCAATAAGGAATGCCTGTCGGTCTCCAGTACTTGTTCGAGATCTCTATCGATCCTGACGGGGTCATACCCCTTATCAATGAATCGTTGTTTGAAAATCTCGGCTTGAGTCAGGAAGATATCGGTATCAGTACAGTTTCGCCTCAACCTCAGAAACTGACTATGTGGGACGGACCTCAACCAAGATTGGTGATGACAACTGTCCTGCGGAATGTATCCATTCCGATCAGTTTTCTTGAAGTGTGTCTGAAAGTGGAACTGTCGATCTTGGATGCTGATCTCCAAATCCAGAAACTGGATTCTTTCATGGCTGGCAGTATATGAGAGAGAAATGCCTCTGTCATTGGCATTAAGATGGTCCATAAAGATCTTAAGTGATGCCAGACTGCCACTCCATAGGAGGAGGATGTCGTCAATGTACCTAGCCCAAAACACTAAGTGTTGGGTGTCATAGGTATAGACGACATCCTCCTCCCATTTGGCCATGAAGAGATTCGCCAGGCTGGGGGCATACTTGGCCCCCATAGCCACACCTCTTAGTTGGAGGTAGAAATTGTCGTTGAACCAGAAGTAACTACTTCTGGTAGCAAACTCCAACAATTCCATAATGAATTCCCGTTGGAAGGGAGCTAGTGTTTCTTCCTTCTCTAGGTAATACTTAACAGCCTCTAACCCTTTGCCATGTGGGATACAAGTATATAGTGAGGCCACATCGGCTGTCACCATGATGTAATCACCTCCTATACTCGTATCCTGGAGTTTTCTAATAGTGGCCCCAGTATCCGCCAAATAGGATGGCACACGTCTGACCAAGGGCTGAAGATAATGGTCGATATAGCGGCCAATTCTGGATGTAACAGAATTAATCCCGCTCACAATGGGACGACCGGGGGGGGTGTACCGGGTCTTTATGAACCTTCGGTAAATAATAAATAGTTGGTATCCTGGGGACCGCGGGAACCAGGAACGCCTTTTCCTTCTTGTTTAGAATGTCTCTAGAGAAGCCACTGTCAACCAAACTCTGAAGTTCAACTTTAAACCTAGAGGTAGGGTTGGTGGACATCCGTTGGTAGGTATTGGGTTCATTTAAAATCCTGACCATTTCTTGTTCATAGTCAGATTTGTCAAGGACCACTATACCTCCACCTTTGTCCGCTGGGCGGATCACCAAGTCCTTGTTTGAACACAAGGACTTGAGACCCACACTGGACACAGTTTGATAAGAGCCTCGTTTCTCTGGAATTTCTGACAAGTCCTTCAGTACTAAATCTCTGAAGATACTGACAGAGGGTGCTACGGGGACGGGGGGATTAAACAGAGACGGGTTAGATAGACCCGAGTGTACCGTCCCAAACGTAGCTGCCCTGGCCTCACTCACAATGGGATTAGTGATGAGGTACCGTTGTATGTTAACCTTCCGAACATACTTGTGTATGTCGATAAAGGTACCAAACTTATCGAGTTTCTTTGGAGGGGCAAATTTGAGGCCTTTGTCCAAAACTGATAATTCCTCGGGGGTGAACTCCTTTGTACTTAGGTTGAAAACGCCTTGGCCTTTTATACTCTCCTTCTTTTTCCTCTTCTGAATTCTCTGCCCCCCTCTGGTCCCTCTTTTGGATCTGGCCCTCTTCGGCGTGTGTCTGGGACCTCGTGAAAATCCCGTGTATCGTGGCTTTGTTGATTGGGATAGCCAGGACTATAATAAGAGGATTCAGGAGGATATCTAGTACGTGTATGATGGCTATCATCACGCGTATCCTCTAGAGGGATATATCTATTGTGAGTAGTAACTGGTGGGGGACCATAATATGATAGATGGTCATAGTAAGATGACGGGGCAGCTCTCTGTCGAGCTGGAGAGACGTTATATGAATAATCGTCATACTCATAGTGACGTGGAGCACTATGATGATAGGGATGACCCCTAGATGAACCTCTGGTCCCTCTAACCCCTCTGGACCTACCCCTACCCCGTTGATGAATGGGGGTACGAGGGTTTCTAGGTGGGGGTGCTCGAGAATGGCCCCCTTGTGAGTTAGACAAAGGAGTTGGGACACTAGATGTGGTTGCAATCTGAATAGGTGCTGGACCTCTTATGGAAGCCTGGGTGGAACTGGCTGCAGATGTTTGAGAGGGGGTAGAGTCCATCTCTGCGCCAAAGGATGTCAAAAATAATTTCTGCCACCCAAACACAGTATTATTCCTGTAATCTCCGGCATCCCTTGAATATTTTTTATGCTTTTTTAGCTTCTGGTCTCTATCCTCTTTTTCGAGGTGGTTTTGTAGGCTGGCAGAGAGGGAAAGATACTCAAGGGATTGTTTGTATGAGAAAAGTTTCTCCTTGAGTTCCTTAATTTCCCTGTCTAATTCCGCCAGTCTCACCTTTTTCCTAGAGATCAGAACTCCCAGAAAATTGATCCCGGCGTCATTGAAATAATTGAACCAGGAATCAATCTCTAGGTCTCCCTGTTGGGGTTGAACTTCCCAGCGGAGACTTCTAGGAACCATACGGTCTGATATGTATTGTTCCAAGAACAGTAAGTCCCATTGCAGATGTAATTCTGAAGACATAACATTTTTGAGTCTGGTAAATAAACCTCCTATTTCTGTATCACTATTGGTGGTGGAAAACACACCATCCGTGTTAACAGTGCGAGAAGCTCTGTAATCAAACACATCCATAACAAGATGTGTAATGAACAGAGTAAGTAGCTGCAGCAAATATATTCAAACCAAAAAATAGCACAAAATACAAACAATATTCGCGCTACTAACAAATGTGAGCAGCTACAATGCCTATGGAAAAAGCAAAAAACAAACAATATACAAAAAATGTAGCGCTATACATAAAAGTTATATACAAAACACCCAAGTGTAGTGCTCAAAACAAATAAATGTAAAATAGTCCGTAAAAAGTCCAAAATGGACAAAATATATGTGTAAATAAAGTCTTTGATGACCATTCAAACGTGGATAGTCTTGAAATTTTCAAAACACAACTGGTGACTTTCAAAAAGTAAATGACTATAACGTGACCACCACCAAATGGAAAGGAGGCTTACCAGATGGAATGGACCCAGTAAACGTATGTCTAAAGGGTCAAACAGGCGCTTGGTACATGTATACTCGTAGGTCTAGAGTCCTGGCTGGCGTTGCACATTTGGCTGCGTTTCACATTTTTTGCCGTTATGGGGCGGTGGAGCACAGTCAATGTATTAGCATTTCAGGGTTGCCCACTTCCGGGAAGCACGCCGTGATCGCTTGATTATGCGATTGCGTTGTCGGACTCAATACGGACGTCTCTACGTCCTATCCGGGCTGCGTGTCTCAGATGGGGGCGGCGCTTGTATGCGATGACGCGATCGCTTCGCTTTTCATTAAGATGCTCGTGGGTCATGTGACATCATGTGATGGTCACATGACGGCGGGATTCCTCGTGACGCGGTCGCGCCGTCTGATTGGATATGGACGTCATGTGACGCCACTGGACGATCACATGGCGTCCGTCACATGGTTCAGGCGCCGTCTGATTGGACATTGATGTTCGCGCGTCATGTAACGTCGCCGGACGATTGCATGGCATCTATCACATGGTTTACGCGTGACGTCACAGCCGCGACGTTAGTCGCCAGACTAAGATCTATGATGTATTGTAAGTATTGGGTTAGTGATGCCCCGTATCTAGCATGTATGATGAGGTTATTCCACACAAACATGGATCTATCCCCCCATCTTTTTTCCATACAGCTTCCCATATGATGAATATATTAGCGCACTATGCAGGGATTACATAGAGAGGCGTGGAACGCACGCCGACACGCCATTTTGAAAGATTCAGGAAGTGATTGCATAATGGATTAATGAGGGGGAGGTCCCTTAAACTTATAAATAATATGCAGGCAACAGTGGAGTCATACCCCAGACGATGCAAGGTATTGCGAAACGCGTCGGGAGATTCCACTGCTGCCACTGAGTGTTTTGCCAAGCGCTACGTTTACTGCTTGAATGTAAGTGTATCTACCTGCATTTAATAAATAGTATCTACGTTATTACGCTATGTGCCCTCTCCTTCTTCCCTATAATATGGTTCCATTGTGAGCTATCCCATCATCATACTGGGTTCGGATATTTGGTGACACCACTAGACCCTGGATTTTGGACATTGATGTGTGCAACGCCAGCCAGGACTCTAGACCTACGAGTATACATGTACCAAGCCTGTTTGACCCTTTAGACATACGTTTACTGGGTCCATTCCATCTGGTAAGCCTCCTTTCCATTTGGTGGTGGTCACGTTATAGTCATTTGCTTTTTGAAAGTCACCAGTTGTGTTTTGAAAATTTCAAGACTATCCACGTTTGAATGGTCATCAAAGACTTTATTTACACATATATTTTGTCCATTTTGGACTTTTTACGGACTCTTTTACATTTATTTGTTTTGAGCACTACACTTGGGTGTTTTGTATATAACTTTTATGTATAGCGCTACATTTTTTGTATACTGGCTGTAGGGCTGACTTGTCCAGGTTGATGACCCAACCGTGAGATTCTAGATACTTGATTGTATCGACAATTACCACTTCTAGCTTGGCAACTGAGTGGTCCATCAACAACAGGTCGTCTAGGTATGCCATTATCGTTACACCTCGTGTTCTTAGATCGG
Source organism: Rana muscosa (assembly GCA_029206835.1). Lineage (NCBI taxonomy): Eukaryota > Metazoa > Chordata > Amphibia > Anura > Ranidae > Rana > Rana muscosa. The sequence continues at coordinate 786,067,772 of CM055117.1, forward strand.
CCAACAGTGGGGCCAGAATTTTTGTGAACACTCGTGGTGCTGTAGCCAGACCGAAAGGTAAGGCTCTGAACTGAAAATGGCGCCCTTCTACTGCAAAGCGTAGAAATTTTTGATGACCTGGAAAGATGGGAACATGCAAGTAAGCATCTTTGATGTCGATCGAGGCTAACCATTCCTCCCCCTGTAGGGCAGCGGTGACCGATCGGATCGACTCCATCCGGAAAGACCGGACGTTTAGAAATTTGTTTAGACTCTTTAGGTCCAATATGGGTCTTATGTCCCCGTTTGGCTTCGGGACTGTGAAAAGGTTTGAGTAGAAACCCAACCCCCACTCTTCCATAGGAACCTCCATAATTACTCCTTGGAGCAATAGTTGTTCTAACGCCAATAGGAGAGACCCTCTTTTCAGAGGGTCTCTTGGCATGCCTGACCACATAAAATGGGAAGGAGGAGACTCTTTTAACTCCAACTTGTATCCCAGAGTTACTGCGGAGAGCACCCATCTGTCTTTGATCGTCTCCCGCCAGGTCTCTGCGAACAACTGAAGTCTTCCCCCCACCCGTTTGAGTGGGGGCAGCCCTTCATAGGCTTGACTTGGAGGCTGGTTTAGTACCCCTTCGGATCCAGGGTTTCTTATTACCCTGTGACTGTCCCTGATTTTTACCCCCTGAGTTTGACCGAGGAGGCCGTCGGAACTGCTTAGTAGCAGACGTCGCAGGGATAGGAGAGGTAGTCCTCTTAAAAGATGGACCCCTAGACCTCTTCTTACTCGGTAAGAGAGTACTTTTACCACTGGAAATCTTCTGGATATACTTATCCAGGTCTTCGCCAAAAAGGCGTTCCCCATGAAATGGGAAGCTAACTAAGAGCTTCTTACAGGGAGCTTCAGCAGACCAGTTTTTGAGCCACAGAAGCCTACGCATATGTACCGAAGACAGCGTGAGGCGGGAGGCCTGATGGATAGAATCTTTGATGGCGTCAACCGCAAAGCATAATGCTCTAGGCAGATCAGCCAGAGCCTGGGCCTGCTGGTCTGGCAAATCCCTCAGGACCATTTTCATCTGATCCTTTAAAGCTTGGCAGACCCCAATAGCTGCCACTGCTGGCTGTGTAACAGCCCCTGCTGTGGAAAAAGCAGATTTTAATAAAGATTCCAATTTTTTATCTACTGGATCTTTGAACATTTGAACATTATCTACTGGGCATGTCAGTGATTTGTTCACAGAAGAGATGGCTGCATCCACCGTAGGAACATTCCATCTCTGGGTGAACTTTTCCTCCATGGGATAGATCACCGGAAATTTCTTAGGCGGAACAAATAGTTTATCAGGATGTTCCCAGTCCTGGTATATAAGTCCTTCCAATAATGGATGTATTGGAAAGGAGCAATTAACCTGGGGAGCTTTTAGCGACCCCAATGAGGAGACAGCAGTAGTTGATGGTTCAACAAGAGGCATTTTAAATGCAGATCGAACCATGTCAGTTAGGGTCTGGACCCACAATCTTTCAGTCTGTGATGCTGAAAATGGTTCATCTACTGTCGATTCCTCAAAAACAGAGTTAACCTCCTCCTGATCCCCTTCAGGTAGGTCGGTCCCTTCCTGGGACTGTTGCTCTGCCAACAGGCACTCTAATGGAGGTGATGGAGATCTGGCGCGCTTTCTTTCCTGCAGAGAAGAAGCGATCAATGCTGCCAATCTCTGCTCCAATCCCTCCAGAGTTGAGGCAAAAACCTCCTCTGTTATATATGCAGGAGCAGGTGGACTGAGGACAGCCGCAGTACCTGGCACTCCCGGGGGTTCCTTATGGGTATTAACTTCTGATTTCTCAGGGGAGGAGGGTGCAGATGACTGCTCCAGATCCTCAGAGCCCGATGGAGACCCCCTACACTTCCTGAGAGGTATATCTCGGAGTTTTTTAGGCGGCATATTCCTTAGTTCAAAGCTGAGGTATTCCAGCCGCAATACACCCCTTTACTGAAATAGTCTAATGCAATTTGCTGCTACGTACATCAGTGGGTGTCTACTAATGCGTCTTTCTGGGGATGCCTGTATCAACCGCCCGCTGTAAGCCCCTATACCATGCTACCAGCTCCTTTTCATGCTCTGTGTCCATAGCAAGCAGCGTGGACTGAGTCCTTTTATCTTGCTGGGACGCCCGCACATGCGCAGAAGCGCTGGGCGCACAGAGCGCGTCATCCGCCAGGCTCCGCCCCCTTTTTTGAAGCTAAATCTATAAAAAGAAAGCGTGTGTGCGCGCGCGTGCACGTGTGCGCTCTTGGCGCCCTGTAGGGCGAGGAGCCAGGGTCCCCGTTTCACCAGGACTCGGGGATGGAAGGAAACTACTTGGCAGCATGACAGAGGAATGCAGCTTCCCTGATAGAGAGCTCACTCATCTGCCTGGACTTTCACCATGGAAGGAATAGTCCCAAGAAAAAAAGACGTTCCACAGCGGCCTCTAGTGGACAAACACAGGTACCGCACTTTTGTCTTTTTTTTTTTTTTTAAAACCTCCTTTATGAAAAACATTTCCAGGTTTACAGTTTTTAAAACTTCCTTTGTGAAAAGACATTTCTAGGATTTCTTAGGCATATACAGCTATTAGCGGGAATACCTTTAGGTAACAGGCAGAAAGACATATTAGGCTTGGGGGTCCCCTCAATAGAACCAAGTTCCTTTTTAAGGGGCCCCCACTTACCTTTTCCCCGCCGCAGGACTTTGTTTGGTCCACAGAAGCCCAAACTTCACCTCTCACGGCAGGCATTGTACTAGACCTTCAGGGACCGGGTTCCCAAGGATTCCAATCCCCTGGACCTGTATAGCACCCTGCACAGATAGCCTCTTGGTTTTGGGTATGACCAGAGCTCTGGATCCCAGGGTCCAGCCCTCCTAAGAGAGGCATTACAGGCAAAACCCTGCTCTTCTCTGCAAGGCCCGGGTACCGACCGTTTAGCTATGAAGCTTTTTTGGTCGGATCCGGAATAGCTTGCTAAGGCCCAGAGAACCTGTACACAAGCCCAGATGAATACATGTTAACTTTGGCCAACACCTTAGACACTGGCAAAAAACTGAGGTACTCCCGGATGGGAGGGGCTTATATAGGGGAGGGTACTTCCTGTTTTGGAAGTTGCCAGTGCCAGCACCTGAAGGTAATTCTATATAACCCACATAGTAATGACTATGCTGCTCTGTGTCCCGTGATGTATGAACAAGAAATATAGTTTTTTATACATCTTTATTTAGTATGGCAATTCTTAACATAATTCGTTTGGTAGATCTATGAATTCAGAAATGAATATGAATTCATATGAAAACAGAACTCATCCTCTCTCTCGCTCTCTCTCTTTATATACGGTATATGTACATGTCCATATATACAGTATATATAAGTATAAATAAATATATATATATCTCATGTTAATTGATAAATTGGTAAACACACACACATATGTAGATAAGCATTTGCCTTGAATGCTGCCCTTACAAGTGTTAATGTCAAATATACAACGCATGTAATACGACTAACAGTTTACATTATGCTCATATAGCACTAGTAAGGAATAGAATATCATTTATATAGACTTCACATTTTCTCATTTATCAGGCCCTCGTTTATCATCTAAGGAAAATCAATAACGGGTGTAAATAAGATGCTGTCTTTCCATCATGCATACATGGCATCGTCTGAATCCTGTTTATCTCATAAAGTTTATTATAGTAACACCAGTTTCCATGATCCGAATATTTAAACGTAGTTGCCTCAAATAAATATAGAGAGGAAATTAAAGGCTTCTTAATTAGTTCAGCAATTATGCTTTCTTGGTCGCATTTTAATCAGTGGAGGCCTTATCAAAGGACAAACAGAACGATTTGCAAGCCTTTGAATTTTAAACAGCCTTATTGATTTCAGTACAATAAGTCATCTCTTGACACAAGCAGGAAACTCAAATGGTTACAATTTGCAGCCCCGGCTACTATAAATTTGAGAGAAAAATGGTTTGGCTTGAAATTGCGACATCCAAACAAAAATACAAGGCTGTCGAGTAGTAAATAAAAATAAAAAAAACAGCAGAATGAGAAAACAAAACAGCAAATTATGGTAAGAACTTAATTTACTATGGAAGAATGGAAAACATTAAATAGTTATCCTTTGACAGAATAGATTCCTGAAAAGTTTTTGGGTGGTGGAATAACAATTCATTTACTTGGTGGTTTCCATGTATTCATCGATTGAAGCTCTTGGGAAATAAGAACAATAGTAAGTGAAGAACCATAAAGGGAATTGCAAAGCCTGAGAACACATTCCAGCAATTCTGTTGATTAGGTGCGTAATGTGGCCATCAAAGCTGTATGGTTTTTGTCACATGGATGTGTATCTTGTGTAATTATGAGTGTACACATATTTAGCTCCTGCACGTGATATGGGATTGTTCTGGTAGCATATGCATAGAGTGTTTAGAAACAAAAACATTTGTAGCAATTCCCATATGATTTCCAGCATGCTGCACACTTCTGTACGATCCATTTGGCAAAAGAAGTTTGGTTTTACAGCCTTGGTCGGTGATAGTGGGAAGAATAATAAATGCTTGGATATGAACATATTTGTATTCCCTGACTGCATAACCCCAAATTATTGTTCATGTTACATCATAAATGATACCATCTCCGGTGGAATGGGTTTATACATATGTACATGTCTATATATACAGTATACATAAATATCTATATCTTTCTCTCTCTCTCTCTCTCTCTCTCTCTCTCTCTCTCTCTATATATATATATATATATATATATATATACACTGAACAAAACTATAAACGCAACACTTTTGTGTTTGTCCCTATTTATCATGAGCTGAACTGAAAGATCTACGACTTTTTCACAAAAGGCCTAAATCTGTGTTAGTGAGCACTTCTCCTTTGCCGAGATAATCCATCCACCTCACAGGTGTGGCATATCAAGATGCTGATTGGACAGCATGATTTTTTCACAGGTGTGTTTTAGGCTGGCCACAATAAAAGGCCACTCTAAAATGTGCAGTTTTACTGTATTGGGGGGGTTGGGGGGGTCCAAAAACCAGTCAGTATCTGGTGTGACCACCATTTGCCTCACCCAGTGCAGCACATCTCCTTTGCATAGAGTTGATCAGGTGGTTGATTGTGGCCTGTGGAATGTTGGTCCATTCCTCTTCAATGGCTGTGCGAAGTTGCTGGATATTGTCAGGAACTGGAACAAGCTGTCCTATACGCCGATCCAGAGCATCCCAAACATGCTTAATGGGTGACATGTCTGGTGAGTATGCTGGCCATGCAAGAACTGGGATGTTTTCAGCTTCCAGGAATTGTGTACAGATGCTTGCAACATGGGGCCATGTATTAACATGCTGCAATGTGAGGTGATGGTCGTGGATGAATGGCACATCAATGGGCCTCAGGATCTAGTCACGGTATCTCTGTGCATTCAAAAGTACATTCATTGTCCATAGCATATACCTGCCCATACCACAACCCCACCACCACCATGGGCCATTTGATTCATAATGTTGACATCAGCAAACCACTCACCCACAAGACGCCATACACGCTGTCTGCCATCTGCCCCGTACAGTGAAAACCATGATTTATCCGTGAAGAGAATACCTCTCCAAAGTGCCAGACACTATCGAATGTGAGCATTTGCCCACTCAAGTCAGTTACGATGACGAACTGCAGTCAGGTCGAGACCCCGATGAGGACGACGAGCATGTAGATGAGCTTCCCTGAGATGGTTTTGACAGTTTGTGCAGAAATTCTTTGGTTATGCAAACCAATTGTTGTAGCAGCTGTCCAGGTGGCTGGTTTTAGATGATTTTGGAGGTGAAGATGCTGAATGTGGAGGTCCTGGGCTGGTGTGGTTACATGTGGTCTGTGAGTGTGAGGCCGGTGGGATGTACTGCCAAATTCTCTGAAACGCCTTTGGAGACAGCTTATGGTAAAGAAATTAACATTCAATTCAAGGGCTACAGCTCTGGTGGACATTCCTGCAGCCAGTATGCCAATTGCACGCTCCCTCAAAACCTGGGACATCAGTGGCATTGTGCTGTGTGATAAAACTGTACATTTTACTGTAGAGTGGCCTTTTATTGTGGCCAGCCTAAGGCACACCTGTGCAATAATCATGCTGTCTAATCAGCGACTTGATATGCCACACCTGTGAGGTGGATGGGTTATCTCGGCAAAGGAGAAGTGCTCACTAACACAGATTTAGACAGAATTGTGAACAATATTTAAGAGAAATAAGCCTTTTGTGTACATAGAAAAAGTCGTAGATCTTTCAGTTCAGCTCATGATAAATTGGGGCAAACACAAATGTGTTGCGTTTATTATTTTGCTCAGTGTATATATCTCATGTTAATGAATAAGATGGTAAACACACACACATATACAGATAAGCATTTGCTTCCGCATTTCTCACCTAGGCAAGAATGACGTCTGAAACTGTTCGAGGCCTCCTGGGATTTGTATGCTAAGCATCCCTGGAAGCTTTGGGGGCAATGTGTATCAAGTTTGGGTGGAAGACTGGTGCAGCTGGAGGCTGCCTAGCTGTAGGTTTCTATGTGGAGGCAATTGCTTCCACTAGGTTTTATCCTAATTGTAGGTGGTAGGTAGGGATGGGCTATCTGTTCGAGTCAAACATGAGTCTGTTCGCCCGTTCGCCGGACAGCGAACAATTTGGGGTGTTTGCGGCAAATTCGAAAAGCTGCGGAACACCCTTTAAAAGTCTATGGTTGAAATCTAAAGTGCTAATTTTGAAGGTTAATATGCAAGTTATTGTCATAAAAAGTGTTTGGGGACCTGGGTCCTGCCCCAGGGGACATGTATCAATGCAAAAAAAAGTTTTAAAAACGTCAGTTTTTTCGGGAGCAGTGATTTTAATAATGCTTAAAGTGAAACAATAAAATTTAAATATTCCTTTAAATTTCTTACATGGGGGGTGTCTAAAGTATGCCTGTAAAGTAGCACATGTTTCCCATGTTTATAACAGTCTTTGCACAAAATGACATTTCTAAAGGAAAAAAGTCATTTAAAACTACTCACGGCTATAATGAATTGTCGGGTCCCGGCAATACAGATAAAAGTAATTGAAAGTCATTGATAAATTTAAAAAAAATGCGTGGGGGTCCCCCCCAAATTCCATTAACAGGCCCTTCAGGTCTGGTATAGATATTAACCTCCCTGGCGGAATGATTATTTCAGATTTTAGGTGCTGAAAGCGGTACCAATATTTTGCATGGAATTTGGCGTTTTATATTGTAGGCCTGTAATTCTTAGGAATAACTCACTTAAATCTGTCCAAACAAGAGTCTAGTAGACATCCCCGGTATGATAAAGTTTGAAACACAAAATCTTAAATTATAATATGATAAATGGTAATAGAAAACTGCGCCAATTCACATTATAGGGTTAGCATCCAGGGACTGGTATGCAAAAAACGGTGCACAATTGTCACACCAAAAAAACTTTTTTTGCAAAAAATCTGACGTGATTGCACAATAATGTCCGTATTCAATAAACGGAGTCCCAATGTGTGCATAAGCTTATGAAAGTTGGTATGTCCAACCAAAAATCTATAGGATGTATGCACAAACAAGACAATACTATCCAGATGATATTGAAGATGATTGGATTGTAGAAGATAAATTCAATTATGCAGACAGTTCAAATGTACATCACCCGTACAAACAGAAGGTGCCCACCACCGTAATAAGTTGTCCGCTTACCAGAGGCAAGCCCAAAAAAAGAAGGCCTTTGGCTTGCGTGTAGAGACACCGGAACTGCACCAGGAACTTTTTTGGCAATGTCAATACATCTGGGGTGATAGAACACCGCCTCCACTATCCGATCAAGGCTCGCTACTTCCGCTTTATTTCTGTGGCTTGGAACCCAAAAGGAAAGATTGGACTTCGGGTGGCACTGTATGGCTGAAGTCAGCGCGTGTTCCTGCTCCTCCTCCTAGGATGCCCTCAACATGGGGAGGATGTCCCCATGTTGATGGGGACAAGGGCCTCATCCCCACAACCCTTGCCCTTTCAGAATCTGGAAGCCCCCTTTAACAAAAGGGGCCTCCAGATCCCGCCCCCCCCTATGTGAATTGGTAAGGGGTACATTGTACCCCTACCATTTCACAAAAAAAATGTCAAAATGTTAAAAACCACAGGAGACGGCTTGGGAAAAAAATAAAAAAGAGATTCCAGCGATGTAATCCAATAAATCCATCCTCGATCTCCAGCGATGGATGATCTCCAGCGACTCCAGTGAGGAACACGCACACGATCCTGCCTCTCCACCTGTCACGTGACCCTGTCCCCCTCTGACGCAAGGGGAAACGCCGGGGTTTCCCAGTGATGTGTAAGGGTGACCCCACCCCCCTCTGATGCAACGCATGTCCCCTTTGTTTTTGTGGGGAACCCTGCAGCATTTTTTTTATTTTGGCGCTGGGTTTCCCTTAAAATCCATACCAGACCCTTTGGGTCTGGTATGGATTTTTGGGGGGAACCCCACACCATTTTTTTTTTATTTTGTGCATTGGTTCGAACAAATTTTTTGCCTGTTCACATGTTCTGGATGCGAACTGAACCAGGGGGTGTTCGGCCCATCCCTAGTTGTAGGTGATAGACTCCATTGGGGGTCTAGGGCTGCTACCTTTCTGATAATGACAATTGGTTGTTAACACAAGGAACGCTTGGGTGATTGGAGAGGAGCTCCTGGTGCCCAGAAAAATGTCTCACTTGATGATTTTTACAGTTGTTTATTGAAGATAAAAGTACACAAGTTGAGCCAACGGGTTTCGGGGGTAGCGCCTACTCCTATTTCATACTATCCCTGAATAAGGGGGCAATGTGCATGCACCGCTGCATTTTGACAGGGGGACAGCCAATTCCCAGTGATGCAAGAAAAGAAGATGGCAATACAATTCCAGGAGGAGGTTCTAATTCATGCTTCCATTGCCAAGTATTGAATAACAGAAGATAAGAATTTTAGCATTTATTCAAATGGCCAACATTTTTGTAGAGAAGAGACATACAGCTACCTAGATGCATTGCATGATTCACAAAGTGCGACACTGCTCAAGATGAAGAATCCCATAATTCTTAATGGGCTCATTCCCAGCTGATCATTGTCACTTGTTGTGTGAAACTCAAAAAGTGCATGATCTTCTCTGAAGTAGACTCATGCATTTCGGCCCCAAAGGTTTTAATGGGGGCACTTAAAAACTAGGGCTGTGGAAATTAAGTATTAATTCCTCGATTAATCGATTAATTGCTTTGATCGATCAAAATTCTTTTGATCGATCAAAATTCGATCAAAATTCTTTGGGCTTGCCGTGTCCATCTGAATGGCTCCTTTGCTGTGCCTTCATATCTGCATGCCGGCAGGACCTTACTATCTGCCACACGCAAGGGCTGTTACATTTCCCTCTATCACTTCCCTCTATCAACCTGGGATTCTACAGCCATCCACTGGGAGTTGTGATAGTTCCCTTCACAGGACATCTACATGCCGACGGACTGATGTTAGCCCCTTCTCATCTGGATTCAGCAGTGGTATCGTTGTACACATTTTTATACCAGTATCATACTTAGATACATGTTTTTATGACTGCTTTTGCTACCATAGATTTTATCTCCAGTGCAATATTTATTTTGTTACCTACTTGAAGACTATAAAAGTTTTAATGCTATTCCCATCGAGCGCTGCCTTTGTGTGTTTTTTGTATCCTGCTATCGATTTTTCCAGTGGTTGGTAGCTGCACTGGGAATCCACCTGCAAGGAGATCAGCTAAAAGTAGTTGGATATCTATGTGCGTTATAATTAATCGAAATTAGTCGATTAATCGATTTAAAAAAAAACGATTAATCGAACACGAAAATTTTAATCAGTAACAGCCCTATTAAAAACACATAGTTACGCGTGTTTTTCAGATGCTACCGTTTTTCTTTATGGGGTCAGAAATGTATGATTCTGTTCCTGTATTACAAGACAAAAAATTAAAAAAAATTAAAATTATGCAATAAAAAAAGACTCTAAATTGCCTGACTACGCTCATGCTAAGTTTAAATGTGGCTGTTCAACACTGCTGCTGTGCTTGGATGCTGCACAGAAATATTTATTATAGCACAGTGTTATGCAATATTACATTGTAACATATACTGACAGACTCACCAGATACATTTTATTATATCTGATTAACACACTGCTTGCATGTATCAGTGTTCTTTTTTTTTTTTTTTTTGCAGATGAGGGACTCTCTTTAAAGGTCTATTTCAGCGCATTAAAAAAAATATATATATATATATATATATGTATACAGCATCTCACAAAAGTGAGTACACCCCTCACATTTTTGTATATATTTTATTATATCTTTTCATGTGACAGCACTGGAAAAATTACACTTTGCTACAATGTAGTGTAGTGAGTGTACAGCTTGTATAACTGTAAATTTGCTGTCCCCTCAAAATATCTCAACATGCAGCCATTAATGTCTAAACCGCTGACAAACAAAAGTGAGTACACCCCTAAGTGAAAAATTTCCCTCCCTGATGTATTGTGACTTGTTAGTGTTACAAGGTCTCAGGTGTAAATGGAGAACAGGTGTGTTAAATTTGGTGTTATCGCTCTCACTCTCTCATACTGGTCACTGGAAGTTCAACATGGCACCTCATGGCAAAGAATTCTCTGAGGATCTGAAAAATAGAATTCTTGCTCTACACAAAGACGGCCTACAATATAAGAAGATTGCCAAGACCCTGAAACTGAGCTGCAACACAGTAGCCAAGACCATACAGCGGTTAAACAGGACAGGTTCCACGCAGAACAGGCCTCGCCATGGACGACCAAAGAAGTTGAGTGCACAAGCTCAGCGTCATATCCAGAGGTTGTCTTTGGGAAATAGATGTATGAGTGCTGCCAGCATTACTGCAGAGGTTGAAGGGGTGGGGGGTCAGCCTGTCAGTGCTCAGACCATACGCCACACACTGCATCAAATTGGTCTGCATGGCTGTCATCCCAGAAGGAAGCCTCTTCTAAAGATGATGCACAAGAAAGCCTGCAAACAGTTTGCTGAAGACAAGCAGACTAAATACATGGATTACTGTATTCCATCATGATAATGACCCCAAACACAACTCCAAGATGACCACTGACTTGCTAAAGAAGCTGAGGGTAAAGGTGATGGACTGGCCAAGCATGGCTCCAGACCTAAACCCTACTGATCATCTGTGGGGCATTCTCAAACAGAAGGTGGAGGTGCGCAAGATCTCTAACAGTCCAGTGGTAACCTGTGAAGCTCTGGTGAACTCCATGCCCAAGAGGGTTAAGGTAGTGCTAAAAAATATTGGTGGCCCCACAAAATTTTGACACTTTGGGACCAATTTGGACATTTTCACTTAGGGGTGTACTCACTTTTGTTGCCAGTGGTTTAGACATTAATGGCTGTGTGTTATTTTGAGGGGAAAGCAAATTTAAGCTGTACACTTACTACTTTACATTGTAGTAAAGTTTAATTTCTTCAGTGTTGTCACATATAAAAGATATAATAAATAATTTACAAATATGTGAGAGGTGTACTCTTTTTTGTGAGATACTCTATCTATATAGATATAAATCTATATCTCTATATACATAGAGATATAGATATATATCGATATATCTATATTTATTTATATATATATATATATATATATATATATATATATATATATATATATATATATATATATATATATATGATATCTATGTATATATAAATATATATAGAGATATCTCTCTCTCTCTCTCTCTCTCTATATATATATATCGGTATATATATAAATAAATATATATACAGCTGTATTAATATATATATATGTATATGTAGCGGCCTCACCCCTTTCACCCCTTCTTCTTCTCGGCTTGTTGTCTTGTCTAGGGGGATCAGGGAGGAGGGGTGCGGTACACTACGGCCTATGTCCTCTAATGTGTAGAGGTGAAAGCCAACACCTGTTTACCTTCGGGTCGTGTGCATAACCCAGAGCCAAGTCTGTTCTGTAGATGACCCCCCTTTGCTCCCAGTAACTGAAGTTCCACACCACTGAAAAGGTCCAACTCTTATTTATTCTCTGACAGTAATAAATCGTCCTTTAACAACAGACAGGTTGTGACCCAAAGAACAGTTCAGTATAGGTGGGGAGTAGGTCGAGGCACAATCCTTAAATAGAACTAACCATTGTGGTGTCACTAACGGTTATGGCGCACAGCCGCTGCCACTGACCGTGTACAACAGGAACAGAATTACCTTCGCTAAGTGCAGCCCCTGTCAGAGGGAAGACATCCTTCCAAGAGAGTTACCAGAGGCCCCGCCGTCACCAGCAATACTGCACCGGACTGTTCGGAGGGGTTATGCTCCCTGGCCTCCTCGTCTCAGATTCGGGCGCCCAACACCTTAGGGCCCCTCGGACTCTTCCACCCTTGCGGAACCCAGTCGAAGGTACTGGGCCCCGGGCCTCCTCAGTAGTACCTCACCCCAGGCTGAAGGTGCCTGGGATGGACTCCATCTCCCGCTCTGGCCAGGTCAAGGGCACCTGGGCCCGGAACTCTGGAATGCCAGCACCCAGGCTGAAGGTGCCTGGGCGCGGCTCTGACCTCCGACGACTGACCCCATGTTGAGGGCGTCTGTCCCCTTTATCTCCTCTCCCGACAGGCACAGCAGGTTCCCCGCCCCGCCGTAACACTGCCGAAATGGGACAAAAAAGGTACAGCACTGCAGTGATGTTTCAACCCCGGCCCAGAGCAACAGCGCCACCCACAGGCCGCAGGGAACTGCACACCACTGGGATCCTCCACAAATGAAAATGGTCCCAAATTCCCTAACAATCAGTGCATCTGGGTCATACTACCACCCAGATGCGCCCCCCTAAATTTAAACAAACCCGCTACATATATATATATGTAGCGGCCTCACCCCGTCCTCTTTAGCTAGGGGTATTTCACGCGACAGAGTGAGGTGCGCTACGGCCCATGTCCTCCCCATGGCTGTGGGTGAGGTGAAGGCCAGTACCAATCTTTTCCTCGGGCCAAATGTGTGCTGGTTATGAGGGTCAGTCCTTCCGTGCCAGAATCTCCCTTTGCTCCCATTAACAGAGTCCATACACCCATCAAAGTCCAAACTCAGGTTTATGGCGTATCTCCACATACAGTCAAATGCAACGGCATGATACGATGGGGGAGCAGGTCGAGGCACTGTACAGGTTCCTAGTCCCTACACTCCCTGTGCTATGACCAGGGGTTGCAGGAGTCTTGATTAGAGCTCCTCCGCTGCGCTGTAGCCCCTATCAGGGGAAGATGTCCTCCAAGGGAGTTACCGAAGGCCCATCCGTCACCGGGTTGACACTGCACCGGGTCTTCGGACGGGTGACCTCCCCAGCCTCCTCACCTCAGATGCGGGTCCCCTCGCAAGGGGCGCCCTGGAGCAACTTCACCCTCGCGGGACCCAGTCGGAGTCACCGGGTCCCAGGCCTCCTCAATAGTACCTCACCCCAGGCTGAAGGTGCCTGGGATGGACTCCATCTTCATTCCGGCCAAGCCTAGGGCGCCTAGACCGGAACCTTGAACCTCCCGCACCCAGGCCTAAGGTGCCTGGGTGCGTGAAGAGATGATCCCCGAAGACGACCTCGTGGCGAGGGCGTCCCCCCCTTTTATCTCCTCCCATCGACACCACGGCGGGTTCCCCGCCCCAGCCGTACCATCTCCGCAAAGGGACAAAAAGGGTAGCACTGTGGTAGTGATTCTACCCTGAGCCAGTAGGTACACTGACACCCACTGGTCAAGGAGAATATCGCACCACCCAATCCTCCACGAATAACAAAAAGGGGTCTGAACCCTAACATAATTACACACCTGGGTCACACTACCCCCAGGTGTAACCCACTAAATTGAGGACCCCGCTACACACTCCCCCCTGTGATTTGACGCTGGTCCCCAGCGTCAGGTGCACACCCATGTCTCCCATTAACGTGGTGACATGGAGTGAACCCCAGAGGCTGTCCCCAAATTTTGAATACTGTACATGCCAAGACCTGTTCAACGGAAAAGGGAAATATAAAACGATAAACTCTCATATAAAACTTCTGCTTTGTACACATTTACAATCCCTCCCATTCCTAATCAAAAACCACCCCACTCTCAGCAGTCTTGATCGATGAATCTCCTGCAGAAGGGAAACAAAAGAAACAACATCCTAACAATCTGTGTCATTTGGCATGAATGGGTCTGTCAGCCGAGAAACCCATTCACTCCAATAAGTAAAGTGATGTATGTGTAACATTTTCAAACAATCGTTGCACAACACTGCCACCTGGAGACAGTGCAGCGGTCATAACACTTGCCGAAGTCTTCATTCTTCCTGCTTTCCTACTCTAACTCTATCCCCAAATGTCTCTGCCTTTTGGCACATGAAGAAAAAGGAGAACAAAAAAAAAAAACAACAGCTCCCAAGTCTCCAGTGAGTGAAAGAAAAGCCCAAATCAAAACAAAAGTAGGGCACAGTTCTAGGCGTCTGGGAATGTCTCTTCCAGAAAGTTTCAACAGCAACAAAATAGGAGTTCACTTCTCCTACAAGTAAAATCTTGGATCCGGCAAAAACAAGGGCTTCAGGTGTTTGTCAAATACTTCCACTGAATATTCGACGTCTTCTCCTTCTTTCTTGCAGATGAGCACCTTATCAGCATGGATATGGCGTCCTAGTCTCCAATCAGCTTTACAGTCTTTAAACTTTTTAGACACCGGCGGCGAACATGACAGGTATCGCCGGGCATGGTGCACTTTGAGTTTTTCCCACACAAACTCGTCATACCACCGTGGTCGCAAGACCTCGACTTCATACAATAAGTCCCGAGGCAAGTAGGGGTACTCCCACCCATATTCACGGGCGACTCTCTGGGAGAAAAGTCTCTGCAATCGAGCTAGAGGCGGCATCACATCTCGCTCACCTTCTCCTGGCTGTACGATGGCCTCCGGGTGCCGAGGTACCTTCACCATCTCAGGCGGCTTTGCTCTTGGTGCCCGCAATGAAGCACGCTGCATCCCCACTATCAGAGCGGGTGATGTGGTTGAATGTGGAAGGTTATTTGGAGGACTAGGCTTCCTCAATAACTCCGGGGCTTGCACCCGGAGCGTACTGTCATCTATGGACATTGGGGAGTCCTGTGGCTTACTCTGCATGGGTAGCGGGCGTCTGTCCCAGCCCTTCCGATGAAACAGCTTGTCTATTTCTCCGTCATCCCCACAGTCCGACAGCGACTCTAGGTCGGAGGTGTCATACATCTCGGTGGGAAGGTAGTCCCTAGTGGACGGAGAACTACCCTCCCCTGCGGGCTCCACCAGATGTGAACTCCCGACACCTCCAACCACACACACAGTCCCAGCCCCTGGCTCACCTGGACCTTTTTCAGCACTGGGATGTCCAGGATTCTTCCGACCGGATCCATCCAGGTCCGCCAAGCAGCGGGGTGAAGCTCGACCACGACCACAGGAGGCCTGCACCAGGCCTATCTTCCTCTTCGGGGGTGGCAGCAGGGAGTCTGTGGTGACCGAAGCAGTGTCCTCGGATTTTTCTCTCTCAGTCTCTGGTTGGGCAGTCACTTCGCCCTGGTCAGCGCGTACGGGAACCTCCGCAGAGGCTTTGATCTCTCCCTCCGGAGTGGCGGTTCCTGTGATGCAGTTGAGGAGTAGGGCCCGGGGCCTTTCCGTGTGTGGTTCAACCTCAAAAAGGAACTCCTTGCATGCTTCGCATCGCCCGAATGGCTTCAGTTGGACCACCAGTCCCGAGCATCCGGGACAGATCACACCGAGGGCCTCCGTGTCTCTGCATGAATACAGAGCCAACTGTCCTCGGGGCCTAAGTCTTATTCCTGTGTCTGTCAGGGGAGCAGCAAATGCAGTCATCTTGAAAGGATAAGGTACCGACATCCACTGGGAGCCTGAGTTCACTCCGACCACTTGCTGCTCCATCACGCGCTGACCACGCGCCGGAGTCTCCACATGTATCTCCACACGTGGCCAGACTCCTCCCTCGACTTGCACACTTTCGCGGGCTTCCGCCAGCCTCCGCCCACGAATTGTACAGTCACGGGGTGCCTCGTGGCGCAGTGCACCAAAAGTCCCCACATGTAGTTCGTCACACGGCTGGACTCCTCCCTCTTCCCGCTCTTTCTGCATGGGCCTCTCCCGGTTTTTCAGAGAAATTTCCACGACTTCGAGCACAGGGACGCACTTTGGCCAATCACATGGCCGACCTGCTCGGACCTCCTCCGGGCAGCAGAGTTCAAACACAGCCGTTCCAAACCTCAGGGTCAACACACATTTCAGCCCGGACGAGCCCCCATGTGTAGCGGCCTCACCCCGTCCTCTTTAGCTAGGGGTATGTCACGCGACAGAGTGAGGTGCGCTACGGCCCATGTCCTCCCCATGGCTGTGGGTGAGGTGAAGGCCAGTACCAATCTTTTCCTCGGGCCAAATGTGTGCTGGTTATGAGGGTCAGTCCTTCCGTGCCAGAATCTCCCTTTGCTCCCATTAACAGAGTCCATACACCCATCAAAGTCCAAACTCAGGTTTATTGTGTATCTCCACATACAGTCAAATGCAACGGCATGATACGATGGGGGAGCAGGTCGAGGCACTGTACAGGTTCCTAGTCCCTACACTCCCTGTGCTATGACCAGGGGTTGCAGGAGTCTTGATTAGAGCTCCTCCGCTGCGCTGTAGCCCCTATCAGGGGAAGATGTTCTCCAAGGGAGTTACCGAAGGCCCATCCGTCACCGGGTTGACACTGCAACGGGTCTTCGGACGGGTGACCTCCCCAGCCTCCTCACCTCAGATGCGGGTCCCCTCGCAAGGGGCGCCCTGGAGCAACTTCACCCTCGCGGGACCCAGTCGGAGTCACCGGGTCCCAGGCCTCCTCAATAGTACCTCACCCCAGGCTGAAGGTGCCTGGGATGGACTCCATCTTTATTCCGGCCAGGCCTAGGGCGCCTAGGCCGGAATCTTGAACCGCCCGCACCCAGGCCTAAGGTGCCTGGGTGCGTGAAGAGATGATCCCCGAAGACGACGTCGTGGCGAGGGCGTCCCCCCCCTTTTATCTCCTCCCATCGACACCACGGCGGGTTCCCCGCCCCAGCCGTACCATCTCCGCAAAGGGACAAAAAGGGTAGCACTGTGGTAGTGATTCTACCCTGAGCCAGTAGGTACACTGACACCCACTGGTCAAGGAGAATATCGCACCACCCAATCCTCCACGAATAACAAAAAGGGGTCTGAACCCTAACATAATTACACACCTGGGTCACACTACCCCCAGGTGTATCCCACTAAATTGAGGACCCCGCTACATATATATAAACATCGGATAAAGACACAGTGATTTAATGCCCTAGTTATACCGTAGATATAATGCCACATATTATAGAAAGCAAGGTATCGTTATTCTCACACCACCATGATATACAGGGGATAATTGGCCCATGTCTGAGAAAGTACCGATTGTCTTATACCAGTTTTTGCTTTTAAATAGCAGCTTAGATCATTTATGTGTGCTAAATAATTCCATCCTGATAACGCAGGACAAGCATAATCTACAACAATTCCTTCATCAGCCGTGTGAAGTACTCTCACCTTGTGGAGTGCCTGTATTTACATGGCTGTCATTACACTAGTAGTTACCACAAGTGTAAACTACAGCTATTACTAAGATTCATTCTAAAACTGCATTGACTAAACCATTTTGCTCATATTAGTATTATTTATCTGCCCTGCCAGATGTAAAGCAGATTGATGCATCCTGGAGAACCATAAACCCATGCTGGAGCCTGCAGTTCCAAATCAGGCTTCATTTTAAAGTAAACTGGTCATGAGAGGACTATAGGGTGCTGCCATTGCTCACCTTTTTTTTTAAATACTAATTTAAAACTGTGTCCATGACCTGGGACAAGTATGTCGATCAGAAAAGTCTGAAGTTCCTATTTTAACAGCCCTTATAATTCTCTGACATAGGAAAGCAAGAGGATTAGCATGACAGCCAGGAAACAAACTTCTCTGAGCACAGATATTCTGTAGGGCTCTTTCATACTTAATTTAGTGACCTGTGTTTTTCTGCACAGAACAATTGTCTCCTATGTACCCTGTGCACACCACAATGCTACAGTCATGTAGGTTGGGGAAAAATACATTCTACATTTTCTGCAGCACATTGCATGGCACCGCACAGCAGCACATTGCACCGTGCATTTGCACACTCTCAATAAAGTTTTTTAAAAGAATGATGTAAACAATGGGATGTGTATCTCACTGCCCCCTACTGCGCAGCAAAATGTACAGCAGCGTGCAGTGAGAAGGTAGTAAAAGTAGTGTGAACGGACCTGTCAAGCTTTACTGCCTCTAACAAAAACTTATATAGCTTCTCTCTGAAAGCGTCCATTCCACATACATTTCTATTAAAATCCTTCCCCAAAAATGTTTTTCTTTTGTCATGTGACCACTTCCAAGCTTTCTGTGCTGCACATGGTCTGGCCTGTGGGTGTGTCGGAAGCAGCAGCGACTTTGCAGTGCCAAACTCAGCCCTTGGTACACAGCCAGAGCCACTGTCAACCAACATGTTCTATGATGACAACAGGTACAATGTGAGGATGCAATGGCAGGCTGACAACACATACTGTATGCTGCATTAAAGGCAGTGGCTGGGTGTTGTCACCTTACTTGGGTACACTGGAATGACAGGATTACCAGGTAAAATATTGGAATTTTTATGAGTTAGAACCCCTGTCAGGTTTTTTTTTTTTTTAATGCCTGTGTCTTTCTGGTTTTTTTTTCCTTCGCTTCCTGCCCTGAAGACAAAACAGGAAATGGGTGGAAATCTCTGCAATGTGAGGGGAATTACCATCTTACAGAGTGTCCCTACACTTCTTGCTCTGGTGACAACTTGAAATATTTGGATTTCCCATCACATTGATCAGCTACTAACTTTGGCTTGTTCAATTAAGCTTTGACAAAAAACCTGGAAGCTGGTTGGTTTCTATGTAGAGCTGCACCAGATTTTGTACTCTCCAGTTTTATTAAGTCAACCCCACATGTTAAACTTTGACATGCGATTGTGCCTGTGCAGCCACTATATGTGCATCCTCTTCTATGGGCTGCCTGCTCACACCTCTGAGGCACATCTGCCAGCGGCTCTGCATGGAGGACAGGCTTAATGGCCCATCTGAATAAGCGATTACATTATACATATAGTACATGTTAAAGCTAAATTACATACATAGTTAAAAATGCTTTTTTAAAGAACAAAAATGTCATACTTACCTGCTCTGTGCAGTGGTTTTGCACAGAGCAGCCCGATCCTCCTCTTCTGGGGTCCCCCACCGGCGCTCCTATCTCCTACTGCCTTCCAAGTGCCCCCCTAGCAAGCTCCATGTCCATAGACACAGACAGGGGGCTTAGCTCCACCCCACTCCCTCATCATAGGATTTGATTGACAGCAGCAGGAGCCAATGGCTATCAGTCTGCCCAGTGAGGAGGGTGAGAGACGCTTCTCTTGTGCACAGCGCTGATTCGAGATGGGGCTCAGGTAAGTATAAAGGGTGGCTAGGGGGAATCCTGGACACAGAAGGTTTTTGTACCTTAATGCATAGAATGCATTAAGGTAAAAAACAACCTTAAAGCGAAACTTTAGTCATTTGTTCAACTTTCCATCTATGAAATCTTCTGCCCTTGTTGTTTTAACTTTGGATAGTAAAACATTTTTTTCTGCCAGTAAATACCTTATACAGCACACTTCCTGTTTCTTGTCTGGTAATAAGGCTTATGACATCATGCACAGCTCTCTCGTGAGAGTTTGCCAGGAAGGGGGGGTGAGTCATAAGAGGGCCAATGAGAGCTGCAGAGCCTGAAGTGTGCCTCTGTGTGTCTGTGTAAATCCAGGAAGTGAACAGGCAGCAGCTTCAGCTGCCCACAGTTAAAATAGTTGCAGCCACACTCAGTGGAGGGTGATGTCTGCAGTACAGTGGAACCTCGGATTACGAGCATAATCCGTTCCAGGAGAATGCTCGTAATCCAAAGTACTCGCATATCAAAGCGAGTTTCCCCATTGAAGTCAATGGTAACGAAAATAATTTGTTCCGCATTGACTTCAATGTCCCTTCGGAAAATTTTGGACGAAAGCTGTGTACTAACGATCAGATTATCGTACGATCGCTTCGAATGTGTTTTTTTTGTACAATTTTCTGATTGTGTGTACTAGACATGTGCACACTGAAATATTTCGTTTCGGAATTTCGTTTTCATCCGAAAAATAAATTTATTTAGTTACTCCCGAAATTCGTTTTTACTTATTTCGTTTTTCGTTAGAAATTGCATTCGTCCGAAAATCTGAATTAATTAAGGTCGAATCTGTCATTGAAGGCTTATGGTGTCTGTCGAATGTTCAAAGAAGATTCGATGGAGCAGCGAAACTGTACGACGCTGCAATCATACATTTCCGGTCGAATGTTCCGCCCACAAGCTATAGAAGAATTCTAATGTTGTATGACTAGTAATAATTATATTTATTCATTACTATTACTAGTCAACCAACATTAGAATTCTTCTATAGCCTATGGGCGGATGCATTTGACCGGAAATGTACGATTGCAGCGTCGTACAGTTTTGCTGCACCGTCGAATCTTCTAACTTTCGATGCTTTGTCGAATCTTCGTCATTCTAGCTATTTTACTGCTCCTCCCCTTTGGTTACAATCAGCCAATAACATTCATCATCAACTTTATTTTTATTTTACTTCCCCCACCCAATTCCAGCAGTGATCTTTTCTCTCTATGTCGAATCTTTTCTCTCTATAATAACAAATCTTTTCTCTCCTATGTCGAATCTTTTCTCTCCTATGTCGAATATTTTCTCTCTATAATGTCGAATCTTTTCTCTCCTATGTCAAATCTTTTCTCTCCTATGTCGAATCTTTTCTCTCTATAATAACAAATCTTTTCTCTCCTATGTCAAATCTTTTCTCTCCTATGTCGAATCTTTTCTCTCCTATGTCGAATCTTTTCTCTCTATAATGTCAAATCTTTTCTGTCCTATGTCGAATCTTTCTCTCCTATGTCGAATCTTTTCTCTCTATAATGTCGAATCTTTTCTCTCTATGTAGAATAATCTTGGACTAATAGAGTTAAGGTTAGGCACATTCGACCACAGGTTCGATAGACACAGATTGTTATTGTCAGCGTCATGTCGAATATCCTATCTATATCGAACTGTTGTAGCAACGAAAACGAAAATAAAGCATTTGTTTATGTCGGATCTTTCGGTTTTCGGATTCTGTGCTTTCGTTTTCGTTTGTTAAAACGATAACGAAAATAGCTGAAATTCGGACAAAAATGCATTCGGACGAAAACGAATGCACATGTCTAGTGTGTACGGGCCTTAACCACTTGGCGCCCACACCATAGACGAAAGATGTCTACAGCGCGGCGCTCTATTGCCGGGAGGGCGTCCCTGAACGTCCTCCTGTTTACTTGTTACCCGCGCGCCGCCACGGGCGCGCATCGGGGAAAAGCTGTGCCCGTTTTGTGTCATGCGGGTGCCGATGCGCGTGCCTGCCAGCTGCGATGTCCGCCAGGAACACGCGATCGGCAGCTACAGAGCCAGGGACGTGGATTTGTGTGTGGAAACACACAGATCCATGTCCTGTCATGGAGAGGAGACTGATGGTGTGTCCTTTGTACATAGGGACACAGATCAGTCACCTCCCCCAGTCAGTCCCCTCCCCCCACAGTAAGAATCACTCCCAGGGAACACATTTAACCCCTTGATCGCCCCCTAGTGTTAACCTCTTCCCTGCCAGTCACATTTATACAGTAATCAGTGCATATTTATAGCACTGTTCGCTGTATAAATGTGAATGGTCCCAAAATAGTGTCCAAAGTGTCCGATCTGCCCGCTGCAATATTGCAGTCCTGACAAAAATCGTAGATAACCGCCATTACTAGTAAAAAAAAGGAGAGATAGAGAGAGAGAAATAAAAAACGAGAGAGAAAGAGAGAGAGAAAGACCTCTACCTTGCAAAAACTGTTCCTGTAGACGTAAGCTTGAGTTTTTGTACACAGCATGTAGAGGATGTCGATGACACAGGGATCGGTAGTCTGGCTGTGTGTTCCTTTTTTGAGTATGTAAAGGATGAAGATGACACAGGGATCAGTAGTCTGGCTGTGTGTTCCTCTCTGAGTATGTAAAGGATGAGGATGACACAGGTATCAGTAGTCTGGCTGTGTGTTCCTCTCTCAGTACGTAAAGGATGAGGATGACACAGGGATCGGTAGTCTGTCTGTGTGTTCCTTTTTTGAGTACATGTATGTAAAGGATGTGGATGACACAGGGATTAGTAGTCTGGCTGTGTGTTCCTATCTGAGTATGTAATGGATGAGGATGACACAGGTATCAGTAGTCTGGCTGTGTGTTCCTCTCTCAGTACGTAAAGGATGAGGATGACACAGGTATCGGTAGTCTGTCTGTGTGTTCCTTTTTTGAGTACATGTATGTAAAGGATGAGGATGACACAGGGATTAGTAGTCTGGCTGTGTGTTCCTCTCTGAGTATGTAAAGGATGAGGATGACACAGGGATCAGTAGTCTGGCTGTGTGATCCTCTCTCAGTACGTAAAGGATGAGGATGACACAGGGATCGGTTGTCTGGCTGAGTGTTACTCTCTGAGTATGTAAAGGATGAGGATCAGTTGTCCTCTCTCTGTAGAGGACGATAATGACAAGGCTCAGTGGTCACCACTCCCAGTCTGTAGAGGATGACGATGACAGGAGGATCTGTGATCAGGGATCTCCCCTTCGAGTCTGTAGAAGATGATGACAGAAGGATCAGCGGTCTCCTCTCACTGTAGAGGATGATGATGATGACAGAAGGTCCCCCTCCCAATCTGTAGGAGATGATGATGACAGAAGGATCAGTTGCCACCCTCTCAGTCTGTAGAGGATAAGGATAATAGAAGGATCAGTGGTTTTCCCACTCTGTAGAGGATGATAATGACAGAAAGATCAGTGGTGTCCCCTTCCAGTCTGTAGAGGTTGATGATGACAGAAGGATCAGTGGTCTCCTCACCCAGTCTGTAGAGGATGATGATGACAGAACGATCAGTGGCCCCCCTTTCAGTCTTTAGAGTATGATGATGACGGAAGGATCAGTGGCTTCCCCTCCCAGTCTGTAGAGGATGAGGATGACAGAAGGATCAGTAATAACCCTTTCAGTCTGTAGAGGATGATGATGACTGAAGCCCCCCAGTCTTCAGAGGATGATGATGACAGAAGGATCAGAAGGATCTGTGATCAGTGGTCTCCCCTCCCAGTCTGTACAGCAAAAGGATGAGAGAAGGATCAGTGGTCTCCCCTCATTGTAGAGGATAAGAATGACAGATTTTCCCCTTCCAAGTCTGTAGAGGATGATGATGACAGAAAGATTGGTGCCCCCTCCTATTCTGTAGAGGGTGAGGGTGACAGAAGATTCAGCAGTCTCTTCTCCCAGTCTGTAGAGGATGAAATGAAGATGACAGCAGGCCCCCCTCCCAGTCTGTAGAGGATGATGATGACAGCAGGTTCCCCCTCTCTGTAGAGGATGGTGATTATAGAAGGTCCTCCCTCTCCATAGAGGATGATGATGACAGAAGGCCCACTTGCCCCCTCCCAGTCTATAGAGGATGATGATGACAGGAGGGTCCCCCTTGTAGTCTGTAGAGGATGATGGTGACAGCAGGTCCCCCTCCAAGTCTGTAGAGGATGGTGATGACAGGAGACCCTCCTCCCAGTCTGTAGGGGTTATGATGACAGAAGGTCCCCCTCTCTGTAGAGGATGATGATGACAGGAGGCCCCCCTCTCTGTAGAGGATGATGATGACAGGAGGCCCCCCTCTCTGTAGAGGATGATGATGACTGGAGGTCCCCCTCTCTGTAGAGGATGATGATGATGACAGGAGTTCCCCCCTCCAGTCTATAGAGCATGATGATGACAGGATGTCACCCCTCTCTATAGAGGATGATGATAACAGGAGGTCCACCCTTCAGTCTATAGAGGATGATGATGACAGAAGACCCCCATCTCTATAGAGGATGATGATGACAGGAGGTCCCCCCTCTCTATAGAGGATGGAGATGACAGGAGGTCCCCCCTCTCTATAGAGGATGATGGTGATGAAAGGAGGTCCCCGTCTCTATAGAGGATGATGATGACAGGAGGTCTCCCTCTTTATAGAGGATGATGATGACAGGAGGTCCCCCTCTTTATAGAGAATGATGATGACAGGAGGTCACCCCTCTCTGTAGAGGATGATGATAACAGGAGGCCCCCCTCTCTGTAGAGGATGATGATGACAGGAGGCCCCCCTCTCTGTAGAGGATGATAATAACTGGAGGTGCCCCTCTCTGTAGAGGATGATGATGATGACAGGAGGTCCTCCCTCTCTATAGAGGATGATGATGACAGGAGGTTCCCCCTCCAGTCTATAGAGGTAAATTAAATCAGGAGGTCCCCCTCTCTGTAGAGGTTGATGATGACAGGAGGTCCACCCTCCAGTCTACAGAGGATGATGATGACAGGAGGTCCCCCCTCTCTGTAGAGGATGATGATGACAGGAGGTCCCCCTCTCTGTAGAGGATGATGATGACAGGAGGCCCCACTCTCTGTAGAGGATGATGATGACAGGAGGTCCCCCTCTCTGTAGAGGATGATGATGACGACTGAAGGTCTCCATCTCTGTAGAGGATGATGATGACAGGAGGCCCCCCTCTCTATAGAGGATGATGATGACAGGAGGTCCCCCTATCCATAGAGGATGATGATGACAGGAGGTCCCCCCTCTCTATAGAGGATGATGACAGGAGGTCCCCCCTCTCTATGGAGGATGGGGATGACAGGAGGTCCCCCCTCTCTATAGAGGATGGAGATGACATGAGGTCCCCCTCTCTATAGAGGATAATGATGACAGGAGGTCCCCCCTCTCTATAGAGGATGGAGATGACAGGAGGTCCCCCTATCCATAGAGGATGATGATGACAGGAGGTCCCCCCTCTCTATAGAGGATGATGACAGGAGGTCCCCCCTCTCTATGGAGGATGGGGATGACAGGAGGTCCCCCCTCTCCATAGAGGATGATGATGACAGGAGGTCCCCCCTCTCTATAGAGGATGATGACAGGAGGTCCCCCCTCTCTATGGAGGATGGGGATGACAGGAGGTCCCCCCTCTCCATAGAGGATGATGATGACAGGAGGTCCCCCTCTCTATAGAGCAGTGGTTCTCAACTCCTGTCCTCAGGACCCACTAACAGGCCAGATTTTAAGTATTACCTTGGTGAGATGCAGACTAGAATACTGCAATCCCTGAGCAGCAAATTATATCACCTGTGATGCATTTCAGTTATCTTGCAAACCTGGCCTGTTGGTGGGCCCTGAGGACAGGAGTTGAGAACCACTGCTATAGAGGATGATGATGACGGGAGGTCCCCCTCTTTATAGAGGATGATGATGACAGGAGGTCCCCCTCTCCATAGAGGATGATGATGACAGGAGGTCCCCCTCTTTATAGAGGATGATGATGACGGGAGGTCCCCCTCTTTACAGAGGATGATGATGACAGGAGGTCCCCCCTCTCCATAGAGGATGATGATGACAGGAAGTCCCCCTCTCTGTAGAGGATGATGATGACAGGAGGTCCCCCCTCCAGTCTATAGAGGATGATGATGTCGACAGGAGGTCACCCCTCTTTATAGAGGATGATAATGACAGGAGGTCCCCCCTCTCTATACAGGATGATGATATTAGGAGGTCCCCCTCTCTGTAGAGGTTGATGATGACAGGAGGTCAGCCCTCCAGTCTACAGAGGATGATGGTGACAGGAGGTCCCCCCTCTCTGTAGAGGATGATGATGACAGGACGTCCCCCTCTCTGTAGAGGATGATGATGACAGGAGGCCCCCTCTCTGTAGAGGATGATGATGACTGGAGTTCCCCCTCTCTGTAGAGAGTGATGATGACAGGAGGTCCCCCCTCTCTATAGAGGATGATGATGACAGGTGGCCCCCCTCTCTATAGAGGATGGAGTAGACAGAAGGTCCCCCTCTCTATAGAGGATGATGATGACAGGAGGTCCCCCCTCTCTATAGAGAATGGAGATGACAGGAGGTCCCCCCTCTCTATAGAGGATGATGATGACAGGAGGTCCCCCCTCTCTATAGAGGATAGAGATGACAGGAAGTCCCCCTTCTCCATAGAGGATGGAGATGACAGGAGGTCCCCCCTCTCTATGGAGGATAGGGATGACAAGAGGCCCCCCTCTCCATAGAGGATGGTGATGACAGAAGATCCCCCTCTCTATAGAGGATGATGATGACAGGAGGTCCCCCTCTCCATTGAGGATGATGATGACAGGAGGTCCCCCTCTTTATAGAGGATGATGATGACAGGAGGTCCCCCTCTTTATAGAGGATGATGATGACGGGAGGTCCCCCTCTTTATAGAGGATGATGATGACAGGAGTTCCACCCTCTCCATAGAGGATGATGATGACAGGAAGTCCTCCTCTCTGTAGAGGATGATGATGACAGGAGGTTCCCTACTCCAGTCTATAGAGGTAGATGATATCAGGAGGTCACCCCTCTCTATAGAGGATGATGACAGGAGGTCCTCCCTCTCTATAGAGGATGATGATGACAGGAGGTCCCCCTCTCCATAGAGGATGATGATGACAGGAGGTCCCCCTCTTTATAGAGGATGATGATGACAGGAGGTTCCCCCTCCAGTCTATAGAGGTAGATGATATCAGGAGGTCCCCCTCTCTGTAGAGGTTGATGATGACAGGAGGTCCGCCCTCCATTCTACAGAGGATTATGATGACAGGAGGTCCCCCCTCTCTGTAGAGGATGATAATGACAGGAGGTCCCCCCTCTCTGTAGAGGATGATGATGAAGGGAGGTCCCTCTCTCCATAGAGGATGATAATGACAGGAGGTCCCCCTCTCTATAGAGGATGATGATGACAGGAGGTCCCCCTCTCCATAGAGGATGATGGTGACAGGAGGTCCCTCTCTCTATAGAGGATGATGATGACAGGAGGTCCCCATCTCCATACAGGATGATGATGACAGGAGGTCCCCCTCTCCATAGAGGATGATGATGACAGGAGGTCCCCCTCTCTATAGAGGATGATGATGACAGGAGGTCCCCCTCTCTATAGAGGATGATGATGACAGGAGGTCCCCCTCTCTATAGAGGATGATGATGACAGGAGGTCCCCCTCTCTATAGAGGATGATGATGACAAGAGGTCCCCACTCTCCATAGAGGATGATGATGACAGGAGGTCCCCTTCTCTATAGAGGATGATGATGACAGGAGGTCCCCCTCTCTATAGAGGATGATGATGACAGGAGGTCCCCCTCTCCATAGAGGATGATGATGACAGGAGTTTCCCCCTCTCTATAAAGGATGATGACAGGAGGTCTCCCTCTCTATAGAGGATGATGATGACAGGAGGTCCCCATCTCCATAGAGGATGGAGATGACAGGAGGTCCCCCTCTCCATAGAGGATGATGATGACAGGAGGTCCCCCTCTCCATAGAGGATGATGATGACAGGAGGTCCCCCTCTCTATAGAGGATGGAGATGACAGGAGGCCCCCCTCTCTATAGAGGATGGAGATGACAGGAGGTCCCCCTCTCTATAGAGGATGATGATGACAAGAGGTCCCCCTCTCTATAGAGGATGATGAGACAGGAGGTCCCCCTCTCTATAGAGGATGGAGATGACAGGAGGTCCCCCTCTCTATAGAGGATGATGATGACAAGAGGTCCCCCTCTCTATAGAGGATGGAGATGACAGGAGGTCCCCCTCTCTATAGAGGATGGAGATGACAGGAGGTCCCCCTCTCTATAGAGGATGGAGATGACAGGAGGTCCCCCTCTCTATAGAGGATGATGATGACAAGAGGTCCCCCTATCTATAGAGGATGATGAGACAGGAGGTCCCCCTCTCTATAGAGGATGGAGATGGCAGGAGGTCCCCCTCTCTATAGAGGATGGAGATGACAGGAGGTCCCCCTCTCTATAGAGGATGATGATGACAGGAGGCCCCCCTCTCCATAGAGGATGATGATGACAGGAGGTCCCCCTCTCCATAGAGGATGATGATGACAGGAGGTCCCTCTCCATAGAGGATGATGATGACAGGAGGTCCCCCTCTCCATAGAGGATGATGATGACAGGAGGTCCCCTCTCTATAGAGGATGATGATGACAGGAGGTCCCCCTCCATAGAGGATGATGATGACAGGAGGTCCCTCTCCATAGAGGATGATGATGAAAGGAGGTCCCCCTCTCTATAGAGGATGATGATGACAGGAGGTCCCCCTTCATAGAGGATGATGATGACAGGAGGTCCCTCTCCATAGAGGATGATGATGACAGGAGGCCCCCTCTCCATAGAGGATGATGATGACAGGAGGTCCCTCTCCATAGAGGATGATGATGACAGGAGGTCCCCCTCCATAGAGGATGATGATGACAGGAGGTCCCTCTCCATTGAGGATGATGATGACAGGAGGTCCCCCTCCATAGAGGATGATGATGACAGGAGGTCCCTCTCCATAGAGGATGATGATGACAGGAGGTCCCCCTCTCTATAGAGGATGATGATGACAGGAGGTCCCCCTCTATAGAGGATGATGATGACAGGAGGTCCCTCCTCTCCATAGAGGATGATGATGACAGGAGGTCCCCCTCTATAGAGGATGATAATGACAGGAGGTCCCTCTCCATAGAGGATGATGATGACAGGAGGTCCCCCTCTCTATAGAGGATGATGATGACAGGAGGTCCCCTCTCCATAGAGGATGATGATGACAGGAGGTCCCCCTCTCCATAGAGGATGATGATGACAGGAGGTCCCCCTCTCCATAGAGGATGATGATGACAGGAGGTCCCCTCTCTATAGAGGATGATGATGACAGGAGGTCCCTCTCCATAGAGGATGATGATGACAGGAGATCCCCTCTCTATAGAGGATGATGATGACAGGAGGTCCCCCTCCATAGAGGATGATGATGACAGGAGGTTCCTCTCCATAGAGGATGATGATGACAGGAGGTCCCCCTCTCTATAGAGGATGATGATGACAGGAGGTCCCCCTCCATAGAGGATGATGATGACAGGAGGTCCCTCCTCTCCATAGAGGATGATGATGACAGGAGGTCCCTCTCCATAGAGGATGATGATGACAGGAGATCCCCCTCTCTATAGAGGATGATGATGACAGGAGGTCCCCCTCCATAGAGGGTAATGATGACAGGAGTTCCCTCTCCATAGAGGATGATGAGGATAGGAGGTCCCCCTCTCTATAGAGGATGATGATGACAGAAGGTCCCCTCTCCATAGAGGATGATGATGACAGGAGGTCCCCCTCTCCATAGAGGATGATTATGACAGGAGGTCCCCCCTCCATAGAGGATGATGATGACAGGAGGTCCCTCTCCATAGAGGATGATGATGACAGGAGGTCCCCCTCTCCATAGAGGATGATGATGACAGGAGGTCCCCTCTCTATAGAGGATGATGATGACAGGAGGTCCCCTCTCTATAGAGAATGATGATGACAGGAGGTCCCCCTCCATAGAGGATGATGATGACGGGAGGTCCCCCTCCATAGAGGATGATGATGACAGGAGGTCCCTCTCCATAGAGGATGATGATGACAGGAGGTCCCCCTCTCTATAGAGGATGATGATGACAGGAGGTCCCCTTCATAGAGGATGATGATGACAGGAGGTCCCCCTCTCTATAGAGGATGATGATGACAGGAGGCCCCCCTCTCTATAGAGGATGATGATGACAGGAGGTCCCCCTCTCCATAGAGGATGATGATGACAAGAGGTCCCCCTCTCTATAGAGTATGGAGATGACAGGAGGTCCCCCTCTCTATAGAGGATGATGATGACAAGAGGTCCCCCTCTCTATAGAGGATGGATATGACAGGAGGTCCCCCTCTCTATAGAGGATGATGAGACAGGAGGTCCCCCTCTCTATAGAGGATGATGATGACAGGAGGTCCCCCTCTCTATAGAGGATGGAGATGACAGGAGGTCCCCCTCTCTATAGAGGATGATGATGACAAGAGGTCCCCCTCTCTATAGAGGATGGAGATGACAGGAGGTCCCCCTCTCCATAGAGGATGATGATGACAGGAGGTCCCCCCTCTCTATAGAGCATGGAGATCACAGGAGGTCCCCCTCTCCATAGAGGATAATGATGACAGGAGGTCCCCCTCTCTATAGAGGATGGAGATGACAGGAGGTCCCCCTCTCTATAGAGGATGATGATGACAAGAGGTCCCCCTCTCTATAGAGGATGGAGATGACAGGAGGTCCCCCTCTCTAAAGAGGATGATGAGACAGGAGGTCCCCCTCTCCATAGAGGATGGAGATGACAGGAGGTCCCCCTCTCTGTAGAGGATGATGATGACAGGAGGTCCCCTTATCCATAGAGGATGATGATGACAAGAGGTCCCCCCTCTCTATAGAGGATGGAGATGACAGGTGGTCCCCCTCTCCATAGAGGATGATGATGACAAGAGGTCCCCCCTCTCTATAGAGGATGGAGATGATAGGAGGTCCCCCTCTCTATAGAGGATGGAGATGACAGGAGGTCCCCCTCTCTATAGAGGATGATGATGATGACAAGAGGTCTCCCTCTCTATAGAGGATGGAGATGACAGGTGATCCCCCTCTCCATAGAGGATGATGATGACAAGAGGTCCCCCCTCTCTATAGAGGATGGAGATGACAGGAGGTCAGCCTCTCTATAGAGGATGATGATGACAGGAGGTCCCCCTCTCTATAGAGGATGATGATGACAGGAGGTCCCCCTCTCTAAAGAGAATGATGATGACAGGAGGTCCCCCTCTCCATAGAGGATGATGATGACAGGAGGTCCCCCTCTCTATAGAGGATGATGATGACAGGAGGTCCCCCTCTCTATAGAGGATGATGATGACAGGAGGTCCCACTCTCTATAGAGGATGATGATGACAGGAGGTACCCCTCTATAGAGGATGATAATGACAGGAGGTCCCCCTCTCCATAGAGGATGATGATGACAGGAGGTCCCCCTCTCTATAGAGGATGATGATGACAGGAGGTCCCCCTCTCTATAGAGGATGATGATGACAGGAGGTCCCCTCTCCATAGAGGATGATGATGACAGGAGGTCCCCCTCCATAGAGGATGATGATGACAGGAGGTCCCTCTCCATAGAGGATGATGATGACAGGAGGTCCCCCTCTCTATAGAGGATGATGATGACATGAGGTCCCCTCTCCATAGAGGATGATGCTGACAGGAGGCCCCCCTCTCCATAGAGGATGATGATGACAGGAGGTCCCCCTCTCCATAGAGGATGATGATGACAGGAGGTCCCTCTCCATAGAGGATGATGATGACAGGAGGTCCCCCTCTCCATAGAGGATGATGATGACAGGAGGTCCCCTCTCCATAGAGGATGATGATGACAGGAGGTCCCCCTCCATAGAGGATGATGATGACAGGAGGTCCCTCTCCATAGAGGATGATGATGACAGGAGGTCCCCCTCTCTATAGAGGATGATGATGACAGGAGGTCCCCCTCCATAGAGGATGATGATGACAGGAGGTCCCTCTCCATAGAGGATGATGATGACAGGAGGCCCCCTCTCCATAGAGGATGATGATGACAGGAGGTCCCTCTCCATAGAGGATGATGATGACAGGAGGTCCCCCTCCATAGAGGATGATGATGACAGGAGGTCCCTCTCCATTGAGGATGATGATGACAGGAGGTCCCCCTCCATAGAGGATGATGATGACAGGAGGTCCCTCTCCATAGAGGATGATGATGACAGGAGGTCCCCCTCTCTATAGAGGATGATGATGACAGGAGGTCCCCCTCCATAGAGGATGATGATGACAGGAGGTCCCTCCTCTCCATAGAGGATGATGATGACAGGAGGTCCCCCTCTATAGAGGATGATAATGACAGGAGGTCCCTCTCCATAGAGGATGATGATGACAGGAGGTCCCCCTCTCTATAGAGGATGATGATGACAGGAGGTCCCCTCTCCATAGAGGATGATGATGACAGGAGGTCCCCCTCTCCATAGAGGATGATGATGACAGGAGGTCCCCCTCTCCATAGAGGATGATGATGACAGGAGGTCCCCTCTCTATAGAGGATGATGATGACAGGAGGTCCCTCTCCATAGAGGATGATGATGACAGGAGATCCCCTCTCTATAGAGGATGATGATGACAGGAGGTCCCCCTCCATAGAGGATGATGATGACAGGAGGTCCCTCTCCATAGAGGATGATGATGACAGGAGGTCCCCCTCTCTATAGAGGATGATGATGACAGGAGGTCCCCCTCCATAGAGGATGATGATGACAGGAGGTCCCTCCTCTCCATAGAGGATGATGATGACAGGAGGTCCCTCTCCATAGAGGATGATGATGACAGGAGATCCCCCTCTCTATAGAGGATGATGATGACAGGAGGTCCCCCTCCATAGAGGGTAATGATGACAGGAGTTCCCTCTCCATAGAGGATGATGAGGATAGGAGGTCCCCCTCTCTATAGAGGATGATGATGACAGAAGGTCCCCTCTCCATAGAGGATGATGATGACAGGAGGTCCCCCTCTCCATAGAGGATGATTATGACAGGAGGTCCCCCCTCCATAGAGGATGATGATGACAGGAGGTCCCTCTCCATAGAGGATGATGATGACAGGGAGTCCCCCTCTCCATAGAGGATGATGATGACAGGAGGTCCCCTCTCTATAGAGGATGATGATGACAGGAGGTCCCCTCTCTATAGAGAATGATGATGACAGGAGGTCCCCCTCCATAGAGGATGATGATGACGGGAGGTCCCCCTCCATAGAGGATGATGATGACAGGAGGTCCCTCTCCATAGAGGATGATGATGACAGGAGGTCCCCCTCTCTATAGAGGATGATGATGACAGGAGGTCCCCTTCATAGAGGATGATGATGACAGGAGGTCCCTCTCCATAGAGGATGATGATGACAGGAGGTCCCCCTCTATAGAGGATGATGATGACAGGAGGTCCCCCTCCATAGAGGATGATGATGACAGGAGGTCCCCCTCCATAGAGGATGATGATGACAGGAGGTCCCCCTCTTTATAGAGGATGATGATGACAGGAGGTCCCCCTCTCCCTAGAGGATGTTGATGACAAGAGGTCCCCCTCTCTATAGAGGATGGAGATGATAGGAGGTCCCCCTCCATAGGTGATGATGATGACAGGAGGTCCCCCCTCTCTATAGAGGATGATGATGACAGGAGGTCCCCCCTCTCAATAGAGGTTGATGATGACAGGAGGTCCCTCTCTCTATAGAGGATGATGATGACAGGAGGTCCCCCTCTCCATAGAGGATGATGATGACAGGAGGTCCCCCTCTATATAGAGGATGATGATGACAGGAGGTCCCCCTCTATATAGAGGATGATGATGACAGGAGGCCCCCCTCTCTATAGAGGATGATGATGACAGGAGGTCCCCCTCTCCATAGAGGATGATGATGACAGGAGGTCCCCTCTCTATAGAGGATGATGATGACAGGAGGTCCCCCTCTTTATAGAGGATGATGATGACAGGAGGTCCCCCTCTCTATAGAGGATGATGATGACAGGAGGTCCCCTCTCTATAGAGGATGATGATGACAGGAGGTCCCCCTCCATATAGGATGATGATGACAGGAGGTCCCCCTCCATAGAGGATTATGATGACAGGAGGTCCCTCTCCATAGAGGATGATGATGACAGGAGGTCCCCCTCTTTATAGAGGATGATG
This sequence comes from Rana muscosa, assembly GCA_029206835.1. Lineage (NCBI taxonomy): Eukaryota > Metazoa > Chordata > Amphibia > Anura > Ranidae > Rana > Rana muscosa. Next base: position 786,101,716 of record CM055117.1, read on the forward strand.
ATGACAGGAGGTCCCCCTCTCTATAGAGGATGATGATGACAGGAGGTCCCCTCTCTATAGAGGATGATGATGACAGGAGGTCCCCCTCCATAGAGGATGATGATGACGGGAGGTCCCCCTCCATAGAGGATGATGATGACAGGAGGTCCCTCTCCATAGAGGATGATGATGACAGGAGGTCCCCCTCTCTATAGTGGATGATGATGACAGGAGGTCCCCTTCATAGAGGATGATGATGACAGGAGGTCCCTCTCCATAGAGGATGATGATGACAGGAGGTCCCCCTCTATAGAGGATGATGATGACAGGAGGTCCCCCTCCATAGAGGATGATGATGACAGGAGGTCCCCCTCCATAGAGGATGATGATGACAGGAGGTCCCCCTCTTTATAGAGGATGATGATGACAGGAGGTCCCCCTCTCCCTAGAGGATGTTGATGACAAGAGGTCCCCCTCTCTATAGAGGATGGAGATGATAGGAGGTCCCCCTCCATAGGTGATGATGATGACAGGAGGTCCCCCCTCTCTATAGAGGATGATGATGACAGGAGGTCCCCCCTCTCAATAGAGGTTGATGATGACAGGAGGTCCCTCTCTCTATAGAGGATGATGATGACAGGAGGTCCCCCTCTCCATAGAGGATGATGATGACAGGAGGTCCCCCTCTCTATAGAGGATGATGATGACAGGAGGTCCCCCTCTATATAGAGGATGATGATGACAGGAGGCCCCCCTCTCTATAGAGGATGATGATGACAGGAGGTCCCCCTCTCCATAGAGGATGATGATGACAGGAGGTCCCCTCTCTATAGAGGATGATGATGACAGGAGGTCCCCCTCTTTATAGAGGATGATGATGACAGGAGGTCCCCCTCTCTATAGAGGATGATGATGACAGGAGGTCCCCTCTCTATAGAGGATGATGATGACAGGAGGTCCCCCTCCATATAGGATGATGATGACAGGAGGTCCCCCTCCATAGAGGATTATGATGACAGGAGGTCCCCTCTCGTTAGAGGATGATGATGACAGGAGGTCCCTCTCCATAGAGGATGATGATGACAGGAGGTCCCCCTCCATAGAGGATGATGATGACAGGAGGTCCCTCTCCATAGAGGATGATGATGACAGGAGGTCCCCTCTCTATAGAGGATGATGATGACAGGAGGTCCCCCTCCATAGAGGATGATGATGACAGGAGGTCCCCCTCTTTATAGAGGATGATGATGACAGGAGGTCCCCCTCCATAGAGGATGATGATGACAGGAGGTCCCCCTCTATAGAGGATGATGATGACAGGAGGTCCCCCTCCATAGAGGATGATGATGACAGGAGGTCCCTCTCTCCATAGAGGATGATGATGACAGGGGGTCCCCTCTCTATAGAGGATGATGATGACAGGAGGTCCCCCTCCATAGAGGATGATGATGACAGGAGGTCCCCCTCTTTATAGAGGATGATGATGACAGGAGGTCCCCCTCTCCATAGAGGATGATGATGACAGGAGGTCCCTCTCCATAGAGGATGATGATGACAGGAGGTCCCTCTCTCCATAGAGGATGATGATGACAGGGGGTCCCCTCTCCATAGAGGATGATGATGACAGGAGGTCCCCCTCCATAGAGGATGATGATGACAGGAGGTCCCCCTCCATAGAGGATGATGATGACAGGAGGTCCCCCTCCATAGAGGATGATGATGACAGAAGGTCCCCCTCTCTATAGAGGATGATGATGACAGGAGGTCCCTCTCCATAGAGGATGATAATGCCAGGAGGTCCCCTCTCTATAGAGGATGATGATGACAGGAGGTCCCCCTCCATAGAGGATGATAATGCCAGGAGGTCCCCCTCCATAGAGGATGATGATGACAGGAGGTCCCCCTCTCCATAGAGGATGATGATGACAGGAGGTTCCTCTCTATAGAGGATGATAATGCCAGGAGGTCCCCTTCCATAGAGGATGATGATGACAGGAGGTCCCCCTCTCCATAGAGGATGATGATGACAGGAGGTCCCCCTCTCCATAGAGGATGATGATGACAGGGGGTCCCCTCTCTATAGAGGATGATGATGACAGGAGGTCCCCCTCCATAGAGGATGATGATGACAGGAGGTCCCCCTCCATAGAGGATGATGATGACAGGAGGTCCCCCTCCATAGAGGATGATGATGACAGAAGGTCCCCCTCTCTATAGAGGATGATAATGCCAGGAGGTCCCCTCTCTATAGAGGATAATAATGCCAAGAGGTCCCTCTCTATAGAGGATGATGATGACAGGAGGTCCCCCTCCATAGGGGATGATAATGCCAGGAGGTCCCCCTCCATAGAGGATGATGATGACAGGAGGTCCCCCTCTCCATAGAGGATGATGATGATGACAGGAGGTCCCCCTCTCCATAGAGGATGATGATGACAGGAGGCCCCCCTCTCCATAGAGGATGATGATGACAGGGGGTCCCCTCTCTATAGAGGATGATGATGACAGGAGGTCCCCCTCTCTATAGAGGATGATTATGACAGGAGGTCCCCCTCTCCATAGAGGATGATGATGACAGGAGGTCCCCCTCCATAGAGGATGATGATGACAGGAGGTCCCTCTCCATAGAGGATGATGATGACAGGAGGTCCCCCTCCATAGAGGATGATGATGACAGGAGGTCCCCCTCCATAGAGGATGATGATGACAGGAGGTCCCCCTCCATAGAGGATGATGATGACAGGAGGTCCCCTTTGCTCCCGGTGTGGCTGTGTATTGGAGGACTGTACAGGCAGGTTGCTGTAGCCCCGCCCCCGCTCGGTGTGACAACAACAAGGAGCTGTGCTCGGAGCAGACAGGCAGCACTTTCAGGCGGATTTCTCGCTGTCATTCGCTGTCGATGTTTGATCAATGTGCTGCCAGGGAGAGTCGGAGCCGAGCGATCCTCCTCCTCCTCCTCCCGCTCTCCATCTCCTAACTTTGTAGTAGACTTGGGAAGACACAACGTCAGCCCCTCCGAGGAATCACACAGTCCGAGAGCTGCGGCGGCATCGCGGGGACCAATCAGCGCTATCCCTCTGATGGTAGAGCCGTGCCCCGTGTTTCCCGGTGTGCCCCGTGCCCGGTGCCCCGTGCAGGAAGTTTGTTGTGTAGTGAGTGCCGGTGTATCAGAGTATATTGGGAGGTCCTCTTATGTGACCATGGCCGTGCCGGCTGCTTTGATCCCACCGACTCAGCTGGTGATCGCTACGTCCGCACCGTCCTCATCTACCAGCTCGTCTTCTTCTTCTCCCACCCCATCGATCACCCCTTCTTCCTCCGGTCCCAACCTCTACAGACCGGAGCCCATTGCGGCCACCACCGTCACATCCAGCCTCAGCAACCCTCCTCTCACCAACATCTCCAGCACTAGCTGCAATCCATCCGTGGGGGCTGGAGGGAACAACTGCAGCAGTAACAGCCCCAGCTTGGCCACCACCACCAACAACAACATCAGCCACCACCACAATCCTCTACCCAACACCCCCAGCACCTCCACCAGCACCACCAGCACATGTACCAGCAGCAGCAGCAGTGCCCCCAACCCCAACCTGCCTGGCAAGCCTGTCTACTCCACTCCATCCCCAGTGGAGAACATCCCTCAGAACAATGAGTGCAGGATGGTGGACCTGAGAGGAGCCAAGGTGGCCTCCTTCACCGTGGACGGTTGCGAACTCATCTGCTTGCCCCAAGCCTTTGACCTCTTCTTGAAGCATTTGGTCGGTGGGCTGCACACCGTTTACACCAAGCTCAAGAGGCTGGAGATCACGCCAGTGGTGTGCAACGTGGAGCAGGTGCGGATCTTGAGAGGATTGGGGGCCATCCAGCCAGGGGTCAACCGCTGCAAACTCATTTCCAGGAAGGATTTTGAGACCCTGTACAACGACTGTACCAACGCCAGGTGAGTCCGCTTTGATCCGTCTAGAACTGGGTTTCTCAACCAGGAAGCCTAGGGTTCCTCCAGAGGTTGCTAGGGGTTCCTTGAGCAATGAGCAATTTCTGCCCCTTTAGATAAGTTCCCAATTATACCATTGATCTTATTCTACCTGTAATTGAGTAATTTTTCCCAATATCCACAGGTGTAAGGAGCATTCCTCCCACTGACCATCATACTAATGTATCCTGAGTTGTAGATATATACAGTAAAACCTTGGTTTGAGAGTAACTTGGTTTGAGAGCATTTCGCAAGACAAGCAAAATGTTTTTATAAATTTTGCCTTGATATACAAGCAATGTCTTGATATAAGAGTAGCGTCATGTCACAACTGAGTAAGAAAAAAAAGAGAGGAGCCTCTAAGTGTAGCAATATAGTTACATTTAATGAAGGTACAACATTTCGCAACTTATTGCTACACTTAGAGGTGCCTCTCTTCTCTTGTATACCCTGTAAAATAAAATGCTTTGATATACAAGTGCTTTGGATTACAACCATGTTTCTGGAACAAATTATGCTCGCAAACCAAGGTCTTACTGTAATCACTTTTAGTATAAGTTCCCTAAAACCAGAAAGTATAGATATAATCATTTTTATTAGACTGGAAAGTTATTTCAAGGTGTCTTAAAAGACTGAGAAAGGCAGATCTAGATCTCCATCCACCAAGCCAACCTTGGCAAGAAACTAAGACCCAGAGTAAACCCCTGGTATGTTTATCAGATATCGTCTTGTTTGTAAATATAGACTGTATGTACAAATACACAAAGGTATTCAATGAGTATTATGTGTTGTTTTGCACACTTTGTTCTAGGTGGGAATGGAAAAGTTGATCTTAAGAACTTTAGGTGATGCCTCTAGTCCTTAATTTCCAACTCAACTCCCACCCCTTGAACTCGCCTAAGAACGTTCAATTAACTCTTCTCTACATCTTTGTTCAGAGGAAACACTTGTACTAACGGTTCACAGACATTCAGCAGGTGGTACGGCTTACATGTTTTGAATTCTTGCAGCAATGGCTAGTTCCTCAAATAGAGACATACCGTTATTATAAATGAGATTGTCATGGGCCAGCAAAGAAAGAGTCATTGAAATAGATGGAGTTGAGTTTTACAAGAGTTTCCTGAAACAGTTTACTCACGCTGTGGGGGGGTGACTCTTAAGTAGTGGGTTTTAATGTGCTTTTACAAAACCTTGATGCTCCATGAATGAGTAAAAACGTTTCCCTTCTCAGATTATGTTTTTTTACTGACACCATAAGATATTGCTACTTTGTGAAGTTAACTGTTCTTTGATCCTCCAGGATGGTTGTGGAAAATATTCATTAATAAAGAAAAGCCACACCAGCTTTTACGATCGTAAGTCTGCTTAGCACGTGGTAAAAAACTACCGTTTGTTCCCCTCTGGAAGCATTCTGAAACTTTAGTGCTGAGGAACAAGTAAAAGGCATTAAGGCAAATTGTTAAAGGGGGGCCAGGGAATTGTGAGAGGTGTCTAGAGGGAAGCTTATTAAAATTCAGTGCTAAAAGTCATCTTGAAACATTAGACAGGGAACCAGAAGATTATTCCTGTAAACAAACAAAATAAAGTATACTCCAGGGGGCAAAAGGATTTAGTAGTAGAGTTTAATTTGTGGCATGTGGTAACTAGAGTTTAGAGTAGGTGCGATTATTGGTTGTGGTATCAACATGTGACAGCTAGAGGAATTCACTGGGGATTTACATGTTTAGATATGAAGAAAAGAGCAAGTGACCTACTGGGACACTAGAGAGCTGGCTTTTCTCATGGGGACAGCTTTCACTAGCAAGCTCAGTACTGGGTAGGAACCATAAATTCACTGACCCTTTGAAGGTTTTATTATCCAGCCAGATTACAGTACACGTGAAATTTAAGTGTATAGAAGGGTCAATCAAGCTATCTAACAAGCAGATGGGCATATCAACAGGAGCGGAGTGGGCAAATCTAAGATAAAAAAAAAGAAATCATGTTATTTAACCTTGTAAACATTTTCTGCTATTACAGATTAAGTGCAAGGACAGTCCAGTTCATTACATTGAAAGAAGACACTAGTCAGCACAAACTTTTTACAATAGACATTAATTATTTAAGTCTTGGTTTAAAAATTCATTTATTTAAATAGAGGCTGTTTAAAAAAAAGAAAACATTTTTTTTTTTTTTTTTACATACATTTTTAGTTTATTAAGTAAAAATAGGTAAAAAAAAATGTTGACCTGTTTTCATTCTGTATAGATGTGTTGTTAAGTAGATCTTTATCCTATACATCTATTAATTACTTTTTTTAATATGTAACTAAAATAAAAAATAGCAAGGATTTAAAAAAAAAAAAAAAACAACAACAGCAAGAATAAAAGATCAGTGCTTGTCATTTTATTCATCAGATAAAATCAAGGCGTTTTTTTTTTTTCAGTGCAAAACAAATACCATTCAGATCCAAAATATTGATCCATTATTCATATATTTGCATTTTTTTTTTCTGCAGTGAGAAAGCACACAGGGCTCATATGTTGAACTGATAAGTTTAAAAAAAAAATAAAGTTACATAAAAAGCAAAGTACATTTCGGTTTAATCATTTATTATGTTTTAATTAGCACACTGGTGTACTGTACAGTACAATTTCACACAGGGCACCAAATATACACATTCCCAAACCTAATGTTCCATTTTGGAATGCTTTTGTTCCTGCATGTTCCATTTGCAGTTAATTAGTTGATGTGTTTATCACTGCTTACTTGTGGTTCTGACCTTTGACCCTGCCTCATTTATTTATTATTTTGTTGTACATGCAGAATGTGGGTGAAAATAGCATGCTTAGCAATGCATGTCCACAGATGTAAACTGTGAAAGCACCGAAAGAAGTTAGATAACATATAAGAACTAACTTTAGGGCTAATTGAAGCATTCCTATTTTAAAAAGATGGGCTTTTGCAGGAAATAATTATTTGCCTTAATATAGTTATAAGCTGTTTCGCAACAATTATATTTGCCTAAGTGAGATTGCTATTTCAAGACTGACTTATCCATGTTAATGGTGTTGTCATCCGTTTATAAGCAATAATTAATGATTTAGCTAGTAGCTAATGTTGGAGGAACTTTCTTTTTTTTTTTTAAAGTAGTATTGGGCAATAACTCATTTGCTGTTCATTTGTTGTTCCAGGAATGTATTGTCTAATGAAGAAAAATGTAAACATTCATTGGCAAGATTTATTTTCTACCTCCTTTTTGAGTTGTCTTTTATTTTTTTTGTGTAGGTTTGGAGTAGAGACATACAATTTGAGTGATATAGATGCAGGTGACAGTTTTATTAGGTCATTGTAATGGGAATTTTAGATGTTCATCGCTGCTTACACCGTTCTCTTTTGTGTTCTTCCAGCTAATTACGTAGCTAGAAGAAAAGCAGAAAGATAATAAGAATTATATACAGATTAAAATATATATATATACACCTTATTTAGTGATCAGTATACTGACTGTTATTCAATTATCTAAAGCTATTTTTACGTGTTTGGAAATTAATTTTAATTTTTAATTTCATGTTTATTTATCGATTTCTGAGTATTGTTAGCCGAATTTAGTGAAGAAATCTACTTTCTGACTGTGTGCACAGGTATCCCCAATAAGTTTTACACCACTTTTTGTGCAACTTGCAGTAGGAACTTGAACATTGCTAAGTTTCACCTTTGCAGTGTGCGCCCTACTAAAATAAGTGCGTTTTTCAGATCCTATTGGATGAAGCTTTTGGGGGTGACTCCATACCCAAATGGTCCACGTTTTTATAAAAGTACACATCATTTACGTGCCTAGCTGTTGCCACTATTTAGAGGAATAATTTGCAAACTACACAACAAGCTGCAATACTATGCATTTTACTAGTTTATATTGTTCACTTATCTAGTTAAATTAAAATATTATTTACATTGCCATCTATACAATGTAATAGTCCAAAGGCATTTGACTAGGTAATGGAATAAAAAAAAAAAAATTCTCAAAATAATTTAAAAGTCACATTTACAATTTAACCAAACTAATATATTTATATATATATATATATATATATATATATATATATATATATATATATATATATATATTATTATTATTATTTTATATACTCAGCAAGTATCAAAACAGCACCGGATATTATTTGACAGCATAAAAGTATCAGGATGTATTTTTAGAAACATGAATATTTAGTTGAAACATTAAATGTATAACCTTATATAATGGATAGTGGAGTGTACGGGACAGGCTGCTGTCTATTATATAATCTTACCAAATAATTGTCAAGTTCACTGAAGGGGTTACGTGAAGTACAAGATGCATTTTATTAAAGCTAGAAGTCCCATTTTGTTGATCTATCATCTTTGGAAAAGTATATCTTTGGAAAATCCATATCACCTGTCATAATCAGAATTTACTATCTATAGATTACCTTTCCAAAGGCCCTCAAAGCAATTTACACTTATAGCTATTCTGTTACTACTCAATTACAGTTGGATAGCCGGAGGCACAATTAAATGCAGCTTGCCCAAGGTCAAACAAGGAGTCACTTGCACTGTCATAGAAAAACACACGTTTTTTTTTTTTTTGCCCATTTCAAACCCCTTATCTGTAAAAAATAAAATAAATATAAAAAAAAGCAAGTCGGCTAGTAAACTTAGTACATACAAAAAATAGGTATGATTTCATATTTGAGTTGATAAAATTTAGTTTTGAATATAAATACATTTATACATCAATAAAGGCAATTTTGTATAATTATATACATTATAATATCCTTGACATTTATAGACGAAATTAATCTGGACTAAGATCAGCAAATAAGATGCAATAATAGTACAGAATCCCTTAGATTTGGATTGACTGATATTCGGAAACTGAATTGAAAACGCTGCTGAAAGGTGTTCAAATCAATATCTGTTGATCTATAAACATGGCTTCAGTATGTAACAGCATTTTAATTCAAAGCACAGTTATGTTTGTATTGCAATGTACATCAAGCTCAAATAAATACACAACTGAAACTTTGTTACATATCTGTTAAAAGTTTATTGTTAGCATATATAAAAAAATATAAAAAATAAAATATATATATATATTCAAATAATTTTATTAGCATATATAGAAAAAAGTTATATATATATATATATATATATATATATATATATATTTATATATATATTTATATATATTTATTTATTCAAATTAGTTTATCAGCATATATTTTATATATATATATATCTATATATATATATATATATATATATATATATATATATTAAAAAATTATTATTTCACATATGTTTACACCGATTGTATCATATGTAGTGTTTTGATGGCTTTTAGTGTACTGGAACTACTTTTAATGTTCTTGAATGAAATATAGGCATTTTCTTTTTCTTTTTTGTGCTATATTTCCTCACATGCAATAAGATTATGCAAAACACCATGCCATGGATTATTCTATTATTTAGGGTGATCTTCCTTAAATATGTAGTAGAGCTTTTTCTACCCAATTACTTCTATAGACACCAGCATGGAATTATCTTTGGCAGTGCATGTTATACAGGTAATAGAGCAAAACATAAGTCAAGTAGCACTTTGACATTAAAACATAATATTAGCATGTGTCAAAGATCTGTCTGAGATTTTGTTGGAGGTTTTAAAGCAAGGCTTGTTGAGATACATCATGATGCTGGTTCTTGAACATCCCCAAGACATGCAGTCAGCACCCAAAAATTTACACATAACTGCATACTAGACGTAGCAGATTAGGTGACACACACTGCTATTGAAAGTACTATGCAGTGTGTTAAACTTATTTGTGAGGTGTAAGCAAGTTAATGCAGTTCACCAAAGAGCATCAACACTAGAATGGTAAAACTGCAATCATTTTATCACAATTTCTACAATACATATTACTGATAGATGGTTTGCAAACACAACTTCAGCTTGTCTTTAGTGATCTTCACTTAAAGAACCAAAAACATTGTCTGTTCTTATGTCCTAGTGTGGGTTTAAAGTATCCCTCTGCATTTTTTTTCAGTTTATTACACACCACTTAACCTGTTTTCTTGTAGTGTTCAGTTACGTAAATTATAGTTATACTCATGGTAGCATGCTATGCATTTACAGATTGCATGCATCAGATTGGACCTTAGCCATGAAAGCCTATAATGCAAAGTGGTGGTATGTAGCATTAGATAATAGGACAATTGTCCATCTCACTAGCTTTTCAAGTGCTTGTAGCTCTGAACTTTTAACCAGCAGTGGTTGTGCCATGTTTAAAGCAGCAAAGGGACCCCTAGGGACAGAAACTTGACCTGCTTTTATGAAACCGTAGAATTACATTTATTCAAGTTATCCCATGGGAAAAGAGTCAGCAGATTCCAGCCCAATCCCCATTATTGAAGTCAGACAGGTCATCTTTAAATTCTTTTACACACATTTGATTAAATGTTTCAGGTTATCCTGATATCATTTTTTAAAAATTATAAATCAAATTTATGCTTATACCCACACGCACACACACATCAAAGGGCAGTGAATGTATATTTCCTCCAGACAGGGAAGTAATATACAAATAAAATAAGGTATTTATCAATCATTAAAAACTCAGCAAGGAAAAGTTAAACATTAAAACATTGCAGCATGTGTATTGCATCAAGTCGTTTTAAAGGATATTTTTAGAGCACATTAATATAATATGCTAAATTGTGCTTACAATTTGAAAGTAGGTTGTGTCAAAAAAAAAAAGAAATAGTAAATATTGTATAAAATAATTTAGTAACTCTCAAGGGCTTTCAATTTATGTTACAGTTTTTAAAAATATTTATAAAAAAAAAAAAAAGGTCTATGTACAATCACAGTTCTAAAAATATGATAGGTAAAATCCCCTTATTAAATAGTGTAATTAATTAAACAGCATGATTAAAATTCCTTATACACACAACAACTTAAAGATCGTATTTCATTTCCAATATGAACATACTGACAAGATGATTTTATTGTGCGTTTTGTAAAACCCTTATTTTATTCCCTCTACATTTAAAATAAAATAAAATATTAACCTCGATCAAGTGCTAAATCCCATTTGCTTACATCAAGTAAAACATGGCATTAAAATTAAAAGGAATGTTGAAGTTTGCAGATGGAGATATGTTTGTTATGTATACCACACTGTTTCAAGTCATTGGCATTCCGTTACTTTTTTATTTTTTTTGATGCGTGTAGGTGAGGGAGGGGTAAACACAGTGGAATATGGTGAATGGGCTGATTGAAAAGGCATAAAGAAGTCTGGCCTAGTATAGAAAAGGTCTTTGGTGGGTGCATGACAAGGATGCTGTTTGTTTTTCATACAAGTTGTTTGTGATTTGAGGGACCCCTGGGAAATCTCTTGATCATTTTCACATCTGTTCCTGTCAAAGTGGGTGCTAAGATACCGGTCACCCAGCAACCAAGACCAAGTGGGAATAGGCCTGATAATAACTTCAAAAAGAAATGACAGATGTTAGATTATGATGAAAGACAAAATGCATGAAAAATGAGCTCCTTATATTCAAAAATTTGTTCAAGTACCTTCATGCAAATTAAATGAATACTGGAAATTTGCATGTAGTCATTTATATGTTTGTTCGCTCAGAGGAAAAAAAAAAAAAAAAGAAAGCGATAGATACATTTGAAATCACAGATTTTTTTTTTCTGCAGTAATTAACATACAAGGCAGTCATTCTTTCTAAAATGGGATTAACCACCTGGGTTCTCGACTGTCAAACTAAATCCATAAACATATTTCTTTTTAACAAACACCACTACACTGCGAAATGATATCAGTGAAGTCTCTTTTCTAATGTCTTTACAGGACTGTAAATGCGAATTAGGATTGCTCCACGGAAATGTATTTTAGGTTTTTTAAGGAACAGCTAGACTACAAGTACTCTTGGTTAAATATAATATTCATTAATAAAACATCAGCTCAAATAGATTTAGCGCAATTGCTGCGTTCTTAAGTGACTGGTCAAGCAAAGTTTTCCTTTGGTCTAATGTATCGCCGTATTACATGGGCACATATGTGGTCGAAAAACGGTATTAATAATTGATACATCTTAAAAATGATTCTTCTCCTGCTAACAACATAATTATTGGGATGTTCACTCAACAATCAGTGTTTAGGAGGCAAAATGGAAATGTTCGTTTGGAGAAAGGACTTTGAGCCTTCGTTTAGCAGTGTCTAATGTGGTCACGTAGAGAAATTGATTTTCCTCAGAAATTAATTAATTTTTCATATCGCCTTAAGCTGCAGTTAAAAAAGAGTGCATACTAGCCTGTTTTTTTTCCAGAAATATTGCCTAATCATATTAATACCATTGCCCTAAGGATGAAAAGATAATTGTACAAATGCATTTGGAAATATGTATCACTGAGTATTTATGATTAAATTATGCAAATAACCCAGTTCTCATCCTTTCCAGACACAGATTGTCTAATTAGGATTGATATGCTGAATAGATGTTCCAGAATTTGAATACAAGCATGTCCAAAGAGCAGAAAATTGGAAATGACAAGGCTGAAATGCTAAGAAAAGTGCTTTTTTTTCACTTTTCAATAAATGCTGTTGTGTTCACTATATGAAATATGCACAGTCCTGCTTCCTCGCATCCATTAAACATCACATTTGTTTGTAGATTGCATTACACGTAATATTTACAAACGACAAGTAATTATTTGTTTGCTATCGCCTGCTTACTGTATCTATCCTCTTATTGCATCTAGTTAAGAATTTTATTAACTGATAATAGATATTACACTACAAATTAATACTTATCCTTTGGCAAATGGCGTAAGATGTCATATTTTTATAAGCTTTTGGGTTTTTGAAAACTTTACGGTCTGCAGTTTTTAATTCACGTAGCTATTTAGCAGTGCCTTCACCTTAACTTGATGCATTATTGGGTAGCAGGCATGGAACTTTGAGTGAAAAATGCTAACATTACACAGTAGCTATTACTATTCCAGCCATTGTTAGCAGGGGATAGTCAGTCTCTATGAACTTTGCTGGCTTCTGCTTCCCATCTGCAAGATGATGGATTGCTATGTTTAATACATTTCTGCTTTTGTCTGACTGTCATAGCCCAAACAGACAGCACTATCAGCTACAACAATTGTCACTGCGGACAACTGTTCATATTAAAATGCCTTCGGAAAAAAAGAGCTTTTTGCACATCAAATATTCTTTTGTAACTGATAAACGTATAGCTTAATTTTTTGGGTTGTCACCCTCTGATTACAAAAGGATAAGAAGGTTTAGAAAATTGAAAGAGTCTTTACGACTTCTTCAGAATAAAATGATTGAATTGTTTTAAATTTAGTGTTTGGATGAAAATATGTAATATATGTTAGATATATATAGTTACATAGTTGGTTTGGCTGGAAAAAAGACACAAGTCAATCTAGTTCAACCAATAATATTTTGTTTTATATTGTTAATGTAGATAAAGCATTGTACGTTAAAGCAGTAAAAGGCAAGGTTCATTTAAACTGCTTGGGCCCCCTCTTTCTTTACAATTTTCCTTCTATTAGTAGGTGTAAAGTAAAATAAAAAGTTAGGATTTTTATATAAGTTGGCAATTCAGGTAAAAATTATCTGTGCTGAATGAGAGAAATCCATAGGTTCCCACATACATGCTAAACAACGTGTATGGGCGAATCTTCTATTGGCTTTTGTATTCTGACCGTGGACACCTAAGGCTATCAAAGGGCCCAAACAGTGACTGCTTCTGATTGGCGGCTGTCATTGTTAGGCTGACTTTTTTCCACCCAGCTCCTTCGGTTTCTTAATTGACTTTGTCCAGCAAGGTGTTGTCACCAGTGGTGTATGACAAGGCTTACGTTACCCCCGTTTTCCCATGTGGCGCCTATGTGAGGATGACGTCAGATTCCTTCTGGCTAGATCCTCGAGATACAGAGCCGATGAAAATTGGCATGAAGGCACTCTTGCAATGGATTGGAGTGTCTTTTTGTGAGATTTTACCTGTTCTGCATTCCCCAGGAACCTACACGGAAGAATGGTGACATTACGCCCAGCAGGGTTAAGGTAAATATACATATTTTGTACAGCTGCATTTTACGCCTGCTAACAGAAGGTGATTTTTGAAGAGAGAGGAGGCCCAGGTTATTTGAGCGGACCTTGTATTTTCTAGCAAGGTCCACGTTAAGAATGTTTATGCACTATAAATGTATAATAAAAAGTAGACACATTAGAAATGCCTGTACCCACACAGAATAATAATAACATCCAGTACTTCTTTGTGTCTTGCTCTCAACATTTCTCCTAAATTGCACAACTTTAGCAATTTGTGCAACACATAATTTGCTCCTTTATATCAGTTGACTTCTGTGTTAATTACAACACCATTAGTACAAAGCAAACACTATAAAGAAAAAGGCTGTGCATTAAAAATAATTACTTTTAAAGGCATTATGTATTTATTTTTGTTAGCAGCAATTTCTACAAAGCAAATATTTTGATATGGCTGGCAATGGCTAATTAAATTCACCGTGTAAAACAACACAAAGTTCCCTTAATTATTTTAATAAAGGACATTGAAGATAGGTATGCATTCTCTATATGTGCTTTATCCGCTTAAAAAAAAAAAAGAGCCAGTCGTCAGTTAAAAATTCTCTCCAATAACTCAAATAAAATGGGAGAAGGCTTTATTCCGATAAGCGATTGGAGGGTTAGAATGAATTCTCCTGAAAATGGAGCTCTTTATTGTGCTGTGTATTTGCTAAGTGAACTTAATCACGTTGAACAAATGGCATCGTACCCGATAGCAGGTCTAATAATCAACACGTGACACTGTTGTGTTGTGGTTCTCGGCTACATTTCTGCAGGATAGTTCTCATTTTGGTGATGACCTCACAAATAAGCCATCAGTGGATGAGTCATTTCTCTGCTCAGGCTATTCTCTGGGGCTATCCTGTAATAACACAGACTGAAACAGCTTTTTATGGAGCACAGCTTACACTATTTGTTGCTGCTATCATCTAAAATATAGATTGTTCCAATCTGTTAGAACTTGGACGGCTGTGGTTAATTTTTACATCACAATAATACAGATGTTATGTTATTCCACAAGGAATTAGCACTGTGCTTTTTCACTCACAACTGTAGGCAGCTGAAGTTAAACCAACCTTGGCTATGTTCAGTAGCCCTTTCTAAACTAGGCACTGGAGAATTGATGGTGTCAGCATTTTCTGCTCTCATGTAATGCGCTGTTGATGTTACAAGGCTTTTTGTGTCTCCTGCCCTTCTCAATCCATATCATGGATAAGCTGAGTTATCAAAATCTCCCTACCTACTCCTTCTGAAAGTGTTAGCTTCTGGGCTGGTCTCAGTGTGGACTACAGAAGTTATTCCTTGGCTGTAGCACCTTCTCATGGTGTAATAATCTGACCACAACGGACCTCTTAGAAAGCCATACAGAGACCTATCCACTGCAAACTTCTTGGCCAAATTGCAACTTGAAGCACCAACCTATTTGCTATTCATATTGTTTAGGTCTTTTGAAGCATTGTGCAGAACCAAATCTAACTTACTATATACTGCACAGAATCTCATGGGTTTATAGGCTAACACATATAGTTGTAACGCTATTTTCCACTGCCTGCGTAGATACCCACTGGCATTGCACATGTGTAAAGACACACTGTGGAGATATAAACAAAAATGGCAACCACCCAAATGTATAAGTTCCTTTTAGAGCAAGGTGCAAATGGAAGGGCTTTGCACACAGAAAACAAAACAAAATGGGGTTGATTTACTAAAACGGGAGAGTGTAAAGTCTGGTGCAGCTCTGCATAGAAACATATTAGCTTCTAACCTCAGCTTGTTCAATTAAGCTATGACAAAAAAAGGAGCCTGGAAGCTGATTGGTTTCTATGCAGAGTTGCACCAGATTTTGCACTCTCCAGTTTTAGTAAATCAACTCTAATGTATTTCCCATCACACTTACAAGCTAGCTAGCAAATACCAAAAAAAAACAAAAAAAAAGTTAGGTTACACTGGGGTTGATTTACTAAAACTGGAGAGTGCAAAATCTGGTGCAGCTCTGCATAGAAACCAATCAGCTACCAGTTGTTTTTGTCAAAACTTAATTGAAAAAGCTGAAGTTAGAAGCTGATTGGCTACCATGTACAGCTGCACCAAATTTTTCACTCTCCAGCTTTATTAAATTAACCCCATTGTCTACTAATGTTTGCAAAAAAGCCGGGGTTTCAGTTGCACAACATCTGCAGATATATATGGGAGCAGGACTGCTTTGTCATGGCCCTTCTGTATAGAGTGTTCCTAACTCTAGTCTATGAGAGTCTCCCTGTTGGAGCAGATATAACAATTAATTAAAGTAAAACTAGGGGTGCATTTTTTTTAGTTTTGGATAGAGTGGAGATGGATTAGAACACCTGTCAGGTTTTTATTGCTTGCTGGGCCCCATTTCACCCCCTGTATGGTCCTGTTTACCATTATCACTGAGAGTGAAAGTGAAAGAAAATCACATATTTTGGGTTGCCCCAGAACAGGGATAGAGGGGAAATCCTCCGATGGGGACACTAGTTCTGGGGATTTTGGTGACAACCGGGATTTCCTCTCATTTCATGTTTTAGCTATGGGACAGGAAGTGAGGGATTTCCTCTCATTTCCTGTTTTAGCAATGGGGCAGGAAGTGAAGGGAAATATAAACAGAAAGGGGATATGCCCTCCCTTACCCTATCCAAAATGAAAAAAAAAAAAGGTTTTGGCTTTAGTTCTACTTTAAGTGTAGGTATGCCTAGAGGGAACTAATTCCTCCTTAAAGGCGCCAGAACAAGCCAGAAGCCTAGCAGAGCACAATGGCTCTTGAAGGCATCCAAAGTGTCCCACTGTAGAGAAAACACAGAGCAGATCTTCCAGCACTTTTAAACTTTACAGATTCCACACTTCAGCCATACTACTTCTAACATAAGTACAAAAGCACACACATGGTTGGTTTTATGGCTGGTGTGGCTAGTGAACTTCTCTATACAGAGGCTTGGGGCAATCCCCATACTGATTGTTAGGGATAGAATAACGGTGGTAACCGCAAAATACAGCACGTCAGCAAGTGTGCCAATCATCACCTCTTGTCAGAAAACCAGTCAAATGTTTCACTTACTCCCTGTGTTCAGTGTTCTGCTCTGATTCTGGAGCACTGAACATGTGGGAAATTAACTGATAATAGAAAGTGTACAGGTGGGAGATTAAAAGCAATGCTTTCAGATAAGGTTTCTCAAAGATGGGGGGTATATAGTTACTGCACACCATGAAATTTCATAGGCACTCCACTTGTAGTTCAGAGTGCAAAAGTGGCTGCTAAAATATTACACCTGCCTCTCTGTCATGAACTGAGCATTAACAGTGCTGAACACACTGGCCTTGTAACTGCCTACTACTTAGAATAGAAAACGGAGCTTCCCAACTGTCCCTTGTTTGGGGGACCTGTCACTCTTTTGGAACCAAATAGCTCAGTCTTCCTTTCCTTCTCTGTTCCTTTTTTAGGCTGCTGTGTAGTCTTTTTATAAAAAATGTATTATGTAAGCAGAACCAAACTCTTTCAATCAACGTTTATTCATTTTGCTGCTAGCTTTACCAATTAGATAGAAATTTTCTTCAGTTGCTTCCTGGTTTCTGGCCTAGGCAAGATTATGTTATACATTCCAGGAGTCATGGGCATTTTTTTTCTTTCATCTGGATGAAGGCATGATGGGTTTTCTCAGCTAAGCAAGCCCTTCTGCCTTCATGCCTGAGTTAGGGACAAATGAATTCCAGGAAGTAAATGCTACATGAATCATCTGCCCTCAATAAAGATGGCTGCAGCTAGAAATGCCAGGAGGGTGTTTTTCAAATCGATTTTTCAATAAAATAAAGCATGGAGCCATAGATGTATGAGTGAGTTTGCTTTATACCTTTAAAAATAATTTAATAGCGTTTTCAGTTTGTGGTGCTCAGGTACAGTTTAGTCTAGTTCCACTTTAAAAGCGTTATACTGAACTAATCTTTTAATCCAACCCTCAATGATTGCATTTGTATAAGGTAAAGGAAGTGGGGAAAAAAGTGTGTTTAACCAATCATTTTGTTGAGCATTGTAACAGGGGTGTGTCCTTTGCCTGCATACTCTATGCTAAAAGGTATCCCTCTTTCTCATTGCAGAAAGTTGGGAGGGATGTACTAAGCTGGAAAATGTCTCCACATATGTGTATGTACCTTCACTGCACTACTGAAGTACCGTATATACTCGAGTATAAGCCAGCCCGAATATAATCCGAGGCACCTAATTTTACCACAAGAAACTGGGGAAACGTATTGACTCGAGTATAAGCCTAGGGTGTCTATCTGCACGCCTCACTGTGCCTCACTTTGCCTTACTGTGTACATGTGCATGCCTCACTGTGCCTCACTGTGTCCATGCCTCACTTTGTCTTACTGTGCCCATGCCTCACTGTGTCCATGCCTTTCTGTGCCCATGCCTCACTGTGCCCATGCCTCACTGTCACTGTGCCCATGCCTCACTGTGTCCATGCCTCACTGTGCCCAATCTCCCTGCCTGATCTCCGGCGCTGTGTGACTAGACTGACGTTTAACATGGGAGTCTATGGGGTCTGGGGGACCTAGGGCCGGCCAGTACAGGGTCCCCAAAATCACAGGAGAAATGACCGTTTAACATGGGAGTCTATAGAAGGGGTAACCGGCTTTGAAAAATCGGTGCTCCCCGGCCGTAGGTTCCCCAGACAACAAACTTTGCACACTTGTAGAGGGGCTACGCTACATGTGTGCCACGTTTGGGGTCCAGGGAACCTACGGCTGGCCGGGATCAGGTGCACAAAGTTGAAGATGGACACAGACTCGAAGCCAAGGGGGGCATTTTCAGCACAAAAAAATGTGCTGAAAAACTCGGCTTATACTCAAGTATATACGGTAAATGTACCAGCAGGATCATGTTGGCTATGCAGAACTTAGTTTGATTTGGCCATATATTGTTGGGAATTAAATGATTGTACTGAGGAATAATGAATTAAAATGATAGTAAAGCATTTCCGCAGGCACCATAGTATATCTGCACTTACCTTGTGAGCATCACATGGAGGAGGCTGTCAAACACCCTGTGCTTCCCAATGCTGGGCCCTAGTAAGCTGCATCAGCAAAAAATCACAAGTCAACACTGGTATGGGAATTAGCAGGTCACAGTAGCTGTTTTTTACTTAAAGGATGTGTAGAGGTCTTACTATTGTCATTCTCGTTGAAACATCTGTAATTTTTTTTAGCTTTTTGGCCACTCTTACTGTTCTTCTTTTTTCATGCAAGTCCTTTGGTCTGCTCAGACTATATAAATAATCCGTCCAAACCCATATACACTGTATTGTTTTTTTTGTTTTGTTTTTTACACCAAGATTCTAGTGCTGCATTTGACACAAGGCTTTCAAAGAAAGTTAGAAAATGCATCCTACCCTATATCCTCTAACCTAAAAGTATATTTGAAAGTAACTAAAAGTATAATTAAACTCTAGACAAAGATTTCCTGATTAATGTTTAATATAGGTAGAATAAATAGTAAGCTACTTAAAAAAAAAAAAAATCTTCTTCTCTTGACAGCCCCTTCCTGTTCATGCATCTGCTTGTTAGCTAGTGCACATTCCCTAGTGGTTACATGGCCAGCTACTTCTGGACTATATGTCCCAAACAGTTTAGGCATGCAGGGCTCAGTCAGTAGATTAAGACAGACTTTTCAGAAGCGCTGTGTTGGCACGTCATCCTGTAATCCAAAATGGGAGCAAGCATGGTAGGGAGACGACTCTACTGTTGCACAGTCAGTGAACTAGGACGGGAAGCCTGTTACTACACGGAATATCACATGCACATAAATGAAAAGTCCTACCAAAAAAAAAAAATAATGAATCTAGCTCAACCAAGAGACTGGTAAGCTGCAGCTCATCTCCCACAGTTATTACCTTTTGTATAGCTTGACCCTTCCTCTTAGATTGTAAGCTTTAACGGGCAGGGCCCTCTGATTCCTCTTGTACCAAATTGTATTGTAACTGTAATGTCTGCTGCGCAAACTTTTGGTGCTATATAAATCCTGTATTATAATAATAATATATTAAAGCGGTTGTGTGCCAAAAAAAACAAAACAAACAAAACCTGTACGGCAAAGGCAAACTATGCACCGAAATACTTACCTTAGAACGAAGCTCCCACAGGGCCGCCCGGTCACCGCTGACATGTTCCCTCTGCGTTTCTTTCGGGTTCACAGCTCTGGCGCTGTGAGTGGCCGGAGCTGCGATTAGGGCACTCCCACGTGTATACGCAGGAGCCTTCCGTTCCGGAAGTCCCGGCATGGTAGGCCGGACCTCCACTGCGTATGCGCCACTGACTTCAGCGGCTGCATGCAAGGTGAATATCTCCTAAACCATTTAGGTTTAGGAGATATTAATTTTACCTACAGGTAAGCCTTATTACCTGTAGGTAAAAATGACCGAGCGGACAATACAACCGCTTTAAATCCCAAATCTGAGCCCCAGACACCCCAGATTGTTCAATTTTCAGCCCAGTTCAGATGCGATTTCCAATGTCATATACTTTAACAATTTGCGCTTGAATCGCACCTGAACCACTGAACGAGGTCGCACCAGATAGGGCTTGAAATCTCCCTGCACATATGTGAACTCAGGCTGGGTGTCAGTAATTGGTATCGGCAAGTACTTGAGAAAATATATTGTTACTCTTAGGCCTCGTACACACGGCCGGTTTTCTCGTCAAGAAACGACAAGAAAACTGCTGGGAGAGCTTTCTTGCCGAGAAAACCGGCCGTGTGTACAAGGCTTTCAGGTTTCTCGTCAAGAAAACTGCCTAGAATCTCGACGAGAAAAATAGAGAACCTGCTCTCTATTTTCTCGTCGGGATTCTTGTCGGCCTAATTCCCGATGAGAAACCCGAGCGCGTGTATACTTACCTGTCGCCGTGGAAACCCGCGCATGCTCGAAATGACTTTGACGCATGCGCGGTAGCTTCCAAGGCATAGGTAGGGTGAAGCAAGATGGCGGCGACTGCATCGAATGTGATGAGCGCATGCTTGTCATAGTCGATGACGTCACCGCGTTCGTGCCATTCAAAAGAACGGCGGTACTTTTGAATCGTACGTGTGTACACTTGGCCGGGACAAGATTCTTGTCAAGAATCTCGTCAGGAAAAACGACAGTTTTTTTCCTGACGAGATTCTCGGCCGTGTGTACTAGGCTTTACTCTGTCTTAAAAAACTGGTATCGGTGCATCCCTACAAAAAAACAAATGTTGTGGGGTCCCCTAAAATCTATTCCAGACCTTTATCCTAGATAAGGGGTACCTCATGCAAAAAAAAAAAAAAAAACCCTTATCCAAGATTGCAGTGAGCGTGTTCCCCACCCGGACCATAAAGTAATTAAAACACACAGGAAAAAATGCCATGGGTCCCCCTATAAATTCATATCAGACCCATATTCTAGATAGAGGCCTGGTAACGATTTTATGGTGACACTAAACAATATCATTATTCTCCAAAAATAATTTACACACATCTACTTATTAGGGACCTGTAATTTATTTTTCATGGAATTGTTTCTTACTGTGTTTTTCTGCCTCCATATAACATCCTCCATGAGCGACAGAACCTCTCCTATTTTCCCTCTCTTCCGTTTGCTTGGAACAGACAGTGCACATTAGTTGTGGTCATGTGTACTGCTTTATGTGCACTACAAATCTTATAGTCCATAGTCCATTTTCTGAGCAAGCAAGAGCTGGTGGCTACATCCCTTACCATTCCAGGCCATTTCAGACCATGGAGAACAAATATAGCCATCCTTTAACAGGAAGATGGATCACAGCAGAAAAAAAATAGAAAATTGAGATTTGGAGGATGCTGAGAGCAATAGGGGGTACTATTTTGAGGTGATACATACTTGAATAGAGTATCATTTTTATAAACAAGAGTCTAGTGTCACTTCAAAGGGATCACATGCAAAAAATAATCAACAAAAATCCTTACCATATCCTTATCCTAGGTAGCAGTCATACATTTATATTAAAAGGGGAACCCTACTCAAAAAGGAAAAAAAGTGTAGTATACTCACCAAAATCTATACCAGACCCTTATCCAGGCATTTAGCCTGGCTGGCAGGGAAAAGGAGGGCATTGAGTGGGCTCCCTCCATCCTTTCTGAAGCCATGTGCCTCCTCAAAAGGCACATTGTTCCCATATTGACAGGGACAAAGACTTCCCATATTACCAGCCCGGTGCAATCTTATCAGGAAGTGAAAACGTATCAGAACCTGGAATAAAATAAAAGCTGATCATTGTAAGCACCCCTGTCAGTCGTAAATGGTTTGTCTCATCCCTCTAGAGTTTGCTCTTTTGAAAAAGAACAGATTTACTTGCCAGATCACCAGATCAAAATAAGGGAAAGAAAGCATAAAAAAGAAAACGAATGCAGCCACCACATCTAAGAATGGGTAAGCTGCAATATAATGAATGTTTGCTTTGAGGCTTAATACCACTTTAAGTGTATAAAATGGTTTATATATAAACATAACAATATCTCAATATATGTGCTCTCTGAAAACACACTATCGTTTCAGAAAAATGCTTGGCACATAATGCTGGTCTTGATATCTGTAACAGAAAAAAAAGAGCCTTTTAAACTGCAGAAAGCTGGTACTTGCATGTCAGTAAGCTTTGTTTTACTTCCAGAGCAGAATTCATTTATAGAGCTTAGCATTTATTATATGATTTGCAATTATGAGCAATTATGAGCTACTTCTTCGTTTCAGAACACAAATTATCTGTATCGTTTTAGCATTTCTGAAATACTCTTTGGAAAAGTTGTCAAATAACCCATATTTTCTTTATACACTCTCTGTATAATTAACTAAGTTAACTAAAATGTTGCATATTTTAGCTTTAACTTCATTGTAAGTCAAAAGTCATGCATAATTGTGCAGAAAAATATAAATCCTCCTTAAGTGCTTGTCCAGTGAAAAATACGAGTGTCTTGAGCAATTCTTAGTAATTGTACACAGACGTTTCAAGGTATCCACTTGATGGGGGGAAAAAGAAAATCACTACTATTAAGAAGACTGTACTAAAGGGTGTTTTTTTCATTAAGGCCGTCATAGATGTATGTGGAAATGAGAGAGTCCATTTTATTGCCTTGTACAAATGCCAGATGACTTGATCATGCGATGAGTGATCCCACTTTAGCAGCATTGCAATTGTTCCTCACAGGCATTGCAAACTTCTATAAATCTAAACCCTTACTAGATGACAGTTGTTAATGTAATCCTGTCCTTCAGAAAATGCTAAATGACTGGCAGTGTCTGACGTCAGTAAGATTTAGGCCCCTTTCACACGGGGCAGTCCGCTGATCCCCTGCTGATCAGAGCAGAGCGGGCGGATGTCCATGTCCGCTTAGCAGACACAGACAAAGACTGCTTTGCTCTATGGGTGGCCAGTAGTAAATCTACTTTGCTGTCCGTTTACACCCATCTGTCCACCAATCTGATCCACCTAGATGAAGGAGGATGGATCCCTTTTCCGTTTTTTTTTTTCTTTAGCGGACTAGATCAAAGTGGAGGTAGGAGGGTGTAAATGTGCGGAAAAGTCTGTTTGCATGTGCAAACTCACCGCTCCTAATGCGCTGCTGCAGCATTTTAACCCTTTCTCGGCCGCTAGCGGGGGTTGAAATTGTCCCGCTAGTGGCCGAACTGCGCCGCAAATCCGACGGTAAAATAGCAGCGTTTTACCGCTGATGCTCAGGGCGACATAGTGTGAAAGCACTCTTAGAGCATCAAATTGGCAGCCGGAGTACTAGTATTCGCAAATGAGGGATTGGGATCTGGGCATCCTAAACAATTGTCATGTTTTTTTTGTTTTTTTTAAGATATTGTTTTCACTTGTATTATGATTTTTGTACACTTCCTGATATAAAGGAACTAAATTTTTTGGGACTTTGAATTGAAGCGTGCAGCCAGGAAAATAGCATTGCATGGTACTATAATGCCGTCTGGTGGTGGAGCCATCTATAGTGCCATATAGTAAATGCATAGACATGTAGTAACCATCATAGTAAAGTAAAAAACTTTTATTCCATGACATGATACATAGTAATAAATTAACAGAATAGCATAATGACACACTGATAGCATATTGGCCTAGAGCCACAGTAATGACATAATGATGACACACCAGACTAGTTGCAACGTATTCCCACAGTAAGTAATATATAGGTATATTCCAGTGAACCGTAATCATGGTATCTTGAATAAAAAGAACAGCAGGGAAGGCATCTATTAGCTCGACGCGTTTCATAGCTGTATCACTACTCTTCAATTCAAAGTCCCAAAAAATAAATAAAAAATTATGGAGGTACATCTAGCTTGCCTAACCCAAAAGTCCCAACCTCTTAGTTTCAATTCAATTTGTACACTTCCTGTCTTCATGCACGTGCTCCAGCAGCCCCTATATGACAGTAGTTTATTCCTCATAGTGGCAACAGTGGAAGATGCAAGTGCAATGAGCATCAGCACTGCTACGTATGGTCTCCAAAGGACAGGTGACAATGCAGGAGAGCAATAACAAGACCAGGGCATAGAGTATTCATCCCATAACAGGTCGTACCTGATCACAGACCTTTACGCCAGGATTACCAGGTTATAGTTAAAGCGGAAGAAAACCCATCCATAAAACTGTTTAATTTCTGCCACGTGCTGGAAATGTAAAACTCCCATTGGTTGTGCTCTCAACCAAACTGTCAAACCATCCAATGGCTGGTGTCTAAACTGATCACATGGTCAGCATTATGGCAGTTGTAGATTAAACAGAGGCAAAGATGGCAGCTTCCTTGGCTGAAAACAATAGGGGGGTTTACTTCCAATTTAAGCAAAATTGGTACATTTAAAGCGGTTGAAAGTTAATATTGAGATGATATTGAGATGATATTAACATGTTAAAGATTTCATGAGATCTTAGTAATTGAGTTTACATTCACTTTACCACTTAAGCCCCGGACCATTTTGTTGCTAAAGGACCAGGCCCCTTTTTGCGATTAGGCACTGCGTCGCTTTAACTGACAATTGCGCGGTCGTGCGACGTGGCTCCCAAACAAAATTGACGTCCTTTTTTCCCACAAATAGAGCTTTCTTTTGGTGGTATGTGATCACCTCTGCGGTTTGAATTTTTTGCGCTATAAACAAAAATAGAGCGACAATTTTGAAAAAAATGCAATATATTTTACTTTTTGCTATAATAAATATCCCCATAAAATATATATATATAAAAAAAAATTTCCCTCAGTTTAGGCCGATACGTATACTTCTACATATTTTTGGTAAAAAAAATTGCAATAAGCATTTATTGATTGGTTTGCGCAAAAGTTATAGCGTCTACAAAATAGGGGATAGTTTTATGGCATTTTTATTAATATTTTTTTTTTACTAATAATGGCGGCGATCAGGGATTTTTATCGTGACTGTGACATTATGGCGGACACATCGGACACTTTTGACACTATTTTGGGACCGTTGTCATTTTTACAGCGATCAGTGCTATAAAAATACACTGATTACTGTGAAAATGACACTGGCAGTTTAGGGATTAACCTGTAGGGGGCGCTAAAGGGTTTAAGTGTGACCTAATGTGTGATTCTTACTGTAGGGGGGCGTGGCTTGGCGTGTGACGTCACTGATCGTCGTTCCCTATGACAGGGAACAGACGAGCAGTGACAGGCTCACTAAGAAGCACGGGGAGAGGTTTGTTTACACTTACCTCTCCCCGTTCTTCAGCTCTGGGACCCGATCGCGGGACACCGGCGACGATCGGGGCTGCGGGTCCCGCGGGCGTGGTCACGTAGTACCCGACCGGGTCGCGCGCGAGCCGGCCGCGGCGGGCACGCGACCCATGGCTGTGCATATTAAAGGGGACGTACCGGTACGCCAATATGCCCAGCTGTGCCATTCTGCCGACGTACATCGCCGTGCGCCTGTCGGCAAGCGGTTAAAGTACTGTGAATTTTTGCTGCCTGGTCACTGTCGCTGGGACAGAACAATAACTGACAATTCCTGACAACTGACAATTTGACAATGTGTAACTGACAATTTCTCTCTGGGAACATGAGGCATTAACATTAACATTAACAAAATGTCCAGGTCAGTATAAAAATAATTAGTATTAGGCCCCTTTCACACGGAGGTCCGTTCAGGTCCGCCTGTCAGTTTTTTAGGCGGACCTGAAACGGATCCTCCATGCACCCCTATGGAGGCACGGATGTCAGCGGAGACATGTCCGCTGACATCCGCTCCGCTCCGCTCCGCCAAAGTGTGACGGAGGAAAACCCTATTTTTCCTTCCGTCGGCGGAGCGGATCGGATGACAACGGACTCTACGGTCCGTCGTCATCCGATTCCGCATAGGGGAGAGCGGCGCTCTGACAGGGCGGTCCCTGCACAGTGTGCGGGGACCGCCCAGTCATCCGTCGGCTCAGCGGGGATCAACGGAGCGATCCCTGCTGAGCAAGCGGAGCTTCACGGGGCGGATCTGCATGGATCCGCCCCGTGTGAAAGGACCCTTAGGGTACAGTAATGCAATGGTTAAAACATAACAAGGGATAGCAATACTGTTTGTCAGGTAAGTGTTTTTAAGTGTGAGTTGTTATGATAGCATTTCTATTAGACATGTACACATCAGTCATCCACTGAGAGCTTAGACTTTTCAAA
This sequence comes from Rana muscosa, assembly GCA_029206835.1. Classification (NCBI taxonomy): domain Eukaryota; kingdom Metazoa; phylum Chordata; class Amphibia; order Anura; family Ranidae; genus Rana; species Rana muscosa. The sequence goes on from CM055117.1 coordinate 786,128,492, forward strand.
TGAACTTAGACTTGTGGTGGATTATGCGGCTTCTAAACAACAGTAAACGAAGGCCTTTGCTTCAGTGATTAGTGCACATATGCCATAAATCACATGTAAAGGATTTCCTGTTGTAAGGTTGTTAAATTATGCCTGAATACATATGGCAGATTTAGGATATTCTCGGTCCCCTAATTTTATGATGACAGATTTATTAAATTCTGACACATCATTCTTCCACTTTAGAATTTCTGGTTTCATTAATCTTTAATATTATGTATGCCGCTGAGGTTCCTAGACAGTCTTGAAAATGCCCTAAACTTTTTCAAGCTAATGTCATTTGGTAAGGACACTTAGGGGTTGATTTACTAAAGGCAAATGGACTGTGCACTCTGCAAGAATTTTTCTCCAGAGCTTAGTAAATGAGGTGAAGCTTCTATTGTATTTTTGCTTGCATATGATTGGATGATGGAAGTCAGCAGAGCTTCCCCTCATTTACTAAGCTCTGGGGCGAATTCACTTGGAAAGTACACAGTCGGTTTGCCTTTATTAGTAAATCATCCCTCAGACTCTTAAAAAATGATAAGACTATGGGGAGTCTGTATATTCATATACGTAGATAGTTACCTGAGCCAAAACGATAATGCTGGAATTTTGGCACTTATAGTTACTTGACTTTGATGGAGTAGGCTAACTTTAACACATAAGAGACAAAGCATATCTCTTCTGCATTAGACATTCCTGCCTGTTTGCCCGTCTTTAATGCTAGCTTCAAGATCCACTTTAAGCTGGGTACACATAGTTATTTTTTTTTGTTCAGCCAGCTGGGCAATAGATTACTGCATCCAAATAAGCAAAGGAGATGCAGGAGCCTCCCCACCAGATCATTCTGTATCTAACAATATGCTTCTGTTAAACAGACAGGACTACACACAGAACAAAAGGCCGATCCCGCCGGATCCGCTGATTGGCTCCTGCTGTGTCCAATCGCAGTAGGAGGGGGTCGCCGGTGGCGCGTGCGCCCCAGACCAGGGAATGTGAACAACGTGCACATAGGCATGCGCACAGTGTGGGCCAGGTGTGCCTGGGCACACCCTAGTCACCCTGTGCTGGCCTGGTGCTGGGCTGATTCCCCCCGCTGCTTGGCTGCAGAGAAAGGGACTGGGAAATCTCTGTCCCCAGTCCCTTCCTTTGTCTCAAATTGAGACATCAGGGGTCTTCAGGTGATTTCACCAAAAAAAAACAATGGGGCACCAAAAAAAATTGTAAAAAAAATAAAATAAAAATGATTGTATAAACATATTATAAAAAATAATACAATTGTAAAAATGTAGTTGAAAAATAAACTACTAACACCAACGTCTGCCCTACTGACATCGTCCAGTGCTCTACCAATGCTGTCCATCACCGTACTGCCCTATATATTTATACACACACACGCAAGTGTGTTTGAGCTTTGGGGTGCACGCCCTAATGCAATAGGCTGTGCACACCAATGAACGTACGGGTACGTTGTTTCGCGCAGCCGGGCCGCCCTGCCTCAGTAAATGTGCGGTGGGCGGTCCGGAAGTAGTTAAGCTGGCCATAAACTAGTTTCAATCCATCTATGCGCAGGCTGCTTGTACTGAGTTTGATCTGTCAATCCACTTCCGTACAACCACCCTGTCGTTTCTTTTTCATGCGATCCTAGCCGCTGGCAGTGATCATTGTACTCTAACAACTAGGAGAACTTCGCTGTCAAAATACAATAGCGCTCGTTCCCCATACGGGCCACCAAAAAAAAAATATACAATTGCGCAGCAGGACGGACTGACTGTGTTGATGGAGAAATCAAACAATTTTCTTTCCTTCAACCACAAAATTGCAAAATGTACGGTCTGCCTTAAGGTTGAGAGAAACCTTGATATTCGTCAACTCTTCCAGCAACAGAAAAGGTGTCTTTGAGAGTCAAGCCTCGTACACACGACCGGTTTTCTCGGCAAGAAACGACAAGAAAACTGTTGAGAGAGCCTTCTTGCCGAGAAAACCGTGCGTGTGTACGAGGCTTTCAGGTTTCTCGTCAAGAAAACTGCCCAGAATCTCGACGAGAAAAAAAAGAAGACCTGATTTCTTTTTTCTCGTTGGGAGTCAAATTTTTCTCGTTGTGATTCTCGTCAGACTGTATTTGGATGAGAAAACCGTTCGTGTGTATGCTTTTCCGAGTCTTCAAAAACCGCGCATGGTCAGAATCAAGTATGAGACGGGAGCGCACCTTCTTGTAAAACTAGCATTCGTAATGGAGATAGCACATTCGTCACGCTGTAACGAACTGAAAGCACAAAGACTGAAAAGCGCGAATCGTCTCTCACTAAACTTTTACTAAACTTTTACTAACACGCAGTAACACGAGATTAGCAAAAGCAGCCCAAGGGGTGGCGCCATGAGAATGGAACTTCCCCTTTATACTGCCGTTGTATGTGTTGTACGTCACCGCGCTTTAGACCAACGAGATTTTGGATTGACAGTGTGTATGCAAGGAAAGCTTGACAAGAATCTTGTCAAGCTTGACAAGAAACCCGTCGAGAAAAACAATGTTTTTTTTGCGACGAGATTCTCGGCCGTGTGTACAAAGCTTCACTCTTTACTCCATTAGAGTTAGGAATCGTTGGTATTTCCCATACTTTGAATAATCATTTATTGAAAGGAAACATGCTAGCAAACCTAAATCTATCTATGAAGATTTTTTTTCCCTAGTGATTTTCCTCATTCTTTATTTTTCTTCTTCCAAATAATGATGGAAATGAACAATGATCGAATCTTAATGCAGCTCACATTTGATCATAATCACATTATTTTCATAGGTTTAAGCTGACAAGAGTTTGATAAAGAAGCTAATGATTTCTAAACTTGTTTGCATTGTATGAGTACAGCTGATTTATTGAATGCGATTTGAAAATCAAGGTTCCGCTAATAGAAGACTGTCATTTGGCAGCATCCTTTGAGAAAAGAAATATTCTCTTCCCTTTGACACGAACGGACACTCTTCATTCTTTTTTTGCTGTTTGGTCGCCTTTGGTTTTGTCAGACTGCCGACTAATGTGAAAGCCTTAGAATAGTCATTTACTGTCTGCAAAGAGGAACATAAAATGCTTTTCAGTAGGAATAACATAAGAAATGCGTGCAAAGATAATGCACAGCCTGAAAAATACTTGTGCGCTGACAGCCATCCAACAGTGTTGTCACAGCAGGAAGACATCAGTTGAAGAAACAGATAGCAACCTCAAGAAAAAAAAAAAAAAAGGCTGGTCAGCAGCATGGACAAGGATTGAGTAGATTATAAATCACCCCAGGGTCGCTGTGTTCCCACCATAAAGAGAGCACGGTTGTTTTATTATTGTAATCTAATAAGAGTAGGGAGCAAAGGACATCATTAATGTGCATTTAGAAAAAAAAATAAAAAATCACGGTTACAGTTTCAAAACTATACAGTTTCCTTGGCCATTGAAGTGTAAGTCATAGGGTTAGAGCATTACTCGGATTGGATTACTCTTTATAGCTATATGTAATCCCTTGTTTATGAATTAGAGAGCACTCAAAGAACTTGAAGATTGTATTTTAGAGGAGGCTTAAAGCAGAATATACATAGTAAAATGATGATACACTATTGGTTTAGACATAGGTATTTAGTACTTAAATGGGAGCTTTATTAAGAGGAAAAAAAAAAAATGTGGTTTCATATTATTTGTACTTATTCAGACTGTTGTGCTGATAGATTTACTGTACTCTTGTCGTTCAGTTCAGCAGACTTCAATGCGAAAGCTATGAATAAAAATGGGGGGTACGCCCCATCGCAGGGGTATGTTACAAGAGAGTCTTTAAGTCTTAGTCTGCTGAGGGTCTTTAATACCACCTGCTGAGGTCTTGCTTGTGCTTGGTAACCAGGCTAAATATATTATACTATGGATTGTGTATTATCTCTCCTGCATCCCTTCAAGCATTTGGCTGCTTGTAAACGTTAGAAAAGTAATTAGACAGGGATCACTTGTGCGGTGTTAATGCTGCAGAAATGAAATCTAGTGCAGTAGACCCATTTACCTGATGAAAGGAGAGTGTCAGTTCTCAAAAAAAGAAGGCAGTTAACTGTCACTCTATGTATGCTGCACTTTATCAAGTTATCTCGGTAGTTTATGTTTTTGCAATGAAATCTCAGATCATTTTTTACTTACTAGATACATCTTGGTCTGCTTTACTGCAAACTTTGAGCAAGCATTCTGTAAATGAGAACATAAAACAAACATCACATCAGCGTCACAGCTGGGCAAATCAAAGTTACGCACAGGGCTTTTTTTCAGCAGGAACGCGGGGGGACGCAGTTCCGGCACCTCCAGCACTGAATGTATGCAGTAGCAAGGGCTAGTGGGGTGTGCTGAAGGGTCCAATGATACCAGAAGTTGCTGGTGGGGTTATTATGTTGCTAGTGGGTCAATTGTTGCTGGGAGATATCTACTGTTGAGGGAGGGGTCTATTGTTGCTGGCTGCTGGAGGGTCTATTAATGTTGGCTGCTGGGGGATCAACTGTTGCTGGGGATCTATAGTTGAGGGAGGGGTCTTTTGTTGCTGGTGGGGTCTATTGTTCCTGGGGTAGATCTGTTGTTGCAAGGCAGTAATTTGTTGCAAGCAGTCTATTGTTGCTGGGTACATAGAAACTAGATGTAAGTGGATTTATGTGCCTGTTGTAAATTAAAGATTACATTGTTCCTAACCTGGAGTAGGGCTGAGAAAAATCGATTTTTTATTAAATTTTTTTCCTTCAGAGTTTCCGTAGCAGGGCTGCAGGGAGCGTGTCCGGAATGGCACTGGGGGGCGTTACCCCAATTACATCTACTCGCCGCAGCCGCCACGAGTAGATGTAATGTAACACTAACTAACCGCAAACCGCCGTCTGCCTACGTGATCAGCGTGTCATGCAGACAGACGGCGGCCATTGCAGTGTTCAAAAGCCGCGCCTCCCGAGTCCTCATCGTCTGTGATAGGCGGAACACTCAATTTCACAGCAGGCAGTGTTCAGCCTATCACGGACATCCTCTCATCATCGTCTGTGTTATGAGGATGAGCGGATGTCCGTGATAGGCGGAATACTGAATGCTGGGAAATTGAGTGTTCCACCTATCACAGACGAGGAGGAGGCGCGGCTTTTGAATACTGGAATGGCCGCCGATGTAGCAGTAAATTCTATATCCCATGAAAATCTGCATCAGGTACGGCACAGTGATTGAAGCATGGGCACAGTGAGACACTGGCACAGTGAGACACGGGCACAGTGAAGCACGGGCACAGTGAAGCATGGGCACAGTGAGGCATGGGCACAGTGAAACACGGGCACAGTGAAGAATGGGCACAGTGAGACACGGGCACAGTGAAGAATGGGCACAGTGAGACACGGGCACAGTGAAGCATGGACACAGTGAAGCATGGGCACAGTGAAGAATGGGCACAGTGAGGCATGGGTACAGTGAGGTATGGGCACAGTAAGGCACAGTTCAATTCAACTAAGAGTAACCTCAGGATGTTTTGTTGTTTTATTAGCTAAATCCAAATACAGTATTAATAATTTGGATGTTTAACAATCTTTGTTGCACACTGCACACTGACTTTGCAGTTAGAGAAAGGGTTTGCCTTTGCAATTTTGTTTGTTGATGCACTTTAATTAATATAATTAAAAAAAATCGAATCGTAAATCACGTTTTTTATAAAAAAATCGCAGATTTTTTTGAGGGGGGGAAATCGCCCAGCCCTAACCTGGAAGCGCCTTCTCTCTCTTTTCCTTTGCATATTGTGGAGCCTGCTCTCATCTTCCCCCTTGAGGCTTGCCCTGGAATATGGACTTTGTCTAATTTTTATATACAGGACTTTATTCCCATTTTTCAGTTTTTCACCCTTAATCCCATCCCAGTATCTTTGATACGTTCAGGCATATCTTAATAAGGACTTTTCTAACGGACATTACATTTCATCATACCAGTTACAACAGTTACAGCGCCACTACCCCATATGTTCTATTGTTGCTGGGGGGATCTGTTATTTTTGGGGGTGTCTATTATTGCGGGGGGTCAATTTTTGCTTGGGGGGGGGGGCTATCGTTGCTGGCTGCATGGGCTCCATTTTACGTCTTTTCTTATTATAATTTCCAAATTTCGTACAGATCAGATCAGTCCCTACCCACAAAATGATACATGGTTCTGTTTTCCCTAAAATAAGTGGTACTGGGAGGTGGGTTATGGGTGGAAACATCTAATGGTGCTAGGAGGTGGGTAGGGGGCGGAGACATCTGACGGTGCTAGGAGGTGGGTAGGGGGAGGAGACATCTGACGGTGCTTGGAGATGGGAGGGGGCGGAGACAAGGGGTGGCTTGGGAGAGGGGAGTTCCTGTACCTATTCTGTGAGAAAAAAAACCCTGGTTACGCATATTAGGAGAAATACTTAAAGTGTTACTAAACCCACAACAGTAAAGTTATCATTACTTCAGGTACTTATATAGCGCCATCAATTTACGCAGCGCTTTACATATATAATATACATTCACATCAGTCCCTACCCTCAAGAAGCTTACAATCTAAGGTCCCTAACTCACATTCATACATACTAGGGCCAATTTAGACAGGATCCAAATATCCTTCCAGCATGTATTTGGAGTGTGGGAGGAAACCGGAGTACCCGGAGGAAACCCACGCAGGCACAGGGAGAACATGCAAACTCCAGGCAGATGGTGTCGTGGTTGGGATTCAAACCAGCGAACCTTTTTACTGCTAGGCAAAAGTGCTGACCACTACACCACTGTGCCACTGTGCCACTGTGCCGCCCATGAAAATCAGTCTGTATATGCAGTAAAGCATGCTTGTTATACTCACTGTGGAACCTATGGGGTTAATCCTCTGTATTGTGTAAAAAGACTGTTTTATTCTGTCTTCTTTGATCCTCCCACAGAGCTTTAGGGGCAAGTTGCACATGCTCAGTTTGATGTGTATTGCGAGAGAGTTTTTTTTTTTTTTTTGGGAGAGTGCATGTAATCAGCACAAGGCCAGTCAGCACTGTCCAGACAGAGGGTCAGGGGTCCTGCAGCCTCATAGGACAATCAGGGGAGAATGAAAACTCCTCCTACAAGCTTTAACCAGACACTAATATAAGTCACCAGACTGCTATATACTTCTGATGAGAAAAGGTATTTAGTAGTTTATATTTACCAAAACTATTGCATTTCCATGTCCTGTGTACTGTGGGAGACCAGATATGGTGAATGCAGGCTCCTGGGTTTGGTAACACTTTAAAAGCAAAAACAAACAATCATTCAATCAATACATTTAGACAACTGAAGTTATATACAGACCTCTACTTTTCCTGTAAGCTTGAGTCCTGCAGAGAAACAAGGATGAAAGAATCACTTTATATACTGTAAAAACATAAAGGGGTTGATTTACTAAAACTGGAGAATGCAAAATCTAGTACAGCTGTGCATGGTAGCCAATCAGCTTCTAACCTTCAACTTGTTCAATTAAAGCGGTAGTAAACCACAGTAAAAATAAAAATAAGAAACCTTCCCCTGCAAGACAATGTCATAATGTGCTAGCATGCATTGCATACTAGCACATTGTGAGAGACCTAACTTAAAACAAAGCCCTTCAGTGGCACACTGTCACCGTTGACAGGGCTTCCATCTTCACTCCGTCTTCCTTTCCGGGTTTACGGCCTCCGGCTACATGAGTGGCTGAGGGAGATACATTTACATCTCTCCCGTGCATGCTTGCGGTAGCCGCCATTTATGGCACAGGCTCTGAAGGTCTAGCACGATACACTGAACCTTCAGAGCGCATGCTCCAGTGACATCACCAGTGCATAAAGTGTGAATATCTCCTAAACGGTGCAAGTTTAGGAGATATTCACAGTATTTACAGGTAAGCCTCAATATAGCCTTACCTGTAGGTAAAAGTGGTAAAACTGAGTTTACTACCCCTTTAAGCTTTGACAAAAAAACTGGAAGCTGATTGTTTTCTATGCAGAACTGCACCAGATTTTGCACACCCCAGTTTTAGTAAATCAACCCCCAAAGGTCTATATAGTAAACTCGGTGGAAAGATTGTAAAAGACAAGGAGGCATTGTTTGCACCTGAAGATAAATAAGCTTTAACCTCCACATAATGAAAATGTTAAAGGGGTTGTAAAGGTACAAGTTTTTTCACCTTAATGCATTCTATGCATTAAGGTGAAAAAACATCTGAGGATTAGCGGCCCCCCGAGCCCCCATTTACTTACCTGACCCCTCAAAATTCCCGTGCCGTGAACGCGCTGGCTTCTCGGCTGGGCTTCTCGGCTCATTCATTGGTTGATTGAAAGCAGCGCAGCCATTGGCTCGCGCTGCTGTCATTCACATCCAATGACGCGGCGCGCCGGGGGGCGGGGGCCGAGTGATACAGTGAGCTATAGCCGCCAGCTGTATCACGGGAGCGCACCCGCAAGAACTCACCACCATGAAGGTGGTGAATTCTTGCGGGGAGCAGCAGATACAGCTGCAGAGGGACCCCAGAGACCAGGTTCGGGGCCACTCTGTGCAAAACGAGTTGCACAGTGGAGGTAAGTATAACATGTTTGTTATTTAAAAAAAAAAAAAAAAAAGCCTTTAGTGTTCCTTTAAGTATTGTCTCATAGGTGCTGGTTCTAGTCAACTCAGTAGATTGCTTTTAAAAAAGGGCTAAATGTGTTTCTAAATGCACAACGTATGAATAGCTATTAATATTTATTAAAAAGTAAACTGATCTATGGAGTATCGAAATGCTTTTGGGCAACATGAAGTTTTTTCCCATCAGAGCAAATCAGACAAGGTTGTTTTTTTATAAAAGTTGGGTTTATGGTTTTGAGAATGCAAGTCATTTTTATTTAATTTTTTTGTCATCTTTTTGTTGATTGATGGACATGAGCCTTTTTCAGCCATGACTAGGTATATGTAAAAATGTAATTTCTAGATTGTAAGCTCTAACAAGCAGGGCCCAGTGATTCCTTCTGTATTGAATTTTATTGTAATTGTACTGTCTTCCCCGATGTTGTAAAGAGCTGCGCAAACTGTTGGCGCTATATAAATCCTGTATAATAATAATACTAATAATTTAATGAGTGGCTTAACCGGCCAATAGGTATGCTTGGGATGCAGGAAGGTGTGGGCCAAGTTAGACTTTACAGAAAAAATTTACGTTTACATGGAACTTCAGTTGCCTTTAACTATAAATCTACTGATCATTTTGATTTACACTGGGTATACAGTTGTCAAAATTCAGTCGATTCAGCAGAAAGCTGATTACTTTCGATCTGTTTGTACCCCTCTCTCAGTTTTTAGACAAGCTTCTGTTGAAAATTCATGCTAGAAAACCAGGCTGCAGAACTGATCAGTGTACTCTGATAGGGTGGGCAGTGCCCATTTGTCAGGATACAATAGTGCAGCGTAGGGAGATCCCGGCATCCAAATGTCTTTGAGTTTTTTAATTTAACCTGCTGGTTGAATAAAAAACAAAAAACAAAACTCCCAGTGTATACCCAGCTTTACATTTTCACTGCAGGAAACCTTTGCTTATGTATTTTTTTTCATGATATGCTTAGTTTCAATTGTTTGGGTTGTGACAGATTTACTTTAAGGGCCGGTTCACACAATGAATCGCAAATTAACACGGTGTACATACATTCCTGTGCGATTCATATGTGATCCTGGTGCAGTGCGATTTCAGCTCATTCATTTGAATAGACTGAAATCATGCGAGACTGCGTCAAAAGTAGTGGTTGAATTAAATGGACATAAAAAAAAATATATATATATATATATATATACTAGGGCCGAAACAACTAATCGATTAATCGGCAACTAATCGATTATGAAATTAATTGATTACTATTTTCATAATCGATTAATCGGCCAGTAACATAATGGGGTTAAAAAAAACTAAAATGAGCCCTTTACAGTACAAAAAGAGCAAATCGCTACTGTAAATATTACTTTCACTGTCCCACAGTAAAAAATGAACCCCTTACAGTAGCGATTATTTGCTCTTTTTGTACTAATTTTAGTTTTTTTAACATCATTATGTTACTAGACATCTCAGGCCTTGGTCACACCTCTGTGTTTTTTTGGTGCTTTTTGCAGAAACACACTACAGTTCATTCACATGGTTTCCTATGGGACACGTTCACATCCACTATTTTTTTTTAGCTGCTGCGTATTTAGAAAGGGCAAGTACTTTTTTTAACGCAAAACGGTGCTATTTTGGTTTTTGGGTTCAATATACTTCAATAGAGAAGCTGCAGAAAAGCATGTAATGTGTTTTTGCAGCAATTTGTGTTTTTTAGTCTGCCCAACAACAAATTGGCCAAAAAAAAATAATGTAAAAATGCAGCAAAATCACTTTTTTCTTTTTTACGGTTATTAACCGATTAATCGATTAATCGAAACAATAATCAGCCAACTAATCAAATATGAAAATAATCGTTAGTTGCAGCCCTATTATATACTGTATTTTCCGCACTATAAGGCGCACCTAAGAGCTTTAAATTTTCCCACAAATCTTTCCGTGCGCCTTATAATCCGGTGCGCCTTATGTGTGCACTGAGTTCTAAAATCTGTAAAAATGTTGTTGTGCGACTTTGGTAAGCGCTCCGCTTGATTGACTGTCGGACCATTTCCCGCTGACACAAGGACGTAATACGTACACTACGTACGCTGGCAGCGATAAACCAGTCAGAGAACATTATGTAATATGTATAGTACGTTAGTAAGGTATCTGCTTTAACTGTTGTCCGAGTTTTCGTGAAAGCCGGCATCATTGCTGAACAGCCACCTGGCAACGAGACTGAAAAATAATGTGAGTGTATTGTTAAATAGTAGAATAAAGTTCAACTAAACTCACTGTTTTGCTTCCGGTACCTTTTTTTTGTAGACCGTATGTTTTATCATGTGCCTTATAATACAATGCGCCTTATGTATGGGTTAAGTACAGAAATAGACCCCGTAATTGAGACTGCGCCTTATAATCCGATGCGCCTTATAGTGCGGAAAATATGGTACAGTGGGTACGGAAAGTATTCAGACTCCCTTAAATTTTTCACTCTTTGTTATATTGCAGCCATTTGCTAAAATCATTTAAGTTCATTTTTTTTCCTCATTAATGTACACGCAGCACCCCATATTGACAGAAAAACACAGAATTGTTGACATTTTTGCAGATTTATTAAAAAATAAAAACTGAAATATCACATGATCCTAAGTATTCAGACCCTTTGCTCAGTATTTAGTAGAAGCCCCCTTTTGATCTA